>JAWWEE010000158.1:61328448-61344746 GCA_035221455.1 Xenops minutus
CCCCTCGGGGTGGGGGTGTCGGTAAGGGGACAGGGCTGAGCCCCTCGGGGTGGGGGTGCCGGTAAGGGGACAAGGCTGAGCCCCTCGGGGTGGGGGTGCCGGTAAGGGGACAGGACTGAGCCCTCGGGGTGGTCACGGGTAAGGGAGTTGGGTCCAAGCACGGTGGCTGATTTATGGGAAAGGGGGGCCTGAGTCCTTAGAGGGGTGACAGGGCAGAGGGGCAGAGTCTCCTGGGGGTAAAACAGGGCAGGAGAATGAGGCTCAGTCCCTGGGGGTGTCACAGGGCTTGGAGCAACCTGGTCTAGTGGAAGGGGTCCCTTCCCATGGTAGGGGCGTTGGAACTGGATGATCTTTCAGGTGCTTTCCAACCCAAATCAGCGTGTCATTCTATGATATGATTCAACCTGACCAGGTACCACCTCTACCTGCACCCCATCCCACACAACTGCTGCGTGGTGGTACCTCACCTGAACCCCCCATTACCCCGGCCTGTGTCAGTGCTCCTCTGTTCCACCAGCAAACTCCAGGAGAAGCCCCCCAAAACTTCTTCCAGGAAAAGTGGTGGCCTTTCTAACCACAGAAACATCAGTGCCTAGCACATACACGACCTGGCAGGATGCATGTGATGATGAATAAGCATGAAACCGTGTCTTGTCTGTATTCGGGCCCCTTTTTGCTATGCTGGCTGAGTGTATGCGAAGCACAGGGAAGTATCAAGATGACAGGAGGGGCGGTAAGGGAAGTCAAAGGGGCCAGACATCAGCAGGGCATGTTTTAGTAACGGGTTGCAGTTCTTAGTCTTCATGAAGGGAACTTGTGACTTCTCCAGCAGAGAGGGCAGGGACTGTTTGTGGCTATGCCAGTGAAAGTCCCGGTTCTGGAAGGCAAAACTCATTGCAGCTCAGCTCTCGACAACAGTGGGTGTTGAAGTGCTGCCCTCACTAGGGCTGAACGCGAACCCAGGAGCTGCTTCCTGCCTGGGGCTCGGGGCAGAGGAAATTCAGCCTGCCCTGGGAAGCAATCCGAGTGATAGCCCCCAAAACCCTGTCTGGAAAACACAGCCTCTGTCTTCTTTAGCTGGCTCAGCACCCTGGGGCCTTGGGCAGCACCCACCCACTGCAATGAGCTCCCTGCCCTGATCCCAGCAGCGTGGAGCAGGGGGAAGATGTGGTGGGATCCCTTAGGTTTTTCCCAGGGTGAAGCTTGGGAAGGAGAGCCCGGCACCTCCACAGAGCTGGTTTACCAGGACGATAATGCCTGTCCTGATCCCTGGTGGGTAATTAGTGCCAGCCCTGCTGTAATAATGCAAATGCCAGGGAGGATGCCCTGGCACAGGTTGGGCAGAGAAGCTGTGGCTGCCCCTGGATCCCTGGAAATGTCCAGGTTGGACGGGGCTTGGAGCAACCTGGGCTGGTGGGAGGTGTCCCTGCCCATGGCAGGGGGTTGGAATCTTTCCATGGGCTTTAAGGTCCCTTCCAACTCAAACCATTCTGGGTTTCTGTGATTATCCCAGGGATGTGCTGCCAGCTGAGCGGTGACACCACACACTCCTGCATCTGTTTGGATGGAGAAGAGAGTGAAGTGCTGAGCTTCTCCTCCACTGCTGAGAAGTCCTTTTACAGCCACCAGAAGGCCAATTCAGCAGAAATGAGTTGCCTGGCAAGAGGAGGAGGAAGAACTGTGATAAAAAACCCCTTTTGTAGGCGGGTGTTGCCCCTTGTTGCACCAGCTGTGGCTGGAAACTCCAAAGGATCAGGCAATGCTGCTGTTCCTGTCTTTGCACTGCTCGGTAAGGAAAGCCTGGCATAGAGAAGGCTTTTTGGGACTCTCTCCTGGTCTGGCCATGCCTCCAGGGTGCTGGGTACAGGCACAGGAGGCAGACACCCAGTGCAGATGTGGCTGGGGGTGGCAGAACAGCCTGGCAGGGGGATGCTTTCACCTGATCCCAAATGCTTCCCCAGCTGCTGGAGGGTCTGATGCAGAGCACAGCTGGCCACAGTGACCACCCTTCTCTGAGGAGGGGGATGGATCCCCCTGGGAGCCGGGATAGGTGTTCAGCCAGAAGGGTAACCGCAGACATCTCCCTCCTCCATCTCCCCGGGGAGAGAACCCAGCGTGGGCAGCAAATCCCCTTCTACCTCTCCTTTGGGTTCATTTGCATAAATTGCAGCTATTTAGGGAGGGGGAAAACGATTTTGAGAAAGTCTCATCCCCACGTATGACGAATGCCTCCCGTTCGTCACATTTCCGACGTGACCCCCTTCTCCCGGTCACATTCCTGGTGAAAACGGGGAGTAAAAAAAAAAATCCCATAATAAAACCAACCCAAAGCGGAAGAAAACGCAGCCACAAAACCTAGGGACAAATGACGAGCTGGAAAAACTTGAAGCGCCCACAAGGAATTTTAGTTGTTTTGGCTTTGGGGTTTTTTTTTTCCAAAATTCTTGCTGGCTCCCTACGGCTTCTCCTTGCCAGCCAGCGGTGAGGGGTGGTGAGTGGGCTCCTATTGCACCGCTGTGCCCTGTTATTGCCAAGCCTGGCTTTTCCCAAAAGAACCTTTGCTGCCTGCAGAAGCCGTGCCCGTCTGCTCTTCGACAGCGGCCGCGCTGCGATTTTCTCACCTTCCTCCAGCTCAGCGCTCCCTTTGGAAGTGTTTGCGGCAGTGTCGGAATAACCTAATTTAGAGCCCATTAGGCGGGGAGGGTTTTGGCAGCAGCGGGAGCCGGATGGAGGGATGCGGCTGGCCGGGGAACGGCGGCTTTGGCAGCTCGTCCTGAATATTCGTATGAGGAGCAAACAAAGCTGGGAGAGTCCTGCGGAGAAAGGCCAAGCTTTTCCCCGCCCGGCAGCGCTGGATTAACAGCGGCTGGTGCTTCCTCACTCCTCCCAGCTTTTCTCCCCTTGTTCTGGAGAGGAGCATCACCTTCCCCTCCCCAGTGTCCTTTCCCAATAGTTCCCACGTCTTGCTCAGCTCCGGTGTCCGCAGACTAAACACCCACCAGGCTTTTTAAAGCCTTTCACTCTTTCCACGCGGCGGGATGTGGGGATTCACAGCTCCCCGGCGAGGGCAGGTGGGTGTTCCCGTTGCCCAAATGATGCACTGACAGGTTGGGGAGGCATCCAGAGTCCTGTATCCAGGGGATCGGAGCACAGGGATGGGGAACCCCCGGGGATGGTGATGCACCTCAATTTTTCCTCATAGGAGAGTGGGATTTCTTTGCTGGCAAGATGCACCAGGGCGTCTTAAACATACCCAAACACCCTGATGTCAATTGACAGACAGAGGCGGGTCTGGCCTCCGTGTCCCCCCATCCTGACTGTGACAGTGTCCCCAGGAGAGGGCAGTTTTGGGGGGCTGCTCGACCGCACGGTCCCTCGGATTTGGGAAGACAACAGACCGGCTCTGAGTCAGCGGGTGCGATCCTGCCGATTGTTTCCAGCTGTGCTATTGCAGCGGGAGAAAACAACCCTGGGCAATTAGGAATTCTGCAGAGACCACCCATAGGGGGGTCCAGGGGTCACAACCACCTCCTCCTGCCCCGTTTCAGGGGGCTGCCGGCATCGCATCCTCCCCGGTCTGCCCGAGGGGGAGGAAAACACCGGGAAAAAAAAGCAGCCCCGGGCTGGGAAGACGCTGGGCAGGAATGGGGGGCTATGGAGCAACCCTTCCCACTCACACAAGCCCTGCCCGGAGCAGGCTTTGTCCCAGCTGCGGGATGACCGGAACGAGCAAAGGAAAGTGGTTTGGGCTCGGTGGCGTTTCCAACACAGCCAAGGGCGAGTCACGGGGCGGCTGCACCACGCGTGGCCCCGCGGCGGGGCAGTCGGGGGGAGCCGGTGGGTGCAGGAGGGGGGAGAGCAAAGGGGCATCACCCCTGGGATGGGGAGGAAGAGTGGGCTGAGGTGGGAGAGGGAGGAAGGCACTTGTGCGTGGGTTCAGGTGTGTGCGTGTCCGGGCTGGGTGGGGGCAGCTCTGATCATCCCCTCGGGGTGCCGGGCTGAGTCACGCGTGGGTGTCTGAGCAGGAGGGAGCACCGGAGGGCTGTGGGGGCACAGCGAGGGGTCCCGATGGGGATAGGGGGAAGGGGGCGCTCCGTGGGTGCGTGTCCCTTTCCGTGGGTGAGGATCTCGCGGTCCGTGGGTGCGTGTCCCGGTCCCAGGGTTCGTGTCCCTGTCCGAGGGCTCGTGTTCCTGCTCCAGGCTCGTGTTTCGGTACGTAGGCTCGTGTCCCGGTCCGTGGGTTCGTGTCCCGGTCCGTGGGCTCGTGTTCCTGTCCGTGGGTGCGTGTCTCGGTCCCAGTGTGCGTGTCCCGGTCCCAAGGTGCGTGTCCCGGTCCGGGGATGAGGATCTCGCGGTCCGTGGGCTCGTGTCCCGGCCCGTGGGCTCGGGTTCCTGTCCGTGGGCGCGTGTCCCGGTCCGAGGGTTCGTGTCCCAGTCCTAGGTTCGTATCCCTGGCCGTGGGTGCGTGTTCCTGTCCGAGGGCTCGTGTCCCGGTCCCAGGGTGCGTGTCCCGGTCCCAAGGCTCGTGTTTCTGTCCGTGGGCTCGTGTCCCGGTCCCAGGTTCGTGTCCCGGTCCGAGGGCTCGTGTTTCTGTCCGTGGGTGCGTTTTCCTATCCGTGGGCTCGTGTCCCTGTCCATGGGTGCGTGTCCCGGTCCCAGGGTGCGTGTCCCGGTCCCACGGTGCGTGTCCCGGTGCGCAGCCCCGTGCGGGCAGCAGGCGGCGCCAGATCCCGACGGCCGGGACCATTGGGATCTTTGGGATCACTGGGATCATTGGGATCTTTGGGATCATTGGGATCACTGGGATCATTGGGATCAGCGGGACGCTCCCTGCCCCATCCCGCTCCCCTCCTTCCCCGCCCAGCAGCGTTACCGAGCGCTCCCCGGGTCGAGTTTATCCCGCAGCCCCGTGTTTTCCCTCCTTTCCTTCTTTTTTTACTTTCTTCTTCCTCTCTGCCCTTGTGAGACCCCACCTGCAGAGCTGCCTCCACAACATCAGAAGAGTGTGGAGCTGCTGGAGCGAGTCCAGAAGAGGCCATGGAGATGCCCCAAGGGCTGGAGCCCCTCTGCTCTGGAGCCAGGCTGGGAGAGCTGGGGGGGTCACCTGGAGAAGGGGAGACCTGAGAGTCCCTTGCAGTGCCCAAAGGGGCTCCAGGAGAGCTGGAGAGGGACTGGGGACAAGGCATGGAGGGACAGGACAGAGGGAATGGCTTCCCACTGCCAGAGGGCAGGGATAGATGGGATATTGGGAAGGAATTGGTGGCTGGGAAAGTGCAGAGACCCTGGCACAGGTTGCTCAGAGAAGCTCTGGCTGCCCCTGGATCCCTGGAAGTGTCCAAGGCCAGGTTGGATGGGGCTTGGAGCAGCCTGGGCTAGTGGAAGGTGTCCCTGCCCATGGCAGGGGGTTGGAACTGGATGAGCTTTAAGGTCCCTTCCAACCCAAATCATTTTAGGATATCCTTCCTGCCTTCCTTCCTTCTTTCCCCCTTCCTTCTTCCTTCCTCACTGCATGGGGAAAAAATCCCAGGAGAATTCGAACCTCACTTTAAGGAGAGAAGAATCCTGAACTAAAAAAATACAATAAAATAGCAGGAAAAAGAACACTAACTAAATGCAAGCAGGCTGGCTCACTGCTTTACATGTGTGAGCACTTCCATCCCCTGAACCTCCGTGGGTCCACAGAGCTCCCCTGCAGATGCACAGCCTGTCCCAGGGAATGGCCTGGGTGGAGGAGGCAGCTCCCAAATGTGCTGCCCATGTGTTTCACTATTTCTCATTGAATTTTCAACTACCCCAAGCCCTCTGTCCCCATTTAGCCGGAGCGCTCAGCCCTAAAATCCCTTCCAGCATGGAACGCCGCTGGGGCTGCATCCGTCTTCAATTTAAAGAACAAATCCTCCTGCCTCCACTTGGAGCTGCTCCATCCTCTGCCGGGCCCGGGTGACCTCGGCACTGCTGGGGGCTGCTTTTTGGTCGCAGCAGATGGAAGGGACACGTGTCGGGGGAGAATAACCTCTTCACCCAGCCCGGAGAGGCTCTGCAGGACAAAGGCTGGCAGGAGAGCCAGAGCCTGGAAAATGTGGCTAAAAGCATATTTGCTCGGAGAGGCTGTCAGTGGGAGACAAAGGGAGGAAGCAGATAAACACGGGGAATGAGGGTAATTGCTGGGATTAGTCATCCTGGAGCATTTGGGGGCTGCAGGGGTCAGGGCTGGAGGGCCTGAAGGAGGTCAGGCAAGGAGAGATGAGCTGGAAAGAGGTTTTGGGGAGAGCCATGGGAAGGGCTGAGCCCAATCTCTGATGGTGCTCCCAGGGCAAGTCATGGGGTGCCAACTTCCCCAGGAGCTGGACTAGTGGAAGGTGTCCCTGCCCATGGCAAGGGTGGAATGAGATGGGCTTTAAGGTCCCTTCCAACTCAAACCATTCTGGGAGTCTGTGACTCCCTGCCCACCCCCAGATGGGGACAAACTAAGCAGATCCAAGTTGTACCTAATCCATCCTACAAATAAAGTCTAATTCTGCAGCAAACTCTTAATTGGGGGTATAAACATCCAGGGAAGGGCCTCAAAGCTACAGCAGCTCAGCCCAATGTTTGTTGGGATCAGAACCCTGGGATGGGGCAGGATCAGGCCTGTGTCAGGGTTGGTTTAGGTTGGATCTCAGGGAAAGGTCCTTCCCCCAGAGGGTGGTGGGCACTGCCCAGGCTCCCCAGGGCAGTGGGCACAGCCCCAAGGCTGCCAGAGCTCCAGGAGGGTTTGGATGATGCTCTGGGGAACAGGGGGGGATTGTTGGGGTGTCTGTGCAGGGCCAGGGGTTGGACTGGCTGATCCTTGGGGATCCCCTCCAGCTCAGAATATTCTATGATTCTATTCTATGATTCTATGCTATGGAGAGTGATGGGGACAGGCACTGTGTGTCTGCTGTGCTTTGTGCTGCAGGGAAAACCACAGCACTCCCTGCAAACACAGGACCTGGGCTGATGTTACCTGTGCTGTGAACCTGAGCTCCTTCCTCATGGATTCTCCCAGCCCCAGCACAAACCCTTCTGGGCTTCTCTGCCTGGCCCATGAAATCCCCTCTGCCAGGGAATTTGCTGGAGCCTGGACCAAATAAGGAACTGGTGGCTAATCTTGGGGGAACAGGGAGCAGGAATGAGCCAGGGCCAGGCATATTTGTGAGCTCTGGAACACCAGGAGCACGGGGGGCTCACAGGGATCCACAGCCTCATCCGGCAGCTGCCCTAGCAAAAACAGTTTGCAGCAATATTTAGAGAGAGGAAGGAAGGAAGGAAGGAAGGAGAGCCCCAGAGATTTTTTTTTTTTTTTAAAGAAAACAATCTTTTCTTTACCTTTGTGTCTTAAAATACATTCTGAAACCTGGAGTGATCCTTTGGGCTGTGGCTCAGATGTCTCAGAAAGCTTTTCCCTGTGGGAGCTGTGTTTTCATCCTGTGAGTCTTCGGCTCTCCTGGGTGCTGAGCTCCAGTTTCCAGTTGGGAGGACTCAGCAGCTTTAATTCATAGAATCCTAGAATGGTTTGGGTTGGAAGGGACCTTAAAGCCCATGGGCAGGGACACCTTCCACTAGAACAGGTTGCTCCAAGCCCCATCCAGTCTGGTCTTCCTTCTCTCCATGTACTGAAACCGTTTTCCCACATTTCTGCTCTGGCCAAGTTGCCCAGTGCAAACAAACCCTCCTCTTTCTATAAAAATTTTGGTTTTCCATATTATAGACTCACACATGGTCTACACCCCATCTTCCCACCTCTCCATAAGGAACACCTCTGGTGCCCTGAGCACAAAGAGCTGTGCTGGGTTACAGCTGGACCGTGTGGGATGGACCCTACCTATGAAAATCATCTGCAGCAGAGGTGGATATCCCTGAGGATGCACCTCAGCTAGTCCTGCTGTGCCTCCTGGTCCATCCCTGGACCCCCCAAGAAGGGTGTCCCTTCTTGGTGGTGAGTCATGAGGCGAAGCTGAGTCAAGGAATCGAGACCAGAGTTAATGAGAACTGTTCCCAAAAATGGAGATGTCAAGAGCTGGGTGGGACCCTGCCCTGCTGCCACAGCTTCCCTGCTGTCAGCACCCAGCAGGACGCTCCCAGGAAAGGAAACAGCCACAGGGAACGCAGCGAGCCCAGCCAGGAGCTGTGGATGGAACCCTCCCCACGGCCACAGGGGAAGCAGAGCCACCCCACAGGAGGGGAATGGCCACCCAGGGGTTCCCTCCTTGTGCTTGACACAACACAGAGGTCGTTCCTGCTGCTGGAAAGCTGGGCACCAGTTGTGGGTTCTCAGATGGCTCATAAGGGTTGAGCTCAAACAGAAGGCTGTGTCCAATTTCTCGGGCAAGGGGGCAGTTAATGGGGTCTCTCCTTCTTCTGTCTGGTTTTATGGACTCTCGGAGGTGCTGCTGTCAGACTTGGCTGAGATTATTCAATAGAGTCCAGTTATTAAGGGTGGAGGGATTCTCTTTCTACAACTCCCCAACAGGAGGTGGGAATTGAGCTCTTCTCCCAGGGAACAAGTGACAGGACAAGAGGAAACAGCTTTGAGTTGCACCAGAGAAGGTTTAGATTGGATATTAGGGGGAATTTCTTCATGGAAAACATTGTCCAGCTCTGGAACAGCTCCCCAGGGCAATGGTGGAGTTCCCATTCCTGGATTTAAAATCCCCTTCATAGACTTAAAAGCCATGTGGATGTGGCACTTGGGGACAGGGATTAGTGGTGGCTTTGGCAGTGCTGGGGGAATGGTTGGACTTGGTGATCTTAGAGGGCTTTTCCAACCTAAACCAAACCATGATTCTGTGTGGGAAAACCCCACAGACACCTCTCTTTCTCGGGACATGAAGCCAAAACACTTGTGTGTGCTGATCCATGGAGTTCAGAGCTGCACAACCCCCTCTCTGCGAGAGCCCTTTCCTGCCAGGACCAGAGGGATTTTTAAGTCATTGCTTTGTGGCCTTTCCTGCCAAACAGCCTGACCTTGAGCAGGACTGGTTTCCAATATCCAAGAGGAGAAACGCTACAAGGGCATTATTACAATGACCCACTAACCCAGCTGGCAACGAGACACTTCTGAGAGAGCCCTGCTCTCATCCCAGCCCTTCTTCTTCCCAAAAATCACCAAACAGCCCCGCTGCATCCTGTGAGCCTTTGCTTTCTGCTGCACTCCCCAGCCCCTCTCCCATCACCGGGAATCACGCTTCCTTTCCCGACTGCCCCAGGAGAGATGCAGGATTCCTGCTGCTTTCCTTATCTCTGCTGGCCACAGAGGCTCAGCCATCCCAGGGCTGCCAGGCTTGGGGAAGAGGCTGCTGGGATTTCCTGCCTCAAACAGCACCAGGGATTCCTCTGCCCTTCCTCCTCCTCGCTGGGAGCACAGAGTGAAGGGCGAGGCTTCAGCAGGGTAGGGAGGTGCCGGCCCCCCCGGCAGCCACATCTGGCAGGAACTGGAGTTTTCCCAGTTTAGCAGAGGGAGTTGGGAGTGTTCGTGGTGATGGGGGCGTCTGGGTCAGGCTGGATCCGTCCCACGAAACATCCTCCATCTCCTGCCAATGAAGCACATCTGTTTCTGCCCAAAATGCTGCCCAGAAAATGCCTATTGATTGGGGTTTTTATACCCAAGCTATGGGAAGGGAGGAACCCTGCAGCCAAAGGCCCTGCCAAGGCACATGGAAGTGATTACAGGGATCACTCCCTGAAAGCACCTCCTTTCCCAGCACATGGTGTGGGTGAGCCCAGCCTGTCCCTGTCCCCATCCATATCCCTCTCCCCCTCCTTATTTCCATCCCCATTTTCATCCTCATCCCTGTACCCAGCCCCATCCTCATCCCCATCCCCATTTTCATCTACAACCCCATCCCTAGACCTATTCCCATGCCCATCCTTATCCCCCATTCCCATCCTTGTCCTTTTCCCCATCTTCATCCTCATCCCTATCCCCATCCTCACTGTTGTCCCCACCTTCATGTTCATCCCCATTCCAATGCCCAGCCCCATCTCTGCCCCCATCCCCATCATCACCCCTGACTCCATCCACATCATGGTCCCCAGCCCTATCCTCATTCCCATTCTTTTCCCCTTCCCCTTGCTCATCCCTGTCCCCATCCCTGACTCAATCCCAGCTGCTCTCAGATCCACAGGGATGCCCATGCCAGCAGGACTCTGCTCCCCAGGCCAGGGAATGACTCCAACTCTTTCCAGCTGCTACTTTTTTAACTGACTGGTGCCAGTTTGGCTCAGAAAGTTGGGAAAAAGGCACTTTTTCTCATCCTGAAGTCTGCAGAAAGCCTGACAACTCCACTCTCCTGGTGGCAGAAGATCCTCAGGGCCCGTGGTTTGTATTTTCAACAGCTCCCAAACATCCCAATGAGCAACGGGTTGTTCTCCCTTTCCCTTTCCTCTTTTCTGCTTCCTCTGCCCATTGCCACCTCCAAGGTGCCACCAAATACCACTGTTTCCCATGGGAGGGACATCCCAGCTGGGATTTCACCAGGCAGATGGGCTGCTGGCCCCTCACAGCTCCTTCTTTCCCTGGACAGCCCTGGAGGTGTTTGAGCTTCAAAGAAAAGCCACTTTTTGGCACGGTGGACTCCTCGACATCTGCAGATTGTGTCCAGCTGGCTTGGACCCCACTCGAAGCCCTAATGGTTTTCCATGGCCAGGCAGAGGGACTCCTTCCAAGGGCTGGAGCCAGCCAGCTGCCTGCAGCCCAGAGGGCAGTAGCCTCTCTGGATGTGACCCCCATGGCCACATGCCCTGGGACAGCTGGGCTTCCAACCAGCTTGGTCCCGGCATGGGTGGGAGCTGCTTTCCAGGGTTACTGGGATGCAGTGGGTTGCACATTGCCTGGGATGGAGTGGGACAGGGGCTGCAGTGATAAATCCCTGTCGCTGCAATAGGCAGGGTGGAGGGTGTCCAGCTGCTTCCCATGTGAGGGTTCCCTGTCGGGAATGCCATGAATGTGTCCCTGATTTATTTCTCTCGACAGCCCACGGGGGTTTGACACTTCTCTCCTTGTTATCTGGCATTCCTCGGGCATGTATACATCCTGGGACAGATGCGATAGTCCAGGCCAGGGAAGTGGGAAATGCTCCAGGAAGCTGGAGCAGAGCTTTTGGCTGCTCCCAGCCCGGATTTCCAGGAGCACTCATTGAGTCCAGCTGCCTGGGATTTCAGCTCGTCCTTTCCTCCACCACTGCGGGCGCTTCCACCCCAACACCCCAAACCAAAGGCAGGGAACCCCTGGTGAATCCGCTGGCCGCTCCAGACCTCTCCGGGCGGGATGATGGATATTAGGATTGAGAAAGGATAAACAGCGGTGACCCCACGCCCGGTCGTGCGTGCGTGGGGGGCCTCTCGCTGACAACTTGCCAGCTGAGCTGCACGACATATTTTGGCCCGTGGCTGTCCCTGTCCTCCCCCCCCGCGTGTCCCCTGTGGATAAGGAGTCACGTTTCTTCCCGGCTCAAGGGAGAGGGATCCGAGGGAGCGAGCGGGGAGCGGTCTCTGCCTCCCGCCCACGCCGCGGCCCCGGCCCCGACCCCGACCCCGGCTGGATGCGGGCCCGGCGCCGGGGGCGTTGCAGCGAGGCGGAGCGGGGGGCGATGCGGGGCTCTGGGGGGGCACCAAGGGGGGGATCCCACTGTCCTTCCCCAGGGGGAAACTCCGGGATGCCCCCCTCCCGGGATGCCCCCCTCCCGGGTGCCCCCTCGGCATTCCGCCGCGGTGGTACCCGGCCCGCCCCGGGATGCCGGTACCGACCCGGGGGATGCGGGGGATGCGGGAGGGGCGGGGCGGCAACCCGGGCCGGATTTTGGGGTGAGACCCGATTGGCCGGGGCCGGGGCCAGGGGGTCCAATGACGGCACGGCCCTGCCGTGCCCCGCCCCGGCCCGCCCCGCCGGCTCCGCTTCCCTCGGCCGGCTCCGTCCCGCTCCGTGCCTGCGCTCCGGTTCGCCCCGTCGGGTCCGAGTGCCGCCGGCGGGATGCGGGCGGTGCTGGCGGCGCTGGCGGCGGTGCTGGCGGTGGGGGCAGCCCTGCCCCGCCCGGGGCTGCTCCCGTACGGCCCGGCCCGGGGCGATGCCCGGCTCCGGCCCGGGGATGACGAGAGCTCGCCCGCCGTGCCGCTCCGCAGCGCCCTGCGCCTCTACGGCCGCACCGCCCGCCGCCTCTACGTGAGTCCCGCCTGGCCCCGAACCCGCTCCTCGCTCCCCGCTGCCCTGCCCTCCTTCCCCCCAGCCCCCTTTCCTCCTCTCCATCATCTCCCTCCGTCTCTCCATCTTCCCTCCTTCCCGTCCCTCCACCCTCTATCCCGTTCTCCCTCCATCCCTCCGTGTCTCTCCATCTTCCCTCCTTCCCGTCCCTCCACCCTCTATCCCATTCTCCCTCCATCCCTCCGTGTCTCTTCATCTTCCCTCCTTCCCGTCCCTCCACCCTCTGTCCCCTTCTCCCTCCATCCCTCCGTGTCTCTCCATCTCCCCACTCTCCATCCCTCTGTCCCGCTATCCCTCCCTCCTTCTGGTGTCTCACCCCTCCATCCTTCCATCCTTCCTCCCACTCACCCTCTTCCTTCCCAGCCTTGTCACCCCTTCCTGCTCCTCCCCACCCCTGCCCCTCCGTGGGCGTCTTTGCTGTCCCACCACACGTGTCTTTCCTCCATCCACCCCTTCCCTCCATCCATTTGCCCCTTGTGTCCTGCCCGGTGTCTCCGGCTGCAGAGGAACAAGAGGGCTTTCTCCTTCCCAGCTGTTCCCCTGCCAGCAGCGGCTGCAGCTGGGATGGCCCTTGAGCTGCAGCTCCCTGGGGGATGGAGAAGCCCGAGGTCTTTGTTTTCTCCCCGACAGGATGGGGCCACGCAGCCTCGGGGCTCTGACTCCACCAAGGAGGGGGGGACGGGGTGAGGGGACCCGTGGTGGTGGCACCTCTGCAGCTCCTGAGCACCCTGCACCCCTCTCCCTGCAGGTGGGGACCAACGGGGTCATCTCCACCCAGGATTTCCCCAGGGAGACCCAGTACGTGGATGACGATTTCCCCACAGACTTCCCTGTCATCGCTCCTTTCCTGGCCGACCTCGACACCTCTGGGGACAGAGGGAACATCTACTACCGCCAAGATGACTCTCCAGACGTGCTGGACCAGGCTGTGGGATACATCCAGGCTGGGTTCCCCCACACTGGCGGCTCCTTCATGCCCACCAATGCCTTCATTGCCACCTGGGAGGATGTGGGAGCCTACCAGGAGCTCTCCCAGGACACCGAGCCCTCCACAAAGGTGAGGCCAACAGGCTGAGCTTGGATTCCCATCCTTCCTGTCATGGGAAGATGAGTCTTCCTTATGGGGCACCCAAAATGCTCAGTCTCTTCTTTCTGGGCAGCTGGATGGTTGGTTCCTCCATGAATCCTTGGATGAACTCCAGGGGGAACATGGAGCTCTTCCTCTCAGCACTGTGGCAATGGTGGAGCTGTTGGCTTTGCTGATGGGCAGGAGAGGTTTAGAGGTTGGCTTCAGTCTCCATGATTGGAGGTGCTTGTGCAAGGGCATGGAGTGACAGGACAAGGGGAAATGGCTTCAAACTGATTAGATCAGATACTGGAAAGAAACTCCTGGCTGGGAGGGTGGGCAGGCCCTGGCACAGGTTGGGCAGAGAAGCTGTGGCTGCCCCTGGATCCCTGGAAGTGTCCAAGGCCAAGTTGGATGGGCTTGGAGCACCCTGGGCTGGTGGGAGGTGTCCCTGCCCATGGCAGGGGGTTGGAACGAGATGATCTTTAAGGCCTCTTCCAACCCAAACCATTCCAGTATTCAGTGATTCTTTTCAGGCAAAGCTTTCCAGTGCTGGTGGCTCTGGATTTGCAGGGGCAGCTGGAAGAAGCCACAGCTCCATTCCATTGTGCTCCTGACCTTTGCCAGTGGCTCGGGGCTGGCCCTTCCTTCTGCCCCTGTGCTGATTATGCTGCTGGCGAGGATTTGGCTTCAGAGTTTCCACCAGGGGTTGATTTTGTGCCTGGAAAACAAGCTCATAGGTGGTCTGCCAGGTCGGGGAGGTGACCTGTGCTCTCCACCCATGGAGCTGATAAGGCTCCTGCGTGGGTGGAACTACAGAGCTGCCTTTCCCCGAAAACGCCGGGACATGAGGTGTCATATCAGGCTGATGACATGCTAAGGAGGTGACAGTGACGCTCTGCCAGCACCATGGACTCCTTGAAACAAGCTGGATGTGATGAGCCGCAAGAGGAAAACCCTGGTGATGGACACCCAGAGCTGTGTGATGGGCTCTCACCGTGGTGGAATGGGCTGATCCCAAAGCCCATCAGCAGCCACCAGGTCCCCGTGGACCACCAGGAGCCATCCCTACCATCCATCCCCTGCTCTGGGGCCCTTTGGTAGCGGGTGTGCTGAGAGAGAAGCCAAGCAGGGGAAGAAACTGAGGTTTGGAAGGAAACAAGGCACATTTTTTCCTCTAATTTAAAACTTGGGAAAACAGCTGAAGAGATGCCATCAGGGGCCTCGCAGCGACCTCAAGGCCATCGAAAATGCAGCCTCTTCCCAACTGGTTTGGGTTTTTTTTTTTGCCTCTCTGTGAAGCTGGATCAGGTTTTGAAATGAAACCGATCTTGTTTGGAAACAGCAGCTCCAGGGAAGGCTTCATTCAAGACTCGCTGAAGTGCAACTTGTGCCTGTGCTTTGCTGAGCTCCCCCTCAGCCAAAACTGCTGAAAACCTCCCCAGACACCACTTTTTTTTTTTCTGACCAAATGTGGCATTGATAGAAGTGCTGCCCTCCCGCTGCTCCAGGACCAGGATTGACTCCGAAGCCTTTCCCTTTGGAAAGAAGTCTCTCATCCTTTTGGAGCCTCGGAAGCAGAAACCTGGGTTAAAGTGGGGGTGTAGGGGGTGTCCAGACCCCTGCTTTGGGGGGTCCTGCCTGGGTGGCGAGCCTGGCAGTGCTGTGGCAGTGCCCTGTCCCCTCCAGCTCCTTGGGACACGCTCCCAATCCCTGCAGTGACGCCTTCCCTGGGCTGCAGAGCGGGATGAGAGCTGACCCCGCTTCTGGAGGAGCAAGACTCGCCCTTTTGGGCTGGAATTTGCCCTTTGCAGCATTTTTCCGGGAGCAGCCGGGGGCTTTTCCCCCTCCCCTCCCTCCTTCCCTCCATCCCACCGTGCCAGCACAGCGATGTCACCCACCTCGTGTCCCCCCCCTCGCCACCCACCCGGGTCCCGGCAATTCGAGCCCTGCAGCTGCTGCGTGGGGGAGGAATCCACCCCCGGGTGTCTGTGTGTAAAAGGAGGGGGGGTTTATCCCCCCCTTCCCAGCTTTTTTGGCCGCCTTTTCGGGGTCTCTCAATGCCCGAGTGTGTTCGACGTGCACAACAAGGCTCTTTTATATCCCGCTGCCGGGAAAGCGTCGCGGTGCCCCGGGGACCCTGCGCCCCAAAATCGGGGTGGGCGCTGCGGGGGGAGCCCCCCACCCCTCCCTCCCGCTGCTCCTGGGGGGGAAACTGGGGCTTTATAAGCATTTTTCCTTCGCTCGGGCTCCGTTCCCCGGTTGCCGCTCCCAGCAGCTCGCTGGGAAGGGCTGGGGCTGCGCGCCCGTGGGTATTTTTTTGGGGAGGGGGGTTGGTTTTTCTCCGCCTTTGGGGTGATGGGTGTGTGTGTGGATTCTCGGGTGGCTCGGCAGGGTTGTGCCGGCTCCGCAGGCTCCTCATGCAGGGGTTGGTGATGTGATATCCCCCCCTTATCCCTGGCACGGCCCCAGGGCTGGCAGGGCAGGCGGCCAGCGTGCCTATAGCGGGATGTATGGGTGTGGGGAAGCCGGGAGCACAGGCGTGTGTTTTTTCCGGAGGAAACCAGGCTAAAATTGTTCTCCGGGAGAAGCGGTGGGGTGCGGGTTTTCCTCCGGGGCTGGTGGGATGGAGGGGGGCTGCTGGTGCCAGGGGGCAGGGGTTGTATGGCTGGGGATGCTCCTGGGCGTGGTGCAGGGCTGTCACCTTCCTTTCCTTCCTCCAAAGCACGCCCCTGCACTGAGGGGGTGGGCTGACTGTGCCATGGGATCCTGGGAGGATGCTGAGCATCTTCCCAGGATGTTGCACTCGGGGTTTGGTTCTGTGTGTGCAGTCCCTGCTCTTGCTTTTTCCCGGGGTGTCTCTACAGGCTGATCATAGAATCACAGAATTCCAGAATGGTTTGGGTGGGAAGGGACCTTAAAAATCGTCTTGTTCCATCCCCTGCCATGGGCAGGGACACCTTCCACCAGCCCAGGTTGCTCCAAGCCCTGTCCAACCTGGCCTTGGACACTTCC
>JAWWEE010000158.1:61354688-61371423 GCA_035221455.1 Xenops minutus
CCCAGGGCAGTGGGCACAGCCCCAAGGCTGCCAGAGCTCCAGGAGGGTTTGGATGATGCTCTGGGGCACAGGGTGGAATTTTGGGGATGTCCTGTGGAGCACCAGGAGTTGGGCTGGATGATCCTTTGGGTCCTTTCCAACTCGGCATATTCTATGGCTCTGTGAAACACGAAGCACTTATTTGGTGGGGTGTTTTTTTGTGGAATGATGAATATCTTGGGTTTGCCCAGGAACAAAGCACCTGGAATGCACATTCCCTGATGGCACAGGCCGGCGTGTCATCCAGAACAACCTCAACTACCCCTTCAGCATCGTCAGCTACGCCAACCACTTCTACCACACGGACTGGAGACGGTGAGGGGAGAAAACCCATTCCCTGCATGCCTGGGGATGCTGAGCTCCCTCCAAGAGCTGGGAGCCAGCCTCCAGAGCTCCCTGAGAGCAGCCTGGAGGGGTTTGGTGCCAGAGGGAGAAGAGGGCTGTCCTCAGCCTGCCCCAGAGTCCTGGAGCCTCACCAGAGCTCTCGTGGGTCTCTAGAAAGCTGAACGTGGGTTCAGCAACACCCGCCCGTAAATCTCAGCGCAGGGAGTTGTTCTGACACAGCCCCAGCTCTCTGGGAGGGACAGAAATAGTGTTGGGGTTTTTGTTTTAAACTAAAACTTGGCCCAAGTCTCCAGGTCTAGATTAGGTCAAAGGAAAGATTCTGTCCTCAGCCGTTCCCTCTGCCCTGCCACCCAAAGGCTTCGGCGTGAGGAACTCGCCTCTATTGCCATTCCAGCTGGAAGCTCTCAGAACTCCCATCAAATCTTAGATTACAACAAACACTTAAGTGCTTGCCACGCTTGGAGGAGACTCTCAGGGAGATAATCTCTCCTTGGAAGGCTGTTTCTGTGGCTGCATCACCAGAGAGAAATGCACTGAATGAGCTGGAGGGAGATTTTTGTGGGGCAAATTTCCTTCCACTTGTCCTGCAGGTGTTTAAATCAACCTTTTTAGGTGCCTCTGTTCTTAAATGCACATAGAGGAGGGGGTAAAACAAGTTTCATGGGTGAATAGAGCACTTGTCCCCCTTTTTTCCCCAGGGATGGGGTGATAGCTGTAAATAAAGACACCGGCTCCTTCACTGATGAGTATCTTCCCGAGCAGCGATCCCATCTCTATGGAATAACAGCAGTTTATCCCTACTGCCCTGGAGGTAAAACCCACCCCAAACCCCACCCTCTTGTGACAGCCTGATGGCTGCTGGATGCTTGACTCACTAAAAATGTCCATTTCTCCCTGCAGCAAGGAAATAGTGACTCCAGTTTCAAGGAATCAACAATCTTCGCACCCAGAGGAACTTCAGACCCAGAAAACTGTCACTGCATAGAAGGGGGAATAAACCCTTAACCAAGGCCAACAAAGCAACCTGCTTTCCTGCAAAAAAAAAAAAAGAAGTATTTTTTTATAGTTATACCTCAAGATTTTACTACTGTATTTTTTTACCAAGTGGAAAACATTGATGATATATTACCAAAAAAATGGTCCTGGGCATCTCAGGCCATTACTCGAACTCTTGCTTAATGCAAGAAGATTTAAAATGTAGCTTTTTTTTTGTTACTCAAAGGTTTTATTTTATTGGAAGAAGAATGGATGAATTTCTCAGAGTTTTGACAATCTGACCAACAGGTCCTTCTATCCAAAAAATTAAGTGCCTATGGGAAGCTTTGGCTGGCAGTGTCTTGCTGGGTCTAAATAACCCACAGCCCTGAAGACAGAGACTGTGTGTGCTCCACAAAGGTGCAGAAACAGGGAGGGGACGTGGCAAAGGCATTGAAGATTTTCCAGAAGAGGATTCTGTGTTTTCACCACTGCCTCAATGCATGTCTTTTAGTATTTATATTAGAAGAATATGCTAGAATTGATCTGTTCATGCTTGTTGGTTCTTCCAAGTGCCTTCATAGACCTACCCAGTGTAGACCAAGACATGTTCAGAAATACCAGTTACGTTGTAATGCTTCACTTTTTCTAGGTTACTTCAATAACTGAATAAAGAGGTTGGTTTAAATTTCCCTTTGGATTTAGTTTTTAAATATTTCGAGGGGGGGAAGCAGCAAGCAAGCCAGGAGCAAAGCTGTTCCTAGGGCAGGACCTCAGCAAAAGAAGGTTTTATGTAACACTCCCCTCTCAACACAAAGCCAAACACAATGAAAAAAAGAGGAAAAAACCTCCTGTTTGCCAACTCAGAGCGAACCAGAACAATTTGTCTGTTTTCCCCAATTTCATTTATTTAAGGAAAAAAAAAAGGACAATTCACTAGAAGTCAGAATTCAATTTCCTGTCTTCTTTCCAAACAGTGAAATAATCCCGTTTCATGCCGGAGTACGGAGCTGGACGTGGTTCCTACTTGCACTACACAGGGGGCTCAAAGCTTTTCATCCCTTCATCTCCCAACTTTTCCCAGTCTGTGGTCAGTCTTGGGATCAGCAATAATGGCCTGGACAGCTACAATGGCTTCGTTGATCTTGGTTTGCAGCTCCCGGAGCTCCTCTATGTGCAGCAGGCGGAGGATTTGGGCAGCTTCGTTGATAACAGCATCTGGGGAGTGGCACAAAGAGAGATTTTTCATTCCATCCATCATTTTCAGCTGCCAGGAAGGACTTAAGAACAGCTTAATTGAAGTTGGTGGTTGTGGTTTCCAGGCTGGAAATAGGAAACAACTTCCCCTGCTGCTACAGAGGGATGGGGTGTCCTCCAAAACCTCGCCCAGCCCTCAAAATCCAGGGCTGGGTCAGAGAATCAGGGAATCACAGGCTGGTTTGGGTTGGAAGGGTCCTTAAGGATCATCTCATTCCAACCCTCTGCCATGGGCAGGGACAATTCCCATTGGAAAGTTGGTATGAAACATTCCAAGTAGTGATTTAGGTGGCATGGAGCCAGACTAGTGGAGTCCCAGATCATCTGGCCATTCCTTATAAATAAACCATCAGGTCATGCCAACTTGAGCTGCCTCCACTAGATTTTAGGTAAATTAGGCAGCTCAAATCCCTGGAAGCAGCACAGATGTCCTCTGCTGGTAGCAGCAGGATTTACAAACAGCAGGATGCATTCCTTCCCTCCTTCCTTCCGCTGGGAAACGTGGCTGCCATGAAAAAGGCTGTTCTTTAAACATGACTCTGAAACAACATTATTCCACAGCTCACATTTAGGCTTTGCTCTTCCAAGCCCAAATGCTCAGGAGTGCTCATAAATAACCAGCTGGGAGGCAGGAATTCTTTCCCCTCCAGGGTTTTTTTACTGGGCACATCAGCTGCATATTTGACAGTAATAGAGTCTGTCAAAGGCAAACAGGGCTATTTCAAAGTCGCATTAGGGGAACTAATGCTTACCTCCCGTGTCAAATCCAAGAATGTGCTTTTCCAGAGCAACAGGCAGACCCTTGGAAAAGAAAAAAAAAACACACTGAATGTAGTTCAAACTGTCATTTTGCATGTGGGTAAATAAAAGCAGGTAGTACAGCAGGAGGAGAGAACAGGGGTTTCACTTATCTGAGTTTGATTACACAAATCTCTGTCCCGAAACACCAAACCCAGGGGATTATTAAAAAAAAATCTGCCTGGTTAATAATCCCCTGTCAAGCAAACCCCATTGGCCACACAGTGCCTGCATTCAATCCTTAAAAGGCCAACAGCAGGACTGGGAGAGAACACCCAATCCAGCAGCATCACTGCCCAGGCAAACAAAAACCCTGCACAAACTGGGCTTTCTTAGAAACTTCAGCCTTTAAACAGCTGCCAGTTTTTAAGCACTGGATGATTCGAAAGAGCTGCAAAAATTTTCTGTAATAAGAGTTTCTCAAGCTCACAACCTCCAGCAACATCCCCCAAAGCATGTGCTCAAGTGTTAAGCTCAGGGATAAACTAAACATTCAATTTTCTAAACACTCACTCTATTAAAGCACTCCAAGGCAAAGTTTATTAGTGGTCATTTATAAGCATTGCTCTGTTTCCTTTACC
Organism: Xenops minutus; assembly: GCA_035221455.1. Classification (NCBI taxonomy): domain Eukaryota; kingdom Metazoa; phylum Chordata; class Aves; order Passeriformes; family Furnariidae; genus Xenops; species Xenops minutus. The sequence continues at coordinate 61,358,684 of JAWWEE010000158.1, forward strand.
CTCTCCAGCTGTAGAGGAGCAGTCATGCTAAATAATTACTCACCACGTCTCAAAATGCATTCAAAATTGGATTCAAACATTGCAAATCTCAGAATTTGCTTTTACTGCCTCCGTAATTTCTTTTTTCAACATTTGCCAAATGCTTTGCATTTGGCACAAGAAAAACATTAGAGCTCAATCCCATCAGTTTCTGCAACGATGGGGTTGTAAAGGCTCTAAATGGTGAGGATTTCATTTAAAGGCTTTTATACAGATGTGAAGAAAGAATGTGAGTTGACCAGAACACACATTAAATGCAAAATGGTGACTGCAGCCCCATTTTCAGAAAGTGGTTCTTCTCCATGGCCTTTACAGGAAAATCCATGTATTTTTAAGATTGCAGTCGAACACTCTTAAAATTGGTGATAAAAAGGCCACTAATGCCACTTCAGAAAGATTCTAGCAATATATCAGACTTCCTGCTTGGATTTTTTAAGAAATGAGATTTATACTTTAGGCTGCAAAGAGCTCCCTGCCAGGCTGGTGTGTTCTCAGAGCCACACGAGCAGGAAAATTCATGTCATTCTTTGTGTCCTTTTTTCTCCCAAGTTCTTTGTGGTTCCTCCAACACTGAGTGACCACAATGTCCCCTTCAGCATTCCTTACTCTGCCTCCTTCCTACAATCCATGTTTGCTCCTTTTTGGGTGGTGGAAGCTGCCTTTGGAATCCCCCCAGCCCCTACTACAACTACAACAAGCACATCCTCCTTTGCACAGCAGCTTCAAACAGGGAGAGAAATGAAGGGCACCTTGACATCTGCAGCTACACAGACCATTTCCAGCCTCACCCCCCCAAAATCTCATTTCTAAATGCTGCATAGAACACTTGAAATGGGCCTGACCACCACAGATAACTGCCCTGTAAGTGGAAATATTATCCATGAAACCAAATTCCCTGGGAATGGGAGGAAAAAGAGTGTCCATATTTCAGAGTAGGGGTACCCACTGTGTTGTGTTTTCAAACTTATTCCAAGTACATATTTTGGGAGCACCCCTAAAGTCATCCTGAAGGGCAGTTGTTGTACTTCATCCTACTTGGGATACACTCACCAGGGAAGGAAGACTCAGGACAGCCTGAAGGTTGTCAGCATAAATCTGAACCCTTTCAGTAAAAATCTGAACTCCTTGAATTGCCATTTAAAATATAACCTAAAAAATATAAAGAAGTAATCTCTTACCTTGCAAACTGCACCTCGACCACCCAACAAGATAAATCTCATTTTATTCAGTACATTTAAATCTCAGCCACAGCACTTTGAGTATCCTCATCCACATCCTTCAGTCAGAGAACATCTCCCCATCTGTTTTATCTTTTTCCCACTCTCTCCTGATATTGCCAAGAATGCAGCTCATGGTGTTTTGTGTCTCAAATTGCCTGCCATGAGCAGCCAGAGCTTTTATTATTTATAACCCGTTTCTTAACATACAAAGTGTCCCTGGCCAGTGTTTTGGCCATTAACAAACCAGTCAAAATCAGCAGCAGAGGTCTAATTCTCCTTTCTTTTTAGCCTGCAACCCTGTGCTTTGAAGATCTTTTCTCCATTCCCCTGGCACATTATGATTTTGGTGATCTGCTGGCACAGATCAAGCTGTTTTCCTGCCTCTTCTCCACCTCCCTTGGAATTTGGCATTCCTAAGGAGAATCCACACCCAGTGATGTGTATCAGTCAGTGACGTCTCAACCCGAGACCTGACAATGTTTTGAAGGCTTATGGAATATGAACAATTCCTTGTCAGGAAAAAAATTCCCAGTTCCTCCCAAAAAATCCCATTTTGATCCCTTTGTGTGCAGCTATGAAAACAACGACTAAAAGCTGCTTTTTATTACTGTTATAGAACGTAAAATGAAAACAAGTCTCAGCTGTTTTCATACTTTCCTGCTCCTTTAACAGTTTTATGGATACACAAGTCCAAAGCTTTGATTTACTCTTCCAAGGCTTCTGGCAATTACTGCAGCTCAGAGCACCTGTGGTTCCCTCTTGGAAAACATCCTCAGCAGTGTGAGGATAAATAAATCATGGACTGCTGTGAGCAGCTGCCAGGAAAGATAAAGGGATTTGGGCTCTTTGAGCAGATCCAGGCACTTCAGAAGGGACATGCACACACCTGCAGGGCAGGTGAGGTTGCCCTTTCCCAGCTGTGCCCAAACTCAATGCCAGCAGCTGCTGTGCCAAATGCCACAGAGATGACTTGGAAAAGTGGAATGCTGAAGAAATGACAAGCTGAACAACCACAGTCATCCCCTGGAACATCTTCCTGACAGAGGTTACAAAAGAATGCTGCAAAATCTGAGTTTAAGGGCTGAAGTTTCCTTCAAAACTTCTTTTTTTTTTAGGAAAGAGAGGAGGGAGGAGTTGGATGAGCAACATCCCATTCCCCAAATATGAGGTGTATGCACAAAACAAAACACTCCATACAAGGAATGTTTCAAACTGTTCATGCAGCCAATGCTGCCGATTCCAAGGAAAAGCCAGCTCATACATTTCTTCTCATACTATGGGCCTTTTGCACTGAACAGTCAGGGTAATCCTCTGGGAAATAACCCAGGGAAGAGCTATTCCATGCTATATCACACAGGTGTATTTGCATTCAACTGAAACAAAGAGAGCTTTGCATGCTGCTCTCCAAAATCCTCTGAGTCTGTTGGGAGCAGCATGGTGGGTATAAAGGAAGCTTCCACCACCCTCCTAAAGGAAGTATTGATATAGAATGGGTTTTGCCTGAGGGGACAGACATTTATCTTCATTAATTGATATGGGATAATTCACCCTGGACATGTGGAATGGGAATACAAACCTCCTTGGACTGGCTGGCCTTGGCTATGGCATCCTGTGTCAAACGCTCCTGAACCAAAATGCGAATTGCCTGGGAAAGACATGGAAAGGTGAGAGGAATTAATTCATGCCTTGCTGCATTTCTCAGCAATTCCAAGGGAAAAGGAGCAAAAATTACAACTCAGCATAACCCCAAACACACTTTTGTGAAAACGGTTTCGGAAAACCCTTCCAGACCTCAAACCGTTGCAGTTCATTTCTTTCTTGGTGTCTCACACAGGTGTGTGAGCAGCTTAACCACAAGGACAAGGCCATTCATTTCACAAGGATTATTTCAGTCACTACTGGCCCAGAAGCTGCAAAGTACAAGGAACAAAGCAGAAAGCTCAGGATTTTCAGCCTGGAGAAAAGGGGGCTCAGAGGGGACCTTCTTCTCCCTCCCAGACAGGAGGGTGGAATGGGGTGTCAGGCTCTGCTCCCAGGGAACAAAGGATAGGATAAGTGGAAACATCCTTAAGTTGTGACAGGGGAGGTTTAGGTTGGATATCAGGGGAAATTTCTTCATGGAAAAGGTTGCCCAGCCCTGGCACAGCTGCCCAGGGCAGGGGTGGATCCCCATCCCTGGAGGGATTTAAAAGCCCTGTGGATGTGGCACTTGGGGACACGGGTCAGTGCTGGGGGAATTGTTGGACTCCATGATTTCATGGTCTTTTCCAACTTAAACAAATCTGTGCTTCCAGAACAAGCTGATCACAATCCCAAAGCAGCAGCAGCATTTTTTTTGCCCTGTGATCTCACACCTTCAACGCTGCAGCAACGAGGATCCTTCGGGAAGGAAATCCTGCTTCAGGAAGGAATTCCTGCTAACAGCACCTTCTAGAAGGTGCTGAACCACCTTCCATCCACAAAGAAACCTGGAGCAAGGCCACCCACCCAGGTTTTAAAAGACTGAGAGCAGAAAGGAATTAATTTTAGACTCAGGCACAAGAACAGCCTGGACTGTGACAATCCTGCTGCTCATCTGTTTTCACCAGCTCCAGCACATGGGATGAAATGCCATCAGTCACTGATCCCTACAGCTCCAAATGCCTCTGAGAATAACTGCAGGGACACCAGGAAGGCAGCCTTTCACAGGAAAGCAGAACTGGCTCTGTCAAACACATTCCTCAGACTTGCCCTGCTGAGGAGCCAAATGTGACAGGAGCAGCTTCATCACTTGGTGTTTCTCGCCCAGGATTTCTCCCAGTTTTGGGCAGGATGAAAGTTGAGCCGATCCTAGAAAGTTGCCACAAAATACTTCTAGAAATCATTCTAGGTGAAGGAAGTAGCCTGGACAGAAGAATCATTTGATGAGGAGTTTAACAGCAAATTCCAGCAGTGAAACCAGATGTTGTGGAAGAGAATTCCACGTGCCTTTTGCCTTAGAAAATGGATATCCAACTGTGTGTTACACAGATGCTTCCTGATCAACCTGCCAGATTTAAAATAATAAAATGGGATTCCAAATATCTCTGCTCACTCTGGCCAGATGTCTGTGGTGTGCCTGCACCCTTTGGCTCTCCCTAAGCATCTGCTCCAGAGTGTCCAAGCCCAAATAGGGATCATAAATTCCCTCCAGTGCACTGAAAACCTGCTTATTGTGTTGTAAAATTAAGAGAATGACTTAAGTTGACACCTTCTAGTATCATCAAACCAGCTTTGCTGTTGGATTTTCATTGCAGGAATCTACTCTTATTACAATTAAGAGCAAGAAAATTCAGGCTGGTTTTGTCCAACCACAACTCCCTGAAAAAAGCAAGACTAGAAATGTAGGAATAGTGACAGAAAGGGAGAAATGGTGACAGAAATGTGAATATATTTATGGAGCAGACACATTGCTGGTACCAAGCCTGGTGAACCCAGATAAAGTTTGGCAGCCCTGGCCAATCCTGTAAAACCTGAGGGAACACTGTCTGGAAAGAGCTGAGCTCATGCTGCAGATCCTCAGCATTTCCATTCCCAGGGTTTCCTCTATCTCTACCTGATATCCCTTTTCATTGATTTTTGTAGGATTTTAGGTTGGGTTGTTTTAGGAAGAGGTTTGATGTAAGATCTCCACTGCTCTTTAAAGATTGATGAAGCTTTCAAAGGTTATTTTGGCTTCCCAAAAAAGGAGGAAACCATCCTAAAGAGAATGAGAAAAAATGGATGGGATAACTGCAGGCTGACAATTCCTTAAGAAACCAGAGTACCAGGATAATGATCTTTCAACAGACCTGTTACAGACTTACACACACTAAATAAACTTCAATGCTCATGGTGTTTAATTTCTCCAAAATAAGTTTGGCAAATCTCAGAGTTACTGTCATGAATGAACTTCATGGGTTTTTCAGTGAAATGCTTTTATTTTGGTGCCAAACAAAACTAGGTTTATTTCTGTATTTATGGCATGACCGAGTAGGAACTCGGGATTGCTGCAGTCCCATAAATAAGAGTATTTAAAAACACAGTATAGTTTTGAGCCCAAATCTACAGAGTTCCACTAGTAAGTCAAGAATTTTCCTAAAGGCCTTTAAAAGGATGGTTTAGAAAATTAATTATTCTATTTAGTGCATTTAAAAGCAATAATTAGTTGTCAAAACTAAAACAAACTGACAAGTGATGACAAGGAGTAAATGGTTCATAGTATCAAAAGGAGGAGGAAATCTTAACTGTGGGTCTGCCCTTGAATGTTTGTTTTAAAACATCCTTTGCATCATTACCTTCTGTATTTTCAAGTTTCTTTAAATTTCTAGCCCTGGAATACAACCTTCTCCTTGGAGTTCAAGGAACTCAGCTCATATTGAACTGTTTGCCAAGATATTTATCCCTGCATTGATTTCCAGGATTTATGTTCTTATCTGCTTGGAAAGACACATATAGAATGATGGTTTTTTCCTACTTGGGCCTAAAAATTCATAGTTATCAGTAACACAAGGTATTAGACACATACCAAGCAATAGGAAAAGAAGGAAGAAAGGAGATGGGAAAAGTGGGAAACTCACCTTGAGCATCACCAAGTAATCATCATGTCGCTGGATCTGAAGCAGATTAGCCAAAGCCATCACTCCAGCCTTGAAATCAGGATTATTCACTGGAAAAGAATCATTGCCATTAAAAAATAACATTGGTTTAACTGTAACCATGTTTCCTTGGATTTTTTTTTTAATTTTTAAGGTATTTTGCTATTTCTCCCTCACCCACAATAAGTGTTTATGATTTACAGAACTTTCTGCAAAGCTGTCAAGGCAAACACCCTTCAGCTGCTTCTTCACTGCCAATAAGAGCCCTCCTCAATTATTCAGACCTGGGTACCTCATTCTGCTGGGAAAGATTCTCCCCATTGCCCTTTCCCTTTTTCCCCAACAGGAGAAGTTTACATCCCTATGGAATTCACATGGACAAGTCCAAGCAAATCAAAGTAACTCTCAAACCACTGTTCCCAGAGAGGCACTTTCAGCAAGCAGGTGGAAAACAGAGGAACTCTGCATCCCTGAAGCTTTAAGCTGGGCTTTAAAAACCTGTATCAGAGGACTAAACAACTTCAAACCTGAAGAACACACAGGCCATGGAACACATTCCCATGCAGGAGGCTGCTGCACACTCACCATCCAGGTTGATCAGTGGTTCTGCATTTTTGGCTGTGTTGTCAGCATTTTTAGCACCATCAGGGGTAGAATCCTTGTATTTATCAGCTGGAAAATTAAGAGGCAAACATGACCACCATTAGAGCTCATGACAAAAATAACTCGTTCCAAGTTGAGCACCAAGATGGATTTTTGGGGCATTTTAATTGTCCAAGAGCCTTCTGGGCTTATAAACTGGTATTTTAGAGCACCCTATTAATGTTCCCAAAGACTGAGAAGCAGAGTGCAGGTATTTATATCCCATCATGTCTTGGGCAGAGCTCAGCCCTGCAGGAATTATAATGGCAAACAGCACCTTGGCTGTTATTATTTTGCCACCAGTAATTACATTTGTATCCCCTACTCTCACTACAAGGAGATGAAACTGCTGTGACTGTGGAGTTTTAACTCAACTTCTTTATAACCTTGCCCTAGTTCCCAAGGGTTCCACATGTGCTCCCTGTAAAAGAGGGGTCTAAGAATAACTTATTGCAATAAGTGTTGGGCTAAATATAATGCATTTAATACACTTTAGAGTAAATTCTCATAAAGGCAATCCCACAGGGAGAAGGGGATAAATATATACAATAGGGTTTGCTAGATCCAGAAATTAAATAATAAAGGCAATTATGCTACTGCTGCCCCAGGGGAGCTGGAGAGAAACAATTCCTCTGAGTACAGGGTGAAAACAAGCACACGAAATTATATTTATTTTGCTTAAAAAAAAGAAAATATACTTTTGACATTGTCTGAATTTGATGCCTACTTCACAAAACGCTGTGAATTTGTCTAGGGGAAGATGTCCCTGCCCATGGCATTGGGTGGCAGCTGACACCCCCAACCCTTGGGATGGCATTCCCTGCCTGCCGCATGCCAGGCAACGGGACTGTGACATCACAGTGCGTTCAGTGACATGGGGTGGGTGACAAGTGACATCACCACCCCCCAGAGCTCAGACTCCATGTGCTGGGCCTGGGGTGAGCTGGGCACAGAGCCCAGCACCATGCTCAGGCTCTGTGTGCTTGGCCCAGGCTGAGCTGAGCAGAGATCCCAGCAGGATGCTCCGAGCGGAGCTCCCCCTGCTCCTGACCCTCGGCCTCTCCTGGCTCTTCCCCCGTGGCAGTGACTTGTCCTGCTCTCCCACCTGGGCCACGCTGGTGTGGGATGTGCCTCCCCTGGAGCAGAAGCACACTGCCCAGAAGGAGGTCACCATCCCTGAGGTGTTTTTTTGGAGCACCTCGGCCCTGTGCCTGCTGCTGCTGGGGTGTTTCCTTGTCAGAAAAGCCAGGAGAAAGGTGAGGGAATGGCAAGAGGGTGTTCTGGGAACCTATGGGGAGAAGGGAGGTCCTCCCCACCCCTTTGCCAGCCCCAGCAGGCAGAAGTGAGTCTCAGCCACCACGGAGGACCCCAGGGCAGGCTGAGTATCCCTCCCCACAGCAGAGGGTTGGAACAACATGGTCTTTAATGGTTTGGGTCTTTAAGGTGTCCCAAACCACTCCGTGACTCTCGCACAGGAGGTGCCTGGGGCAGCCCAGCCAGGCTTGAGTGCCTCCAGGAGAGGCCAAACCCATCATTCAGACTGGTCTCAGCCCCCCTGAGGCCCCTCTGCCCTTTCCATCATGCTCCCTGCCCTGTGCCTTGCAGGTGTCTCCAGAGATATCCTGCCGGGACGGTTCCTGCTGCAAGTCCTACAGGCTGATGTGTCGGCTGAAGGAAGATCCCGAGCTGATGAGGCGCTTCCGGAGGCACCTGAGCACCTGCAGGACATTTGCCCTGGACACACTCCAGGTCAGGCTGGGCTTGGAGGCACCTGGCCTAGCTGAACATGCCCCTGCCCAGGGCAGGGGGTTGGACTCGAAGTTCTTTACAGGTTCCTTTCAATTTCCAGGTTCCTTTCAACCCAAATCATTCCATGACTCTCCAAGAAAGGGAACAAGAACACCTGAGAAAACTTGCAAGAGGAGATGACACACATTCCCAGCTCCAGCAAGGTTCTCTGGAATACAGAATGCTGTAGGGGATGGAATGAGTTGTGCTGTCCCTGTGCTTTGGGCCATCGTGGACAATAAATGTTTGAGATGTAACTGTGTCCAAGGCAAAAGTAACATGGAATGAATGCTCCAAGGGAGGAAGCATTCCCTGCAAAGGGAAGGGACACAGCAAAGTGCCTTGGAACCAAAGGGAAATCACATCCATGCTAACTGTTCAGGCTTCTCCAAAGAAAAAGCAGGAAACAAGAAGACCTGCATCAGCAGTTAAAACACAGGCACAAAAACAAGAAAACTGGACCACCCTGCACTGCCTGAGAACAACAGTACTCTGATAATTAAACCCACAGGATTAAGGGAGACTGCTCTCCCAATCCCAATGCCCGCACAGACCAACATAAAATTTTACTTCCTTAGATAAGAAATAAAGGAAACTCTTTCAAAAGAGCTGGAGTGATTCTGGACAAGGGTCTGGAGTGACAGCACACAGGGAATGGCTTCCCACTGCCAGAGGGCAGGGTTAGATGGGATTTTGGGAAGGAATTGGTGGCTGGGAGGGTGGGCAGGCCCTGGCACAGGGTGCCCAGAGAAGCTGTGGCTGCCCCTGGATCCCTGGGAGTGTCCAAGGCCAGCCTGGACGGGGCTTGGAGCACCCTGGGCTGGTGGAAGGTGTCCCTGCCCACGGCAGGGGGGTGGAATGAGATGGGCTTTAATGTCCCTTCCAACCCAAACCCTCCTGGGATTCCATGAAATTAAACAGAACTAACAGCCCATTTCCCACCCATTGTGAAATATTATACCAATTCCCTCATACCATTATCTCCATATTCCAGCCTCACAGCCAAGCCAAGCAGCCAATCCACTGTTTCTTGTCGTTCCTGGATTTTGAAAGGACAGTTCACATCTTTCATGTACTGAGGAGCAAAGAGAAGAGAAAACAAACAGATGTTACTGACCTGTGTGAATTAATTTGGAGCACAGAACTGTTGTGTGAACAGCCACTCTTCCACAGTTAGAAGATATTAATTAACAAGAAGGATCATTGTGAAATTCCTGCTGTGGCATTTGATCCATCCAAGACATGTTGGAGTGTCCCAATCCACCTCTAACCTGAGTCTGACATTTATGAAAAAGGAGGTGCCATTGCTAAATGTTATTTATTGTCAGACTGCACCCAGAGAAACCAACACACCCTTTCTCTGCTCTGCTCATGTTACAGAGCAAATGGAGCAGGGGAAAGGGGAACAAATTACAGACTCCCAAAGGCCAGGCCATTCTCTTGTGTCCCTTTTGTCCCCAACATCTCCATTTATCTATAGGATACTGGAATGATTTAGGATCCCTCTGTAAAGCCTGAGCACTGCAACTCCTGGGCAGTGAGCAAAGCAAGGGATTCCAGGGGGAAAAAAAGTGGGATGAGTGGGCTTTGAGCGTTACAGAGCAGCACTTCCACCTCTCTGCTGGGCTGTTTGGAAAGAAGGGAAATGGGAAGCAGGAGGAAAAGCTCAACAGCCTTGTGATGACTCAGAATGCTCAGGAGAACAGAGGGGATCACTCAGAGCACGATGGTTTTGTGCCAACCGTGGAAAATCATCCATCTGGAATGGCATGAGGTGCAGAGATGACCTGTTGTAGCTTTCCTCCATATGGCAGCACAGCCTAATCCACTTTCCTTTTGGAATCATTAATGCAGAAAAAAACCTGTTTATTTGCAGTCAACCTTCCTTCTGCTTCAAGAGCTGAAGCAAATCAAGCAAAATAAAAAAGGATTAGGATGAATACTCCACCTATTGCCCAAAGCTGAGTGAAAACTATGCACAAAATTCTCCCATATTAGTAACTCCTCCAGTTTGGCTTCAAGAAGACATTTAAACTCCTAGACATGTAAGAGTTCACCAACAGGACAAATATTCAGAGGAATTTCTGCTCAACAACTGCAGCAGCAGTTAAACATCATTTACACCAACACTTATCAGTGTGTTTGGAACAAGGAAATACCTTCTCAAAGGATTTGGGCCAGTCATCACTGTGTATGTTCCTCAAATTCCCTCGGTCCTCAATCTTGTAATGTCTGATTTTCTGGTCTTCCAGCCAGACAATAAAATTCCTGAATTCTGTTTCATCTGTTGGGAGAGGAAAACAAAGCAAGAATGAACCAATATCTTAAGGGCAGAAACAATGGATCCCATTCCCATAAACAGTGATGTCCCTGAACGCTTTTACCATAAGAGAATTAAAATAGGTATATTTCTATCCAGCACTAAAATTGTGTATTCTCTGGTCAAAAATCAACGCTGAGTGTTTGTCATCTTTCAGGTCACTTCAAATTGGCTGTAACTGACTGACTACAATAAAAGGCACCTGCCAGCAGCTTGTTTTTGTTGGGAATATAATTATAACTTATCAAGCGAAGAAATGAAAAAAATTAGAGAGAAATTGAGGTTTTCCAGACAAACACAGCAAAATCTCTCCCCAAAAAGCACCCCATAAATATCATGGCTGCGAAGACATTTTCTTCCTGCGCTGTTGACTCAACTCTCCTTGCTTTTTGACCCAAAATCTCCGTATTTGGGAGATGGAACTCCAAGAGCAAAGGCTGTGCTCCATCCAGGGATATTCAGATGGGCTCAAGCTCCTACAGGGACACAACAGATCCCATCCCTGGGGTAGCACCAGCCCCCCACTAAAACCCTTTGGCTTTGCATGAGCTTTAACCGTGGAATCCTGGAATGGTTTGGGTGGGAAGGGACCTTCAAGACCACTCAGTTCCAACACCTTCCATAGCCCAGGGTGCTCCAAGCCCCGTCCAACCTGGCCTTGGACACTTCCAGCGATCCAGGGGCAGCCACAGCTCCTCTGGGCACCCTGTGCCAGGGCCTCAAACCCTCACTGTAAAATAAATCAACCCCTATTTATAACAATAAACAGACACACGCTCACAACACCCACAAAGCAAACCTTTGCTAAGCCCTTCCGAGTCTCCTACACCCACAAAAACACCCCTTTTAAAGAAATAAAGGTTAACCCGGAGGCTCTGGGGACACGCAGCAAAGAGGCTACCCCGCTAAAAACACGGCCTTTTATTATTGCCTTGGAATTATCACCCTTTATTGCCTTGGAATTATCACCCTGCCCTATAAACCCTGAGGCGCTCCCGGCCCCGGCCGGGCCCTCCCACAGCCCCCTCACCCCTGCAATTGAAGCCGGCGGGGTTGTGGTAGTCGAGCGCCGAGAGCTTGCGGCGGAACATGGTCCCGGTGATCCCGATAATTCCAATTCCAATCCCAATCCCGGTAATTCCAATCCCGGCCCCGCCACCGCCCCCCTCAGGCCGCGCCGACGTGACGGGCCGGAGGGAAGGAAGCGCCCGCCCCCCGGCCCCGCGCTCCTCACGCCCATTGGCCAGCGCGGATGATTGGCAGCACCAGCGACCAATCAGAGCGGCGAAAGAGGCTGCCGGGAGGGGAAGCGGCGTTCGGCCGGTTGTAGGGACGGGAGGAAGGGGCGGGGCCCAAAAGGAGGCGTGGTCGAGTGGGTGGGGCTTGAAGAAGGGGCGGGACTTTGGTGCCGTGGGCGGGGCCTGTGCCCGCCGCAATGGGGGCGTGGGGATGTGCACTGGGCTGTACTGGGAGCACTGGGGAGCGCTGAGCTGTACTGGGAGCGATGGGGAGCTGTACTGGGGAGCGCTGAGCTGTACTGGGAGCACTGGGGAGCGCTGAGCTGTACTGGGAGCGATGGGGAGCTGTACTGGGAGCGATGGGGAGCTGTACTGGGGAGCGCTGAGCTGTACTGGGAGCGATGGGGAGCTGTACTGGGGAGCGCTGAGCTGTACTGGGAGCGATGGGGAGCGCTGAGCAGTACTGGGAGGGATGGGGAGGTGTACTGGGGAGTGCCGAGCTGTACTGGGAGCAATGGGGAGCTGTACTGGGAGCACTGAGCTGTACTGGGAGCACTGGGGAGCGCTGAGCAGTACTGGGAGGGATGGGGAGGTGTACTGGGAGGGATGGGGAGCACTGGGGAGCTCTACTGGGGAGCACTGAGCTGTACTGGGAGGGATGGGGAGCTGTACTGGGGAGCACTGGGGAGCTGTGAGCTGTTGTGGGGAGCACTGGGCAGCACTGAGCCATACTGGGAAGCACTGGGATTCATTGAACTGTACTGGGGAGCACTGGGAACCACTGGGGAGCTGTGAGCTGTTGTGGGGGGCACTGGGCAGCCCTGAGCCATACTGGGAAGCACTGGGATTCATTGAACTGTACTGGGGAGCACTGGGAACCACTGGGGAGCTGTGAGCT
>JAWWEE010000158.1:61375678-61398422 GCA_035221455.1 Xenops minutus
CCAACCTGGCCTTGGACACTTCCAGGGATCCAGGGGCAGCCACAGCTTCTCTGGGCACCCTGTGCCAGGGCCTCACCCCCCTGACAGCCAAGAATTTCTCCCTAAGGTCCCATCTAACCCTGCCCTTTGTTGGTGGGAAGTCATTCCCCCTTGTCCTGACAATCCATGCCCTTGTCCAAATTACTGGGGAAAGCCTGTACTGATTGCCAGGGATGGGAAAAGAAGGAAAGAGGGGGGAGAAGGGATGGACAACGAAGTGAGAAATTTTAGGTGTCTCAAATTCTGAGCCAGGAGCAATGTCCCACCCTGAAAGAGCCTGTTCTCCCCTGAGCTGGCTCATCCTGCAGGAACAGAAAGCTGTGTCTGGGAATGGGGCTGAAATCCCTCACTGGCAGGGACATCCCCCCCAAACCCAACAGGATCCAACCTCAACCAGGATGGGAACCCACCTCCCCAGAGGTCGACAGGCACCGAGAATCATCTCCAAAGGCTTGAAACAAATGCAAAAGTTTATTTCCAACGAGTACACAGACCACGTGGGATAGGGATGCGCTACATCACGACGCCGACCTCCCTGCCCTGGCTTCCTCTCACAACCCCCCCGTGCCCAAAACCCTGGCAGTGGCAGGTTGGCACCCAAGGAATGGGTTTTCCCTGCCACCAGCAACCTTGGCAGACAAAAAGAAGTCCTTTTCCAGCATTCCAGATATTTTTTTCTTTGAAAGCCTGGGGGTTCAATGTCATTTGACACCACGCTGGAAATACAGCATCGGGATGGAGGGGATGGCTGGTATTTTTGTTGAGGAGGGAAAATGATCTTGGCAGGCGATCTCTACTTGGCTAACAAAGGCGTATCTGTGTAAATATAAATACTGGGGTGAAATACCTGGCAGCACACCAATGTCAACACCACTACCAACAGAAAAGAAAGCCCAGCAACGTAAAACACCTTCAATGAGTAGTTTGGGTTAATTCAAAATTCCCCCCTCCCCCCTTCCCCATACTCTTCATGCAGGTTTATTTCATCATTTAAGTATTAAGAATTCGAGTTGTAAAATACGCAAGTCATTTAAAAAAATTATTACAAACCACTTTATGACAGTGTTTGAGAAGGGTTGGGGTGGGAGCCCCCGGGTCAGACTGGCTGCATTTCACTCTCTGTGATGGTAAATCAGCAGTAAAAAGAAAAGACAAAACCCAGGATGGGGTATTTACATGTCTCATCCATCCTTCAGCCTAAAGCTACGTGAGCTGTAGTAAAAGGATCAAAACTGGGGGGGGGGGTTAGAGGGGGCCAAAAGCCACCATGGGAGGGCTGGGACCATCCACACTACTCATGGTGTATAAACATTCCCACATGCCAAAGGTTTTGAGTCCAGTGTGAGAACAACTGGTCTCCTCCATAGAAGACTAGAAAAAGAGTACGAAAAGGTAGAAAAACCAAAAAGCACTTGCTAAGGGCTAGAAAGAGTCACCAAGAGGTACCTAAAGACTATTGCCCTCTTGAATCCACAGGGATTAAGCTGATACCTGGTACAGATCTAGTTTAATAAGGTCACCACAGACCCCCCAAGTCCCCATGAGACACCCACTACGATCCCCACATGATGATTCCCAAAGTTATGATTCTCAAAGTTTCCCAGGAGTGTAGAAGGGCAGGGAAAGCCAGCAGGTGCTTAGCAGTGGAAAGGACAGCCAAGCCACGTCCTCAGAAGTGTGAACCTGAGGAGGAGCCCAAAAGGGTGGCATGTCCCTGAAAGCTGAGAGCAGATGAACCAGAGCTGGGAACAATTCCCCAGCCTGACAGGGAGCTCAGGCTGTGTGTAAACAGGGTATCAGGCACCTCTGTGAAGGGGTGGCCCCACAGCAACCTCCCCAAGCTGCTCCCCTGCCCTTTCCCAATGTGGTGAGGTGGGAATGGGGGTCAACAGGTGTGGGAAGAGGCAGAGGCATTCTGCCACAAAGCAGCATCCCAAAATGGGGCAGCATCCCATGGTGGGACAGCATCCCATGGTGGGACAGCATCCCATGGTGGGACAGCATCCCAAAATGGGGCAGCATCCCATGGTAGGGCAGCATCCCATGATGGGACAGCATCCCATGGTGGGACAGCATCCTACCATGGGGCAGCATCCTACCATGAAGCATCATTCCACCATAAAGGAGCATCCCATGGTGGAGCAGCATCCCACCACAGAGCAACATCCCACCACAGAGCAGCATTCCAGACCAGCCCCCAAGGGAAGGAGGTGCTACAGGAAGCCAAAAGAGCAGGACCAAGGGAGGAGGGCAGAGGCACAGAGGTGTAGGAGAAAGGAAAGACGCGGAAAGAAGTGGTTGACTTTGATTTTTGAATTTTTAGCTACCCCACAAGGCGCAGGGCAGGGGCCACCCCGAGCCCCTTCACCCAGGGTTCTGGCACCTGCCCTGTATCAGGAGGTAATTCAGGCACATCTAAGGCATCACAGGAGTCCTCTCTGCTTTCAGAATCGCCTCAGTCTCCTCCCTACAGCTTCTTCCACCAGCCAAACAGCACAAAAGAAAAGTGTGGAGCGGATGAAGGGACAGGAACTCTCATGCACTACCACTGAACGTCGCCACAGGAGTATGAAGCACCAACCACGACACATGAGCCACTTTTACTTGCAGAACCAAAGCTAACCACGCACAAAATGGTAAGAAGTTGGCTTTGCCAGGAACACGGAGCTGCCAGCACGTGGGGCACAGGCAGGAGCTGCCAGTGTCCCACCTTGGGGCCACTCAAACCCCCGAGCTGTGCTACCACCA
The DNA here is from genome assembly GCA_035221455.1 of Xenops minutus. NCBI lineage: Eukaryota > Metazoa > Chordata > Aves > Passeriformes > Furnariidae > Xenops > Xenops minutus. The sequence goes on from JAWWEE010000158.1 coordinate 61,378,466, forward strand.
GAAATTAAAAAAGCACGAGACCGAACACTGAGTAACATCATAGCCACCTAACCTGTCGCTATATATATATATATATCTGACAACTTAAATAAAAAATATTAGTTTGGAAAGGAACCAACAATATCATTCCAAGAAGGTTATACACATCCTTAGCAGTTACTTTGCTCAGCACAGCTCTGCTGCTTTAAATACGGAACGATCAAACGATTTCGTGAGCAGAAAAGTGACACAGATTTATTCTTTACATTTTTTTTTTGTTGTTGTTGTTTTTCTCTTTCTAGGCAACTCAACAGACTTCAGATCTTTTGCCTCGCAATGCAGATCGTCTTATTCCCCCAAAGGTGGCCAGGTTCTTTAAACATGCACATCTCTGTAGCTTCCAGGCCGTGTATTTTACTTATTTTTGTTTAAATTCTGCGGACTAGCAGGTCGTCCCCATTCCTAAAAACTCTACATCAGTGTTCAGGGTGGCCTGAGTGCCCGTCCAGGCTCCTCGAGGGTTTACAGGATCACACAGAAGAACTTCTTCTCTCTAAAGGGGTTTTCTGAGGCCGGGACGGGGGTCAATAGAGGGTCCTCCTTGGCGTGGGCTTCGCAATAGGCCATCAGGTCTGCTGCTGCTTTGGACACCTGCAATGGAAGGAGCCCTGGGTTAGGGACAGGCTGTGCTGGGAAAAATCCCACCTGGAAAGATGCTGCCAGCAGGGCTGGGCTTGGAGAATCCCTGGGAAAGAAACATCAGAGCCTCGACAAGAACTTCACCAATGACCTGACAGCACGTCCTTGGTGGGGCTGGTTCTTCTGGTTTTTAACCACGGGGCTCTAAGCTCACCTGTCAGCACAAGCTCCCAAAAGCATCCTTCACATCCTTCACCCATCACCAGCCTCCACCCATTCCCAGCCTTTGCCCAACTTCACTGTAGCAAGGACCAGTTTTAGCATCCTGTATCCCTGCCAGTTGTCCCCTACATCCCTTCACAGGGACATCCAGAGCAATGATGTCACTATTCCGGGCACAGTGGCAGCTCCTGAGCTGCTGGAGCTCACCTGGCCCCAAAAGGCAAGGGGTTGCTTTCAGCCAGATGTGCCTGCAGCCAGCAGCCACCCCTGGAGCACTTCTCTCCCTGGATTTAGCCTCTTCCCAAGGAGATGAGATGCTTTGGGAACAGTCAGTCCTTCCCACTCCCACCCACAGGGCTCCAAGTGATGCTTCCAGTTGCCTTCCATCCCTAGGAGTGTTGGATGGGACTTGGAGCAACCTGGTCTACTGGAAGGTGTCCAGGGGGTTGGAATGAGATGGGCTATAAGCTCCCTTCCAACCCAAACCAGTCTGTGCTTCTCTAATTCCACGGGCATCTCTAGTTCCTCACTGCCTCCAGCCAGGGCCATTGGAAGCACTCCATGCACACCACCCAGCACCACATCCCAGCTCCCAGCACCTGCTCAGCCCCAGCCACCACCTCCCAGCATTCCCCAGCCAAATCCTGAGCCTCCCTACCTTTATCCTGTCGATGTTGGCTTCCATCTTCAGCTGCTCCACCAGCTTCCGTGCTTGAGCTATGCTGGCAGTGTTGTTGCTAGCCATGGGCAGGCCAGGCACGCTCCCCTGATGGGCTGTGGGCAGGAACACACAGGGATCAACTCTTAGACCCTGGAATCCCCCCCAAAAATGGGTTGGGGTCGCATGTGTGGAGTGTCAGAGCTGCTGGAATGATGGGGTGAGGATGGGAGACGTGCACCCAGGGCAGGATGCTGCCAGTGGTCCCCTCCTGTGCCCTTCCCGTGCTCCCCAGAGCCAAGTTTTGGGGACACTGGAGCCCAGCTGAGCTGTCCTTTGGCATTTGCTGCTCTATGAAAGCCTAGGGCAGCAACAAGGCAATGAGAGAACAGGCTCCCCCCAGCAGCCCCAAGTGCCCTGCCAGGCTCATTCCCTGCACTCCAGCCAGCCCGTGTCCCTTGGCCTCCCTTGCTTTGTTCCTGCTGCCAATTTGAACGCCTGAGATGCTAAACAGGATGCTGGGGTTTCCTGTTTCTCGAGATTTCTACCCCAGGCATGAAGAGAGGGGGGGGGATGCTCATTAAGTCCCTGCCTGCTCCAGCACGGATGTTTTTCCATCACCTTCGAACAGCAGCGAGCTCTGGCCAGAATTCCAGCATCCCACTCCTCCAGCAGCCAAAGCTTTTACAAGCAGAGAGTGTTTTCCAGCAGAGGCACAGCTGTGCTCCTGCCCCACTGGGCAGTTCCAAAATGTTGGGGTTTTTTTGGGGATGTCCTGCAATGGTGGGGCACAGCGAGACCCCCTGGGTGGTGGGATAAGGGTGGCACAGCCCTAAAAGAAGGGAGTCCTGGTGTTTTAAGGAAAAGCTGAGGGCATGTCCAGCTTAAGCCCATTATGAGGGTGTTTGGATAAGGTTTATCATGGGACTTAAAGAAAAAAACAAGTCAGCACTGGTGCCTGTGCTTAGAGAGCGAGTCTTGCCAAGGGATTGAGGATGAGACCCCTCCCCACCCCCCTGCCCTATGGGGGAGCCCAAGGAGGTTATTTTTGGGTGATTTGTGCCTCTAGGGGAAGATCTGCTCCTCTGGGCTGTTCACTCCCTTCCAACCAAGAGAACACAAACCCCAAAGGAGCCAGGTTAGGATGCTGCCATGCCCCAAAACTCCATCTTTACAGCACTGGGATGCACCAGGAGGCCTCGAGCACCGAGGCTGTGGCTTCCCTTCATGTCCCCCCACCCTGTGCTGGCCAAGCACAGCCCCAGCAGCATTATTTGTCTGTGTTGAGCAAGGGTTTTGGCACAGGAAGAGGTTTGGAGTCAGCAGGTGGAAGATCCAAGGCTCGTGGCTGCTCCCCAGCTCGCAGGGTGGGCAGGGACAGGGCATGGGTTTGACCATCTGGAGCACAGGGCACGTGGCAGGGAGGAAGGAACATCCTCTAGGGGATGTCACCAAAACCCTCCATTGGTCCCCAAGAGCCCCAGCTCTTGGCTGGATCTGCTCTGCCCCAGGCAAAGCTCTGTGCCCATCGTTCAAGGTGTGGGTTGTGCAGATTCCATGCTGGTTTATGTCATCTCTCCCTCCCCTTGTTTTTGTTTGTTGGAGAGGAATTTGAGCAGCAGGGTGACAATTCTCCCCCTTTTCCTTCCAGTTGTCCAGGAAAAGCCATGGAGAGGGTGGTGGTTTGCTGGGACACCCAGCTGGCACTGGGGCTGTTGGGGTGGACACAGCACCAGCCAAGATGGTTTGGATGTCACTGAGGCTTTTCTAAAGCAGCAAAAGGTTATTCTGGTGGGATTATCATTCCTGGAAGTGTTCAAAGGCCATGTGGATGTGGCACCTGGGGACATGGGTTAGTGGTGGCCTTGGGAGTGCTGGGGGGATGGCTGGACTTGATCTTAGAGGGCTTTTTCAACCTAAACAATTCCATGTTGTGTCCTTTCATAGAGAGGACCTGTTGCAGCTCCAGTGGCAGGGAGTCACTCCATATTTAAGGTCCTGGAAGGAGGCATGGGAGCAGGGAGGACTACTGGGAGCATCTGTATAGCTGCTACAGCCCTGATGGTTGGAAAAATTACACATACCCAACCTTGCTGCCAGCATCATGCAAGGAAATCCCCCCTTGCTCTTACATCCATGCCTGGGGGCACAAATTGTGGAAAACAGCCCCAAAAACAAGGCTTCCTTCCCAATATCCCATCTATCCCTGCCCTCTGGCAGTGGGAACCCATTACTCCTTATCCTGTCACTCCATGACCTTGTCCAAAGTCCCTCTCCAGCTTTTTTGCATCCCTTTAAATGAATTCAACCCCTTCCACAGGCAGTAAAATCTCATGACCCCCCCCTGCACAACAGACAAGTATCAAAATAAACCTGCCAAGATGCCAAGTTGTAATTACAGTGCAGAGCCCAAAAGAGACAATATCCATGTACTGGACATGTTAAACATCATTAGCACGAAAATAATGAGTAAGGGCTCATTAACCTGTGGGCTCCAAGGCACGAATCCCATTATCCAGGCACAAATGCCATTAAGTGAGGGAAATAAGACACTGCCTGTATTCCCTTGTGAGCACCATCAAACTCTTTTCATTGCAGGCAAAGTTCAGCAGGGGGTGTGAGACCAGCCAGTGGCAATGGGGACCAGCAAAGATTGGGGAGCACAGGGATTGGGAGCTTCATGGTTGGCATTTTGCCTCCAGCTTGAGGATTTATCTACTTTATGGGGTGTAGTTTGGTTGATTGCAGTTAGGAAAGAGGCACAGGGGGTTGAAGGAGAGAGGAGGATGCTCCAGCAGCTTGGCTTGGATGAAATATCTTCCCTGGGAGGGTGGGCAGGCCCTGGCACAGGGTGGGCAGAGAAGCTGTGGCTGTCCCTGGATCCCTGGAAGTCTCCAAGGCCAGGTTGGATGGGGCTTGGAGCACCCTGGGCTGGTGGGAGGTGTCCCTGCCCATGGCAGGGAAGTTTAACTAGATGATCTTGAAGGTCCTTTCCAACTAAAACCACTTCATGATTCTATGAAAAGCACTTGCAATAAATGCCTGGACTTGGAAGTTTTGCTGCTCATTTTTACCAGCTGGTACCTAAGCTCCAAAACCCCACCTGATTTGTTGATGTCTCTCGAACCAGGAGCCACTGAAATATCTGAATGACATTTTATTCTTCCACCAGCAGCACCCAGACAAAGCAGGCCCCAAAAACTGGGACTTAGTTGGGAAAACAGCAAGGGAAACCCCTGATCCCAGAGCACTGATGAAGCATTTATGGCAGTGGCTGCCCTTGGTCTGCTCCACCCAGCTTTGCCAAAATCTTCAGCTCTTTCCTTTGACCTGGAGTAACAAATGTGGATGTGGAGCAGGGGGTTGCTGCCCAGTGGGGTGAGATTGGGATTTAAAAGTTAGAAGCCAACATTGCTTTGGGCCAAGAGACGACGAGTCCTCCTCAATCCCAGTAAATGAATCCCATCTACTTTGATTTCTGGATGCATTTCCACACAAAATGCCACGTACAAAAAAAAAAATAAATAAAAACCCCACTGCAAAAGGAGCATTTCTGGATGCTGAGCCCTCCTGCTAAGCTGCCATCCCACTCCTCCCTCCCAAACTGGGCTCCTGTGGGGCTCTGGCACCCTGGATCTGCCAGCCCTGCTTGAAACAGCAATTAGGCTTCGTTTGCCAGCTCCTCATCAACCCCAGCCTGCTCTGCACAGAAAGCCTGCAGAGCAAGTGCTTGGGAAGAGCAGATCCTGGAATGCTCCAGCTCCAAACCCAGGAAATCTGAGCCCAAACTCCCCTCCCTTAGCAGTTTTCCCCCCCCTTCACTTGGGGTTTAGCCAGCTTGCATGTGGGTGGAGACAGGAATTCTCTGAAATGTTTAAAAAAATGGCATTTTCCCATCCCTGGAAGTGTCCAAGGCCAGTTTGGATGAGTCTTGGAGCAACCTGGGCTGGTGGAAGGTGTCCCTGCCAAGGCAAGGGGTTGGGATGAGATGGGCTTTAAGGTCCCTTCCAACCCAAACCATTCCATGATTCTATGATTTGAAGGGTGATTAATTAGCGCAATTATCCTAAATAGGACACAGGCACCCTTGGGAAGCATCTCCTTCCATTCCTGAAGGTGCAGAGGGGCATCAGGTGAGATTTCATGGATGGCACGAGGCACCTCCTGTGCCTCTCAGGGGCTGCAGCCTTTGCCCATCCAGCTGTGGGCACTTTCCAACCTCTGGAACACACCCCCTGCCATCCCTCAGCTGGAACTGGAACAGGAGGAACAACAACTGGAATAGGCTGCCCATGGCAGTGGTGGAGGGATTTAAAATCCACCTGGATGTGGCACTTGGGGACAAGGGGCAGTGGTGGCCTTGGCAGTGCTGGGGGAATGGTTGGACTTGATGATCCTGGAGGGCTTTTCCACCCTAAACAACTCAATGATTCAATTCTCCAGGGTTTTTTTTCATCTCCCAGTGAGTCTTTTCTCAGCTCTCTCCCACCACACCTCCCAGCTGAACCGAAAGGAAAAGCAGAGATGAAACAGAAAGTGCTGCCAGGGTGAAACCTCACTGTTCCCTCTCCCCAAAACCCAAAAGCAGCATCACCCACCACCCAGAACTGTGAAAGCAGGAGCCTTCCTGAGCCTTGATTTCAATTAAAAAAAATCATGGTTTCCATCCCTAATGCACCAGGTTTTCCACCCAGTTAGTGGCCAAAGGAGTGAATCCCATTGGGGCAGGCAGGATTTTGGGGAGAGCAGGGATCAGGCTCGTTCCTACCTGGCAGGCATCACCCAGGGCTTTTTTGGTCCAGAAAAGGGTGGGGGTTTCGTTCCAGAAAAGGGGTTTATTTGGTCCAGAAAAAGGGGTTTATTTGTTTCAGAAAACGGGGGTTGTTTGGTCCAGAAAAGGGTGGGGGTTTTGGTCCATAAAAGGGGTTTGTTTGGTCCAGAAAAGGGGTTTATTTGGTCCGGAAAAGGGGCTTGTTTGGTCCAGAAAAGGGGTTTATTTGGTCCAGAAAAGGGGTTTGTTTGGTCCAGAAAAGGGGCTTATTTGGTCCGGAAAAGGGGTTTATTTGGTCCAGAAAAGGGTTTTATTTGGTCCAGAAAAGGGGTTTATTTGGTCCAGAAAAGGGGCTTGTTTGGTCCCGAAAAGGGGTTTATTTGGTCCAGAAAAGGGGTTTATTTGGTCTAGAAAAGGGATTTATTTGGTCCAGAAAAGGGGTTTGTTTGGTCCAGAAAAGGGGTTTGTTTGGTCCAGAAAAGGGGGTTATTTGGTCCAGAAAAGGGGTTTATTTGGTCCAGAAACTGAGCATTTGGAGGTGCTGTCACCTCCCAGGAGCCGGTCACCATCCTGCTGGAGCGTGGGAATCCCTGGTAAGGGGCTTCTTATTGCCTTCTTATTGCTTTTGCTAAAAGCCACTTTTGCTAAAAATAGGTGGCTCAGCTGAAAAAAAAACCAAGCCACTAAATATATCCAGAAAAGCATAAAAATATTGCAGGCAAAGAAGAAAAAATAGCAGAGCCACGTTTGCAGGGGGTGGGAGATGGGGTAAGTCGTGTGGATCCCGACAGCAGTTCTGGATCTAGGTGGGAAAAGAGACTTAATAAACCCAAATTCCATGTGCTTTCCTCATTTCCTTAGGGAGAGAAAATGTTCTGAGCATGGTTGGTGCCTGTGGGCTCCCATCACTCTGCTTTGCTGGGGCCAAGAACCCTAATGGTGAGTGGTGGTTCCCAGCCCCCATCCCCAGGGATTTGGGTCCCTTTCCCAAAAGGTATTTTTTTAGCCAATATTTGGTCCAACAAATAGTCCAACACGGTGTGTAAATCACTGTGAAGCAGCTTTGCAGGTCAGAGACGTGCTGGCAAATAAATAAATAAATGAAAAGACAACTGAGTGGGGGAAAAAAATAAAATAAATGAGCTTGTTTCCATGGAAACAGCTCCGTTATCACACCAACATCTGATCCCTCCTGCCAAGCGGGGATGAGGTGGGATGGGTGCCCGTTCTGGCCCAAATCATACAATGCCAGACTGGTTTGGGTTGGAAGGACCTTAAAAATCATCCATTCCCACCCCCTGCCATGGGCAGGGACACCTCCCACCAGCCCAGGATGCTCCAAGCCCCATCCAACCTGGCCTTGGGCACTTCCAGGGATGGGAATTACCAAGGCAGTGCAAAGCAGAGCAAGAGGGAGCTGCAGGAATGGGTTTTCTCTTCCCTAATTTCCCTAATTCAAGGAAGAGGAACCACCCTCCGCTTCCTTGGTTTGTTTTTGGGGGTTTTTAAAGGGTTTTTTTAAAGGTTATTCAGGTGAAGGATGGTTTGCCAGTTGGTACAGGCTGGGATATGTGCTCTTGGTGGCATCGGTCACCATTCATCCCAAATATTGGCTCTCTCCATGTGGGAAGCACAGGGAGGGAGAATCCATCTACTCCAGGGCTGGCACAAGGGACCAGAACCATGGCAATGCCACCAGGGAATGCACTGACAGCCAAGCAATCCCCCCAGCCTGTCTCAGAACCTTCAGGGATGCACCCTTGGAAAGGAAAACCAATTTTTGGGGGGGAAAATCCTGGGAAAGTGTTTGTGCACAAGGAACAAACCCAGTGGTGGGTGCAGATCTGGGAGGATGGGTGTCCTGAGCTTGGCCAAATATCAGGGAATAAGGATGCCCAAATCCTGGGGAACAGGATGCCCAAGGAACAGAAAATAGGGATTTCCAAATAGTGGACAATAAGGATGCCCAAATCCTGGGGAACAGGATGCCCAAGGAACAGAAAATAGGAATTTCCAAATAGTGGACAATAAGGATGCCCAGATCCTGAGGAATAAAGAGATCCAAAAACTGAGGAATAAAAATATCCAATCACTGGGAAATAAGGATGTCCAAATACCATAAAACAAGGATTTCCAAATAGTGGACAATAAGGATGCCCAGATCCTGAGGAATAGGAATGTCCAAGTACCACAGAATAAGGGATGCCCAAATACTGAGGAATAAAGATGTCCAAAACCTGAGGAATAAGGATATCCAATCACTGGGAAATAAGAATGCCCAAATAGTTAGGAATAAGGATGTCCAAGTACCATAAAACAAGGATTGCCAAATATTGGGGAATAAGGATGCACAAACACTGAGCAGTAAGGATATACAAATACCAGGGAATAAGGATGACCAAGCAACATAAAATAAGGATTTCCAAATAGTGGACAATAAGGATGCCCAGATACTGGGGAATAAGAATGTCCAAATACCACAGAATAAGGAATACCCAAATACTGAGGAATAAAGGTGTCCAAAAACTGAGGAATAAGGCTATCCAATCACTGGGAAATAAGGATGCTCAAATTCTGAGGAATAAGGATGCCCAAATACTAAAGAAAAAGGTTGCCCAAATATTGGGGAATTCAGGGATTCCCATATCCAGGAACAAAGATGCCCATATATAGAGAAATAAGGATGCCCAGGTACTGAGAACCAGGCTGCTCTCTGCTTGTGCTGTGACACAGAAAGGAAGAGGCCTCCTCAGCTGTCACATTTGGGTGACAGATAAGGTCACATCCTGTCACACCACCCCTGGCACCACCTTCCAGGGGCTTTCAGCACGGGCCCCAGTCCTGTGGTTTCCACCAGGGCTCAGCCCCATCACCCACTGCTGCACTTCACTGAAAGCAAAAATGCTGTAAGGGTTGGGTTGGGTTGGGTTGGTTTTGGTTGGGTTGGGTTGGGTTGGTTGGGTTGGGTTGGGTTGGGTTGGGTTGGGTTGGGTGGGTTGGGGTTTTTTTAAATTTAATAAGATGTTAAACAACACCCAGAGCATCAATGGGAGACTGAAGGCTCCTTCAGCACACGTGAGCAGAGGAGAAGCTTCAGAATTCCCTAAACCCCAGGGATGGAGCAGAGTGTCTCCAGCACACAGATCCCAGAATCACAAACTGGTTTGGGTTGGAAGGGACCTAAAAGACCATCTCATTCCACCCCCTGCCATGGGCAGGGACACCTCCCACCAGCCCAGGATGCTCCAAGTCCATCTGACCTTGGACATTTCCAGGGATGGGGCATCACAGCTTCTCTGCCCAACCCGTGCCTGCCCACCCTCCCAGCCAAGAATTTTCCCCTTATCCATCCAGCTCTGAACTCCTGACCCTGAATTAAGGGAAGCAGCCAAGAGCTATTATTTCACATTAATTAACGGATCCAGTCTTGGGTTTCAGCTTTTAACATCCTGTTTTGAAGAATTTGCCGGGGCCAAGATAAAGATCTTTATGGGAAGATTGGAAATGAGGACTGAAAGCAAAGGGAAGATGGAGGGAGCACTGCAAGGTGGAGATGTTTGACTCAACATCATCAATCCAAGAGGATTTGGCTCCTCCTGAAGGGCCAAACCCACCCTGAGCCTCAGGCAAAGTCACCCCAAATTCATGTCCACGGCAGTGCTGGGGGAATGGTTGGATTTGATGAGCTTAGAGATCTTCTCCAACCTAAATGATCCCATGACTTATCAATCCCTGCCCATCAGGGTGGGGGTGCAGCCACCCTGAAGGAATTGGGGCAAGACATCGAGCTGCCCTGATTTGGCTAAAACAGCCTATTTTTTAGGGGGCAACCTCCGTGTGACCGCAGGGATTGGGAAGGAGCACGTGGATTTTTGCAGCAGGTCATTCCAATTTATGGGCTCATCCTCCTGCCAAGCAATTTTCAGCTCAAATAAAACCCCAAACTACTCCTTGTTTTTTTTGTTTTTGCTGAAAGTCCCACCTTTTCTCCCCAAGAACTCCTGCAGCAGGAGAAGCCCTGGGATTGCTGCAGAAATCCTTGTGATGAGGAATCATTCTCCAATGATTTCACCCTGATCAAACCTTTATTAGAATTTTATTTTAAGTAACACTCACACAGAGCCCAATGACCCTTCCCAGCCTCTGGGAATCACCCACCAAGCTACATCAGCAGAGAAACAACCCCGTTAACCGGCCCATTAGTTGAAGCCCCCCCCAGGAATTACCTTAGACTGCTTTAATTAGGTATCCACCGTACAAAAGAATTAATTAATTGGTGATAAGCACCTGAACCACATTACTCATAAGGCTCTATTTCAAGCTTCAAATACAGCAAACAGGTCACAGCCCATCTGAGATTGTAGAGCCAATTCCCTGTGCTGCTGCTGCCTGGTATTTCTCTTCCCATCCCTGTCCTCCAAGCAACAAGGCTGGGAACTCTTCTTTCCTTATTTATTGATGGATGGATTGATTGATTTTCCTTCTTTATGCCCTGGATGTGTTCAAGGCCTGGCTGGACAGGGCTTGGAGCAACCTGGTCTAGTGGGAGGTTGGACTGAATGATTTCAAGGTCTCTTCCAACAGAAGCCATTCAGGGATTCTCTTTCTTTTCCATGTTTCTCACAGCACCCAGAACTGGTGCCTTTAGAGCCAATACCCAAACAGTGGCTTCACCACGTGGAGATGGGAGTTTTGTGATTATTTGCTGGGATTTGGTGTGTTTTAGGCGTGGGTTACGGGGCAAAACTCCGTTCTCCTGGGAGGGTTTCACCACAAAGCTGTTGTGTGATGGCATCTCTGAGACACCCGTGAAAGGAGGGAAGAATCTGCTCATGGACACATCCCAACATGCAGGTGGAGGGTTGGCATGGAATGGGGATGGTTTTAGCAGGTTTTTGAGCGAAAAAAATGAGGGGGAATAAAGAAAGAGGGAAAAAAGAAGAGGAAAAAAATTAAGAGAGCAAAAAAGAGGGGGGAAAAGAGAAAAACAATTAAAAAACCCCCAGAAAATAAGGAAAAAATTACAGGAATAAAAGGGGGGGGGCCAGAATTTCCTATGTTTTTCTGTATTTTCACAATCAATAACTTGGAAAAATAACCTACTGTGGCTTGTGCTGGTTCTGACATTTCATGGCCTGGCAAAGGAAAGAATCTAGGCAGGGATACAGGCAGGGAGATGGACAGGGATGTAGATAAGGGTGAGGGCAGGGAGACGGGCAGGGAGATGGGCAGGGATGCAGGGAGGGAGATGGGCAGGGATGCAGGCAGGGATCTGCACAGGGATCTGGGCAGGGATGCAGATAGGGATGTGGACAGGGATGTGGACAGGGATGGAGGCAGGGATGCAGGCAGGGATGCAGGCAGAGATGCAGGCAGGGATGCAGGCAGGGATGAGGGCAGAGATGTGGGAAGCAATGCAGGCAGGGCTGTGGGCAGGGATCAAGACAGGGACGCAGGAAGGGACGAGAACAGGGATGCAGGAAGGGATGTGGGCAGGGACATGGATGAGCAAGGAGAAGGAAAGAGGTGTGAGAAGTGATGCAGGAAGGGCTTTGGGCAGGGAACATGACAGAGATGCAGGCAGGGCTGAGGGCAGGCATACAGATGTGGATGGAGGCAGGGCTGAGGGCAGGGACACAGGCAGGAATGCAGGCAGGAATGAGGGCAGGCATCCAGATGTGGGTGTGGGCAGGGATGAGAGCAGGGCTGAGGGCAGGGACGCGGGCAGGGATGAAGGCAGGGACATGGGCAGGAATGCGGGCAGGGCTGAGGGCAGGGACACAGGCAGGGATGCAGGCAGGGCTGAGAGCAGGGATGCAGGCAGGGATGCAGGCAGGGCTGAGGGCAGGGATGCAGGCAGGGCTGAGGGCAGGGACACAGGCAGGGATGCAGGCAGGGCGGAGGGCAGGGACACAGGCAGGGATGCAGGCAGGGCTGAGGGCAGGGACACAGGCAGGGATGCAGGCAGGGCTGCAGAGCCCTGGCAGTGCTGCAAACCGGGTTAGCTGGGCTGGCTGGGCAGAAGTAGGTTGTTGCTGCTGCTCCAGCCTCGGTCGCTGAGCTGACCCATATTATCTCAATTAAATCACACTGCTGTGCCCCTCTGCTGCTGCCTCTTTTTGTGCCTGGGACCGAATGCACTTCAGGCTAAAGTAGGCCCTGGGTGGGGAGGTGCTGAGCACACCTGGGTCCTTGGGCACGGAGCGAGGAGAGGAGGGCACGGCCAGCGTGGCAGAATTGGGACAGGGACGTGGGGCGGGATGGAGAGGCAGCAGCACCACAGCCCTGTGCTCAGCACCTTCCCTTTGCTCCAGCCATGACCCACCTACACTATTCCTGGTGACAATACCCCAGCAAAACAGCCAAATCTGCTTTTCCCCCACGAGCTGCACCCTCGGAGCCTTTCCCACGCCATTCCCCATCCTCACCCCCCTTCCCATCGCTTACAACCCTCTGCCCACAGCACCTTGGCTTTGCCACAGAGCCCCAAAAATCCCTGAACCGGCCTTTTATCCCCTGGAAACGCAGGCAAAGCATCCCTGCCACGCTTCCTGCTGAGTCAAGGGCCCTGCTTTTCCCACCATTCTGGCTGTCTCTGGAATGACACACACAGATATTCCACAGGCAGGAGGAGAAGCCTGGGCTGGGTGCTGGTTTTACACCTCCAAGGCAAAAAGAAATAAGGGATAAAGCATCTAAAGCCCAAGAAACTCGGCAAAAAGCCTGGATTGCCTCCCTTCCCATGAATTGAACCTCATGTGCCAGGGATCAATCCATCCCAGCCATGCCGTGGTCCCCACGTGCTTCATTTATCCCCATCCAGGTCCGCTCCCAGAGCTTTAATCCTTCTGCCAAAGGAGCTGGGGCTACAAAATGCTGCCCCAAGTGCCTTTTCCTGCCTGCCTGGTGCTGGAAAACCTCCATTTCGGTGGGTTTCTATATTTTTCCCCAGTATGAGCTACAAAATCCACAGAGGCAGCTGCTCTTTGGGGGCTTTCAGCTCCATACAGGATGCAGGAGCAGCGTGGATTTGCACTTCTACATCATTTAATAGAAACACACAGGGCTTAGATTTAGGCTTTAAAAAAAAAAACAACACAATAATCAGTGCCTCCCTTATTTGCTGCTTATACCTCTCCATAAGCCTGGGTTGCTACATTAAAATAATCCTTTTATTCCCTTTATTCCCTGTTTTTATTCCCAGTGTGGAGACAGGAGGGAGGGTCCCCCCACCCCTACCAGCATTAGATGGGGAGCGAGGGAAGCACCGGAGGTGGCTCCAAACCCCCTCCCTGAGTGAGGATGTGAGGCTGAGCAGCAATTATATTAAATCAGCTGATAAATAATGCAACGTATTTTGATGGTGGCAGCCCTGTGAGCGCTGCACAAACACCCCCACGCCTCCAGGGCATCCCAAATCCAGGGTGAGCTGCTCGGTGGGACTTCAAGAATCGAGCCTGAAGCCCCTCCTGAAAACCCAAAGCTGGCCCAGGGTCACTCTAGAGCTCCAGCCCCATGGTTGTTGCCTCTTCCCAAGGTCCTACACAAAGCCATGGAACCCACCAGACCTGGTCAGTGTTCAACCTTTTCTCCCAAAAGCTCTGCTTGGGCACTTTCTGAGCAGGATCAGAGCTGCTCCAGCAGCACAGCCCTGAAGGTTCATTAGAAGGGGATCAGGTAGGTTGTGGATGGTTGATGAGCACCCACTTAAGGGACCCAAAACTATGCAGACTCAGTGAGGGGGTAGGAAAGCCCTGAGGAGCCACATCTTCCCAATATCCCATCTAAGCCTGCCCTCTGGGTGAAGCCATTCTCCCTTCTCCTGTCATTCCATGCCCTTGCCCCAAGTCCTTCTCCATCTCCCTTGGAGCCCCTTTAGGCACTGGAAGGTCTCCCCTTCTCCAGGTGAACACCCCCAGCTCTCCCAGTCTGTTTCCAGACTAGAGGGGCTCTTTGGAGCATCTCCATGGATTCCTCTGGACTGAAAATCTCTCCTGTCCTAAGCAGACTCAGACCTGTTTCTCCCAAGGTCTACATGAAGAGGAACAAACCCTCTGGTTTGGGTTCAGCCCTCAGCAAAACCCAGACCCACCCAAAGCTTTCAGGGAAGGAGAGGGACAAGCCCAGAGCCCAAAGCTCATGCCATGGGTGTTCCTCAGCCTGGCTCTACCCCAAATTGGCCATCACTGCTGCAAACACAACGAAGCCCTAACGATGACAAATGTCCCAGGCACTCTGGCACTGTCTTGGGAGATTTGTGGAGACACATTTCTGGCACTCCTGCCTCTCTACAGCTTCTTCATCCTGCTTCCCTCCCTTCCTTGCACCTGCTCCAAAGGAAAGCCAAAGACACCAGATCCAAAAAAAAGGAATGAAATCAACCCCGAGCATCTCACATCTGCTGACAGCTGGCGCTTTCTTACCCAAAATGACCCCAAAAACACAACTCTTCCACAGGCACGGTTAGTGCCACGTGCTCCATTCACAGGAATTCACGGCTCCAGGGAGGATTTTAAGACAACCAAAGCCTGCAGCACCCCTTCAGCATCCCCTTTAAGGGGATCTCCCCTCAAGCTGTGACTTTTGGATGCCTGGCAGTGCTCCTGGTGCCATCCTGGGGGGATGGTGCAACAGGTTAAATGCTCCTGCACTCCATCCACCTTCAGCTGCCTGTCTCTCCTCGGGGACACAGCTCAGATGGGAGCAGGCAAGAGAGAAAACATGGCTCTTCCACATCCCTGCAGGTGCTGTCAGTGCACAGGGACACTCTGCCTGTCCTGGGGGAGCCACGTGGGTCCCACCACGGTGGCTGAACTCCCCCTGGCTGCAGGGAGTCAATGCCAAGGCTGCTCGTTGGCAAATCAACCAAGACAGCACATTATTGGAAGGGAACTGGCAAAGCTGCCCTTGCCCAGGAATTTCAGGCACTGGAATAGGTGGAGCCACCATTCCTGGAGGGATTCAAAGCCGTGTAGATGCTGCACTTGGGGATGTGGGTCAGTCGTGGCCTTGGTAGTGCTGGGGGAATGGCTGGACTCGATGATCTCGAAGAGCTTTTCCAATCTAAACAATTCCATGGTCCTAAAGCTGAGCCTGGAGCAACAGTGGCACTTGCTGTGCATGGATCCAGCCCTGGGATGTGTCATGGAGCAGCACAGGTTTCCTGGCACAGCAGGACTGGCACGACAGACGCGACAGCACCGAAATGACCCGACTATAACTAATGCAAGAACCATCCCAGCTGTGCCACTGCTGGCCTCGAGGTGCCAGCCAGGGGAAAACAGGGGCTCCAGCTGCTCCTGTGCAGGCAGGGGAGGAGGAGGAGGAGGGGGGTTCTCAGCACCAATCTACTCTGGGCATCTGCCATAATTAGGTCCGTGTCCCTGTGCAGAGGCACTGGTGGTGGCACAGGGCACCGATGTCCCCGCAACACCGATGGCCCCATGGTCCCCACTGCAGCTGGTGGCTCTGCCCGTGGGGATGGGCACAGACAGCTCTGTCCATGGGGATGGGCACTGGCAGCTCTGCCTGCAGGGATGGGCACTGGCAGCTCTGCCTGCAGGGATCTGAACAGGCAGCTCTGCCCATGGGGATGGGCACAGGCAGCTCTGCCCATGAGGATGGGCACAGGCAACTCTGCCTGAATAAGTGGGCACAGGCAGCTCTGCCTGCAGGGATCTGATGAGACAGCTCTGTCCATGGGGATGGGCACAGACAGCTCTGTCCATGATGGGCACAGACAGCTCTGTCCATGAGGATGGGCACAGGCAGCTCTGCCTGCAAGGATCTGAACAGACAGCTCTGCCCATGGGGATGGGCACAGGCAGCTCTGCCTGAATAAATGGGCACAGGCAGCCCTGCCTGTAGGGATAGGCAAAGACAGCCCTGCCCATAGGGATCTGAACAGGCAGATCTGTCCATGAGGATGGGCACAGACAGCTCTGCCCATGGGGATGGGCACAGACAGCTCTGTCCATGGGGATGAGCATAGGCAGCTCTGTCCATGAGGATGGGCACAGGCAGCTCTGCCTGTAGGAATGGGCACAGGCAGCTCTGCCTGAAGAAACGGGCACAGGCAGCTCTGCCCATGGGGATGGGCACAGGCAGCTCTGCCTGTAGGAATGGGCACAGACAGCTCTGCCTGTAGGGATGGGCACAGGCAGCTCTGCCTGTAGGGATGGGCACAGACAGCTCTGTCCACGGGGATGGGCACAGGCAGCTCTGCCTGAAGAAACGGGCACAGGCAGCTCTGGAAGGCAGCAGCCAGGCTTTGGATCTGGGATTTATCCCCCCTGGTCAGAGAACGCTGCAGGCAGGAGGAAGGATGGCAAGCAGCCTGGCATGGGGTAAAACCAGGGTAAAACACAGAGCAGTCTGCAGTGGGAATAAGCCATGCTCTGCCAGGGGTTTTCCCCCTTTGGACAGATTTCATGAGATCCAGGAGAAAGCACTGATGCTCAGGATCCCAAAGCTCAGGCAAGGCTGCTCCTTCCTACCTAAATCACTCCTTCTTACTGAGCCAGCTGCCCAGGCAGGACTTTCCAGCCAGGAGAGCCATTCGTAGGGAGCACCACGGGATGGACAGAGATGACCCTCCTTCCTGAAGCCCCCGGGAGAGCAAGTGAGGGCAGGATGATAAACCTGTTAAACTGAGACACCAACTCAGCTAAAGGAGCTTATCCACGGCTCCAGAGTGTCCAGCTGTGCCAGGAACACCACTCTGGAGGGCACAGCAGCAGCCCTGAAATGACCAACCTGCAGCTCAGCTGTGGATGCTGGCTGAAAGCATCTCCCATCCCAGAGACCTCCTGGTGGTGCCAGGACCTTCCAAGGTCCAGTAACACCTGGACCTTGCCTTGGATAAACTAATTAACCCAAGTCTGATGACAACAGGCAACAGGGGAAGGAAACTGCTGTGTGAAAAGCAAGAGAAGGACAAGATAAGGTGAAAACTAATTGTGTTTGGTAGGATAAGCAGGTCCTGGCACAGCTGCTTCCCAGGAATTATCGAGGGTATCTCAACTGCAAGAAGGTGCTGATTTTTTAGGGCTTGGCACGATGCCATTTCAGAGGGTTTTGGGTTTTTTTTTCCCACTGAGCCTGTGAAAAATTTGGTTTGGTGTTTAAAGTCCATCCTGACATGCAGGAGATGAGTGATTTTAGACTTCAGGCTCAGCACGACTGCATCCTCTCCCATTCCAGATGGTCTCTCAGGTCCCTTCCAAGCCGAGCCATCCTGTGATTCCCTGCTCCAACATCCAGCTCCCACTGCCTCCCAGCCTGCCAAGTGCTGGCCATTCGCTTGCACGTCTCCAATCAACGACATCATTAATTAATCACTGGCCTGACCCGAAGTCCACGCTCGACAGACACCATCCCAGACGCTTCAGATGGGTTTTTGGAGCAAACCCTGCTTTCCCACAGAGCCAAATCCGTATCCTCCTGGCAGCTGGAGCTCATCCTTCCCCCCAGCTCAGCCCTGCTTTTCCATGGGGCGAGTGCCAAACCTCTCATGCCAAGTGTGTGTGGAGAGCTGGGAATGACAGCCCATGTTCTCCACAGCCATCACACTCTTCCCCAGGAGCCCCACTCTGCCCTTCTTCCAAGGATTTTGGGGGGGACAAGGCTGCTCCTGTGCTTTAAAAGGACTGGTTTTTGGGGGAATTCACACCATGCATGGGGTACAGAGAAGGAAAAACGCACACAAGGAAGGGCTGAAGTTGTGCTGGAAAGGAGCAGGGAATAAAACTGTGCAAGGGGCAAGTGCTAAAATTCCCTGGATGGTGGAGCAGGATGAGTCCCACATCCTGTCCTGGGATATCATGGCATACCACTTCCCACTACCTTACCCCCAATCCTCCTCCCAGCAGCTGCTGCGACCCCACAGGGGGCTGAGTGAGAAACCAGAGAGGGAGAAACAGTGAGGAAAGAGCTTGAAAAGCAGGAAAAACTGAAAGCCCACCCCAATTAATCCCCTTTGCCCGTTCCTCCCATTCCTGCACTGGTTGTGAACACACACAGACATATCCCATTCCCACATCCCCTTCTGGGCACAGGAGGGAAACGCTGAGAACTGATGCAACTCATGCCAAAAACGGTGCTTTTCCCAGGGTGAACCCCTTGTTCCCAACCCAAAAAGGGGGCACCCCATCAGGAGGTGCAGCCCTGTGGTCCCAGGTGCCACCACACACATCACGAGCATGCCAGCTTGGAGCATCCTGGCACCAATTCGCAGGATGGAGCGTCAGGGATGCCCCTGGGCAGCACTTTTTTGGGGACACGAGGGGTTTGTGGGGCTCCAGCACCGTGTCTCCAGCCCTAATTACTATGGTAACAGCCTGTGCTGGTGCCTGGCTGTCCTCCTTTGGTGACTCACTGGGTTTCAGGGGGAGAAGTGGTGCCTCGGCCACCGATCCCAGCAGGGCTGCCACATGGGATGGCACTGCCCACCCTGGCAGAGTCACCTTTTCACTGCATTTCCCACTTGCTGCCACGTTGGCACCGGCTGGCAAAGCAGCAGGATGAAGAGAGGATTAATACTAATAAGAATATTAATGATACCAGAGCTTGCAGCCATCTATCCATGGGAATCCCACTGGGATTGCCAGCTCCTGGCCTTGATAACCCCCATGCCACGGAGCAGCCCTGCCTATCTCCCCCAAACCCAAAATGTGCCCCACGAAGCCACCACCAGCTCACAACTGCAAGGAGCCTGGAAAAAACCCCATGAGATCCTTAACACCAGTGTCTTACCCACTGGGAGCAAAGCTGGCAGCTCCCAGGGAATTCAGGAGAGACACCAGGCATGTCCAGGCACCCTGTTAGTGGTGGGGTGACCCACAGGTCCTGCCAAGCTGGGAATACCCTATTTTGGAGGTGAGGCTGACTCCAGTGGTTATCCAGGTGATGCTGAGACTGCCAAACTCACGTCACAGCCAACAGCACACTGTGTGAACAGCACCCAGCAGCATCCCTGCTTCCTCCTGCAGGGCTGCAAATGCCTCAAAAAGCCCCAAAGTGGTGCCAAGGGAGCTGGGACAGGATGGGGCTGAGCCACATGTCCCTGTATCCTAATGCAAGGGGCGAGAAAAACCTCATTATAACCCCGGGAGCACCTCCAAACCTCCTCCCAGAGAAAGGCTTCACCCCGGGGCTTTCCTGGCAATAATTAATTGAGTCATATTTCAATCCAGCCAGCGGCCATATGGTAGGAAAGAGGATTAAAATCGCATGCTCCAGTCGCATTCAGGGAAATCCAGTTAGAAGGAAAAATCCTCGGTGCCTGGCTCAGCCTGCTGCCAGGGGATGTGCTCCCTGCCATCCACACGGTCCCAGCCCCTTTCCCACTCGTGGCTGGGATCGCTGGAGAAGCCAGAGGGAAACAGGGAAGGAAATAACACGGAGAACCTGCGGCAGCAGGGACAGCAGTGGCAGATCATGCCTGCCCTTTGGGTACCACGCTTTAAGTTCTCATTAGCAACTCATTACTAATTGATTAATGGAGGGGTATGGCCGTGCATTAAGATTTTCCTTAAATATAAATCATTTTCTGCCAAGGAGGCAAGAATCATGGAATGCCAGAATGGCTTGAGTTGGAAGGAACCTTAAATATCATCTCATTCCACCCCCTGCCATGGGCAGGGACACCTTCCACCAGCCCAGGGTGCTCCAAGCCCCGTCCAACCTGG
>JAWWEE010000158.1:61455785-61468064 GCA_035221455.1 Xenops minutus
CTGCAAGGGGCTCTCAGGTGTCCCTGGAGCCTTCTCTTCTCCAGGTGAGCCCCCCCAGCTCTCCCAGCCTGGCTCCATGGCAGGTGCTCCAACACTCTGAGCACCTTTATGGCCTCTTGTGGAATTGCTTCAACAATTTGGCCAGTGTTGGTGCCAATCTCCACCTTGCAGATGATTTCAAATAAGGAAAGATCAGCAATGAGCCATAAAGTGCTCCTGAAGCCCTGTCCCCAAACTGTGTGACCCAATGCATCCAGCATGACACTGCTGCCTCCTCAGGGAGGCCCCATGGGTGAAACCAGTCCAGAAGAAATAGCACCTCCATCGTGCAGACTATTTCTAGATGGCCTAAGAGGTCAAGGAAATCCTCATCCTGCCCCAGGTCCAGCACGATGAGCAGCCATGAGTGGGTCAGGTCTGCACAGTGGGCATCCCTTGTTGCCCCTGGATCACCGTGGGGTGCTCCATCCTTTTCCCTGCCCCAGCACCACATCCAGAAGAGCTCCCTGCCCAGGGAAAGAGTCCCCATGGGGCAGCTGGGAGGATCCCACATCACCACCAGGATTTCAAGAGGGGTAGAAACCACACTGGGATGGTCAGCAAGGCCCCCAGTCTGCCAATAACCATGGCCAACAGGGATCCTGAGCATCAGCTCTCCATGCCACCATGGTTTGGGCAATCCAGAGAGGATCCCAGGCAAAAACACCCAAGGAACAGCTGCTATACAGATATTTATAAAACCCCAAGGGCTCCAGGCAGCTTAATAGTGCAGCAATGCCAGCCCATTGCAGGTTGTGGCAGCAGGAGCTGTCAGAAACCCCCAGCACCAGGACCTGCCATGGCTCCCCCTGGCCCTACAGCACTGCCCAAAGCACCCTTGGGTGGGTGGGTGTGGAACATGGAGCCCTCTGTGCCCTCTGCCAAGGGAATTGGATTCCTCCTGGCTGCTGGGATGCAGCAGAGGTGCCCCCAGGACCTCCGACCAACCTCCCACAGCAAGGAGTGGTCCCCGTGCCCACGCCCAGCCTTGCCCTCCCACTCCCACCACCATTTCATTTTGGTGCCCCTCTACTGGGACCTTCCCTTCTCGTCCTGTAGGGGTTGGTGAAGAAAACGCTCCCGATCTCCCATGGCGGAGAACAAAAGGAGTCGTCCTAAACCAAATGGAATCATCCCCAAGACGCCTTGATGACAACAGGGCGGTGCTGCCCCAGCCTCACTTCTCCCAGCACAAACATGGTGGGATTGTGGACAGGGAGAACATCCCCTCCACCCCATCCCTTCCACCTCTGGCAGCTGCCAGGATGGGAGAAATTTGGGCATCGGCGCAGGCAACTGGAGGAGATCACAGGAACAAAACCAAGGGATAAAGGAGTAGATCCAACCAAACAGATCAGGAATTCGGGGTTTTCCCGAGACCATACCATCCTCCACAAGAATTCCCAGGCATCTCCACCACTGCTGGCACAGCTCTTGTGCCAAAATGCCATGATAAAGGAAAACACGGCCACGAGGGGCACGGCCGCCAACGCTTGGCCAAGCGTGTCCTCACCAGAAGAAGGCAAAGCTTTCTGACACCATGGTTTCCCTGAGATCCTCTGCTGGGCTTCCAGCAGCTGGAAGCACTTACAGCTGTTCACCAGCCACAGGTAAGACAGGCACTTCTCAGTCAGAGCCACAGCCCCATATCTCAGGTAGGAACCAGGTAAGATGGCTCCACCAGCCCCAGGTCACCATCTGCCCCACCTTCCCTTCCCTTCCCCTTCCATGGCCCAATGCCATGAAAACAGGCCCTCGTTTTCCTACCTGGTGCTGGGAACATCTATGAGTCAGGTTCCTCCAGCAGCTCCATGGCGAGCTCGGGGGTATCTCAGCAGAGCTGGAAGGTAAAGCCACCAAAGGAAAGCTCAGTGTCCTTGCAAAGGTGGGATGCTTCAGGGCAGGGTCCTCCAGCCCATCCCATGGGAGCCAGTGGGACCGTGGGGCTCTCCACGTCCTCCTGGGCTTGTGAGGCACCAGGATCCCTGGGAATTGTGCTCTGCTTGGAAGGACCTGCCCTTTTTGACTGGTGTCCAAGCCCAAAGCGCGTGTTCTTACCTGCTCAGTGGAAGACAAGGGAAGGCTGGACCACCTTTCCAAGAAACTCATGGGTCTCAGCACCGTTTGGTTCTCGCTCTGCTCCTCCTGCTCTTCTCCCAGATGTGGTTTAGGAAAAAAAAAGGGGCTGCAAAGTTGTGGAGGAAAGGTGGAGAGAAGAGGTTGGTGGTGCGAATGCTGCGCGCCGCTGGTGTCTCCCCAGCTCTGCTGGTTGGATAAGAGCAGAGCTGTGATCAACAGGGATATTGATGTCAAGCTGGGACTTGTCTCCTCAGCGAGGAAAGGCAACAGCAGAGATTACTAAGCAATGCAGGAATGTGGTTTGTTTAATATGAGCCATCAACACAGAAGAGTAAAATAATGACAGATGTGTAATCACATTTCCTGAGTCTAAAACCATGAGATAGAGAATTAAACACCACTTTTCCCAAGATCAAGAAGAGGAGCCGTTTGGCTGAGAACTCATTTGGTTACTAATTTCCTCGGCATTAAATCAGCTCTTTCCCCAATCTCTTGACATGCTTTGCCGAAGCGCTCCAAGGACAGGGCTGGTCCCTGGATCCCTTTGATGTGAGGGTAAGCAGAGGCAGAAGATGCTTTGGAAACATGGAAACACCAACTGACCGAGCTGGCCTGGATCAGAGGCTCCTCAGCGTTGCTTAATTGCTTCATTTTAATGAAAGATGATGAGATAAATTTCAGATGGATCTTTATCAGGGGAGCAGCGAGTGGTGGGAGACAGAAATCCGGATCTGGGCTAAGCCAACCTTTGGAGGGCAGGCTGGGGGGAAATGGAGCCCTCTTTGTGGAAATCCAGAGCTCCTGCAAGGCTGCACACCAGACCTGAAGCCCACCAAGGCTGGGGGATGAAATGGCTGCTCAGCTTCTGGCTGTGGCCTTTTCCCAAAGGTCATGGGTGTAGGATCTGGAAGGGAACAATTCCATGCCCTCACCACTGCAGATGGTGGGGAAGGGCTGGGAGGGACCAGTGTCATTTACTTGTCAGGTGTTTTGTTTGTCTCTTGAGATCAAAAGTGGGAAAAACACCAAGTAGAGAAGGTGCTCCTGGCATGAGAGCCAGATGTACAGGGACTCTGCCTGCTCTGCTTCCTCGGGATTTGGGAAGCATGTTTCTTCTCCTATAAGGACAGAGTGTGAGAGTTTGGGGTGTTCACCTGGAGAAGAGAAGGCTCCAGGGACACCTGAGAGCCCCTTGCAGTGCCTAAAGGGGCTCCAGGAGAGCTGGAGAGGGACTGGGGACAAGGCATGGAGGGACAGCACACAGGGAATGGCTTCTCACTGCCAGAGGGCAGGGATGGATGGGATATTGGGAAGGTGGGCAGGCCCTGGCACAGGGTGCCCAGAGAAGCTGTGGCTGCCCCTGGATCCCTGGAAGTGCCCAAATCCAGGTTGGACGGGGCTTGGAGCACCCTGGGCTGGTGGGAGGTGTCCCTGCCCATGGCAGGGAGTAGAACAAGGTGGGCTTTAAGGTCCCTTCCAACCCAAACTATTCTGTGATCTGTGTTTTTTTGCCACTGGCCAAGTTATCAACCCTTCCTCTTCTTCTCCTCCGTGTCCCTGCAGGACCTGTGGTCCTACATCACTTCACTCCTGTGCATCCATGGAATTTCTCAGGTGACTTCAGACAGCTGCAGAAACCATCTTACAGTGGAAGATCCCCCAGTCTATCACACCCTCCTACCCCAGCACTGCAGGGAAGGGCAGGACAGCAAGACCCTGGAGAACAAAGAAAATTTATTTATTTATTTCATATTTTCCTTCACGTCCCTGTGCTGGAACTCACCAATGCTGATGGGTCTCTGCTGACCACACATCTGATGTCCTTACAGACCAACAGCTCACAGCTCCCTGGAGTGAGCCAGGAAATGTCCTATATTTCCAGGTAATGGAACAAAGTTGTTCCTCCCATGAAGGTTCTTAACGAGCAGCGTCCCTGTGTCCATGACCATGTCCATGACTTTCTTCCTGACTTTATTAGAGCCCGCAAAGCTGTTTCCTCCCCACGTGGGAAAGGTAGCTCCTTCCCCTAAATTGACTTTAATAAGCATGACTGCCTGCCAGGAGCTATTCTGGTGACACCCATGCCCCAGTTCA
Source organism: Xenops minutus (assembly GCA_035221455.1). Lineage (NCBI taxonomy): Eukaryota > Metazoa > Chordata > Aves > Passeriformes > Furnariidae > Xenops > Xenops minutus. The sequence continues at coordinate 61,459,998 of JAWWEE010000158.1, forward strand.
GCCATGGTTTCACCCCAAATTGTGCAGAACCCAGGCTGGTGGGGACCTTGTTCAGCCTGGGGAACTGGGGGACAGATGGTCAGCACTGGGGTGGTAACGCTGGACATTGCATAAGATCATAAAAGCATGGAAATGATAAAAGCATGGAAATGATAAAAGCATGGAAATCATAAAACCATGGAAATCATAAAACCATGGAAATCATAAAAGCATGGAATCACAGAACAGTTTGGGTTGGAAGGGACCTTAAAGCCCATCCAGTGCCACCCCATGCCATGGGCAGGGACACCTTCCACTAGCCCAGGTTGCTCCAAGCCCTCTCCAACCTGGCCTTGGACACTTAACATGACCTTGATGCAAAGGGATGACTTGGAATACAGGGAGAACCACCCCACAGTGGATGTGGAAGTGTTCCTGGAGCAGCCATGGAGGGCAGAGCCTTCCAACCCTGCCTGTGCCAAGCAGCTCGCCCCGTGCCCGGGGCACAGACGGTTCCTGGGAGCGCCTCGGCCCCGTGGCTTCCATTCAGGGCTGCAATTTCCTCGTCACTCCCTGTGTTAGGAGTCACCCAGGGTGGGATGCAGAGCGGGCTGAGTCACACCCTCCCAGCTGGCCCTCTCTGCACGGCGAGTCTAGACGGCGGCTGATGTGGAGACATCTCCCCTGCGAGATACCTGCGCCAGGTCCCCACATCAAAGGGCCCCTGAGCTACTAAAGTGAGGTTGTAATTAGGACACCCCAGGGCAAGAGGGAGAGAGTTTCTCCCAGGGCTGGCTGATCTCCCTCCACAGCTCCATCAGTCGGGGTGGTGGACTCTGCCACCATCCCAGGTGAATATTCTAGGGGAATTCTAGGGGAAAACCAATGCAAACTGACTTTAATGATTCGCTCTGTCTCCAGCCTGATGGAGAAGTCGGTGCAGATTTAGATGATCAGTGACATTGAGATGAGAGGGACAACATAGGCATAAAGAGACTATAAGGGGCATGATTTTATGGGTTATATAACACCATATATTATATAATAGTATATGTAATTTAATCATTATCCCCTGCCCAGACAGATGGTGGACTCTGCCACCATCCCACCACCAAAGCTGTGGCTTTGGTGGCCATAGCAGGGTCTTCTGTCCCACGGATTGTGGGGATCGTGTCTGCTCTGTGTTGATACCAGTCTAGAAATCCAAAACCTTTTGCAACCCAACCATGCTCTCTGTGGCTTCTTATCTCTCTTGTGCACAAGGAGAGGAGCCCAGCGCAAGGACCAGCATGTCAGGAGCTCCTTAAACCCCTTCTCCTGCCAAGGAACAGGCAGGCAGAAGGAAGCTGAAGCCCTGAAGATCCTTGCAAACCCCACCACAGCCTCCCAGCGACTCACCCCATAGGTGAGCAAGCATTGCAATGCAGCAGGATGGAATTTTCACTTCAGGGAAAGCCCAGGAAAGCAGACATTTAATTAACCAGAGGAACCAGCTCCATGTCACTCCCTGCTGGGAAGAGCATCAGAGTCTCCTCTGTAGCTGTGCTAAAGGCTCTGAGGAACCCAGTGCCTTGCAGGTGGGAGATGCTGGATGGTGTTTCCCCCTTTCACTGGGGATTTGTGCAGCTGGGCCATTTCAGAGCCAGCTGGTGACCATAATAAAAACAGAGAAAATTGGCACAAACAAGGATATAAGCTCTAGTGGGCTGGGAAAGAGGATCCAACCACTGATCCTACCTGCCAGCACCAGCAAGGCCAGGTGTAATGTTGCCTTAACAAAAGCAGGGAGAGGCTGCTTAACTTGCCATTAAACCCTAAGCTCCATAGGATATCCCTAGAGCTCACATTAAAGGATTAAACACCGGTGGAGAGACCCCAGGAGGCAACTGTACACCAAAGGAAAGCCTCCATGAAGTGGATCATTGCTGCTGTAATCTAAAATACAAATTTAAAGAGAATACTGTATTAAAAGGTGGATCTCATCCATCTTCAGATGAATAACCCCACAAAAGGGGGTTATTTGGTTCCATAAGAAGATGTCCATTCCAAAACGCAGGACTGGCTTCTTGGGCTGTAATTGGTCTCCACGCTGGGAAAATCCTTGTTATTGACTGGCCTGAGCAGGCACACCAAGATGCACCAGGCACACTTGCTGCAGAGCAACCAGACAATCCCAGAATGGTTTGGGTTGGAAGGAAACCTAAAGTTCATCTCATTCCACCCCCTGCCATGGTCAGGGACACCTTCCACCAGCCCAGGTTGCTCCAAGCCCCATCCAACCTGGACTTGGATACTCCCAGGGATCCAGGGGCAGCCACAGCTTCTCTGCCCAACCTGTGCCAGGGCCTGCCCACCCTCTCAGGGAAAGGTCTTGGAATTGATTTTCTATTTTCCAAGAGAGAGTTTTCACTCTTTCTGCCACCTATTAAATCCAAGCCCTGTTGTGAAGGCAGTTTGTGCTCACGCTCGCAGCTACACAACGGCCTCGTTTCCCAGAGGAGGCGACCAGGGAAGGCTTACTTGGGAAGCGTGGTGGGATTAAAAAAGAACACCCCTTTGAAATGTGGAAACCTGGCTTGAAGCTGAGCAGAGATTGAAGGGTATGAATATTCTAGGGGAAAACCAATGCAAACTGACTTTAATGATTCGCTCTGTCTCCAGCCTGATGGAGAAGTCGGTGCAGATTTAGATGATCAGTGACATTGAGATGAGAGGGACAACATAGGCATAAAGAGACTATAACGGGCATGATTTTATGGGTTATATAATACCATATATTATATAATAGTATATGTAATTTAATCATTATCCCCTGCCCAGACAGAGTTCACCCCATGTCTTGCTGTGTTCACCCATGTCTTGTTGTGTTCACCCATGGTTTGCTGTGTTCCTCCATGTCTTCCTGTGTTCACCCATGGTTTGCTGTGTTCACCCATGTCTTGTTGTGTTCACCCATGGTTTGCTCTGTACACCCCATGTCTTGCTGTGTTCACCCCTGGTTTGCTGTTTTCACCCATGGTTTGCTGTGTTCACCCCATGGTTTGCTGTGTTCACCCATGGTTTGCTGTGTTCACCCATGGTTTGCTGTGTTCACCCCATGGTTTGCTGTGTTCCTCCATGTCTTGCTGTGTTCCTCCATGTCTTGTTGTGTTCACCCATGGTTTGCTGTGTTCCTCCATGTCTTGCTGTGTTCACCCATGGTTTGCTGTGTTCACCCATGTCTTGCTGTGTTCATCTATGGTTTGCTGTGTTCACCCATGTCTTGCTGTGTTCACCCCTGGTTTGCTGTGTTCACCCATGTCTTGCTGTGTTCATCCATGGTTTGCTGTGTTCACCAATGGTTTGCTGTGTTCACCCATGGTTTGCTGTGTTCCTCCATGTCTTGCTGTGTTAACCCCATGTCTTGCTGTGTTCACCCATGGTTTGCTGTGTTCACCCCATGGTTTGCTGTGTTCATCTATGGTTTGCTGTTTTCACCCATGGTTTGCTGTGTTCACCCATGGTTTGCTGTGTTCATCTATGGTTTGCTGTGTTCACCCCATGGTTTGCTGTGTTCACCCATGTCTTGCTGTGTTCACCCCATGTCTTGCCGTGTTCATCAATGGTTTGCTGTGTTCACCCATGGTTTGCTGTGTTCCTCCATGTCTTGTTGTGTTCACCCATGTCTTGCTGTGTTCATCCATGGTTTGCTGTGTTCCTCCATGTCTTGCTGTGTTCACCCATGTCTTGCTGTGTTCACCCATGTCTTGCTGTGTTCACCCCATGGTTTGCTGTGTTCACCCATGGTTTGCTGTGTTCATCCATGGTTTGCTGTGTTCACCCATGGTTTGCTCTGTTCACCCCATGGTTTGCTGTGTTCATCCCACAGTGAACAGTCGTGCTGAAGACAATGGACTGGAGCAGAAGACAAGAGCTGGTCATGCAAACATTCCCTTATCCAGGAGCACGAGGGGCAGCAGCACAGGGTGAGTGGGAGAACTGCTGGTACAAAGCTGTTCTCCCAGAGCCCTTCCCCTTCCTCCCACGGCTTTTGCAGATTTAGTCTTCTTATAGCAACACCAGTTTGGATTTGAGGCAGGAGAAATTACCCAACCTCACTGCCCTGAGCAGTTCCAGGGCACTGCAAATGCAGGAACTTGTCAGAGCTGCAGTTGATTTGCAGATTATTTATTTGCTTATTAGATCACATTTGGCTAATAGCTCCTGTGATCCTCCATAGCACGAGCTAATAGACCTTCCCTGGAGACCCACCAGCGTCTGGCTTGATGGTCACCTTGGAGGCATCCCTAATTAAAGCAGTTTTGCCTTTCTAATGGAGCCCTAGAAGTCAGCCAGCAGAGCAGGAGGTGTTTCCTTCACTGCCACCCTTTGATGGCAGGAGTGGAGCTGAGGAGGAGAAGGAGGGTGAGGATGGTCTGCCTGAATCTGTGCCATGTGTCCCATCACAGCTGAGACCTGCTGAGACCTCCTGAGGTGCCTGGCCTTGGATCAGGATGGATGTGCTGGACAGGGGTCCTTCACTGGCCACTCCTCTCCCACCACCTCTCCTTGCATGGGATGGGGCAGCTGGGAGAGGTGGAGGTGGCTCTCAAAGCAAGCTGAGCTTTGCACACACAGTCCCTGCAGTGTTTTCCCAAGGGAAATGCTTTCTGAAGGGACATTCCAGCCTCTGCTTGCTCTGAGCTGTTGTACCAATGGAGCATCCACCTCCCTGGCTGCCCAGTCTGCCCTCCTTCCCATCCTACCCATTCTCCCTGCACCACTGGTGGGCTCTTCTCCAGGGACCCAATGTTCCTCCCCACACCCAGCTCTTCCCACCCACCAAGACCCACGCTTTGTCTCATCCTGCCCCACCGACAGCACCTTCTCCAGGGACCTGACATTCCTGCCCAAACCCTGCTCTTCCCACCCTTCCAACACCCGAGCTGTGCCTCGTCCTGGCACGCGCCCCTCCGGCACAGGGAATGCTTCTTCCTCACGCAGCTCAAGCATCACAAAAATGTGTCCTGGCCGGCTGGGGCAGCACACCGTGGGCAGGCATCCCAAATCCGCCTCTTCTCCAGCACCATCCCACTATCCCTCGCCCTTCCTCGCCTCCCTTCTTCCTCTCTCCTCTCCCCCGCCTGTGAAACAAGAAGTCTTTGTCTGCTCGCCCCGTTCCGAGGAGCACGAACGGCTTGAACTTTCCCTGAGTGAGTTTTTCCCCTCCAGCAGGATCGTGCTGTGCCGATGCCAGGTATTAACTCAGAGCATGACTCAACGAACCAGTTCAGACCAAGCAAGAACAACCCCTTGCTTTTCTTCCAAGGCTCCGGCTCAGCCCAGCACAGGCTGTTCTGGAGCATCAGAAAAGGTTAGTTAACTTGAAATATGACTTTTTAAACAGTTTATTACACTTCCCCTCCTTTGTGATGCAGCTGGTGTGGGAGGATGATGGAAATATAATCAAGGAGATCATTCCAAGGTAGATTTCCCCTGAATTTTCTGTCTGGTTTCAAGGTTTCACCCTTTGATCTTGGCAGGTATTTTGTGGAAGAGATATACTATGAGACGTGACGTGTGCCATGGGATGGAGATGGACAGTTTCAGGAAGGATGAGCTCCACAGTTTTTGTTTCCTAGAATCATGGAATCGTTGAGGTTGGCAAAGACCTCCAAGATCACTGAGCTCAATGTTCCCCTAGAAATAAGTCCACCACTAAACCACATCCCTAGGTGCCACATTGTTTGTGTGGGAGATCAGCAGAGTCTCGTGATCTTCACAGGATCCAGAGCCCCCCAACACCCTGAGCTCCTCATCATGGTGAGCTCCCCAACATCCTGAATCCCCCAGCATCCTGGGAGCCCTAGAATGCTCTACCAGATGGCTCTGGCTTAGGGCACAGATGTGGTATGGAGGGACCCAACCTGCTCCCAGAGGGTCAGTGGCTCTGGCTGTGATGGGGAGCAGAGGCAGCGCTGAAGGTTTCACCTTGGGAAAGCTGCAACACCAAAACAGGCTGAGAAAAGCAGTAGCTCCAAAGAAAAACAAACAAACTAGAGAAGACTACCAAACTCCAAGCAGCCTGTGGTCTGGGAAACACGGCTGGGCAGGGCCACGCTGGAGCCTGGAGCCACAGTTTGGGGTCGATGCTGCTGTTTCCATGAGAAGCATCATTAATGTTGAGTTTTCCTTTGCTGTTTCAGAGCTGCTTCCAAGCCTGAAAACCCCAGTGCTGCCAGGAGCTCACCAGAAACAACTCACACAGCTTGGGATTGCCCAGCAGCCCTGGCTGGTGGGGTATTGCACGTGTCCTGCACATCCAGGACGAGCCACCTTGGCCACTGGGTGCCACTGGCCCTGTGATGTCCAGGTCATTGCAGGGTGATAGCACATCCAGGAGACATTGGTGAGGCCCTGGCATAGGTTGCCCAGAGGAGCTGTGGCTGCCCCTGGATCCCTGGAAGTGTCCAAGGCCAGGTTGGATGGGGCTTGGAGCAACCTGGGCTGGTGGAAGGTGTCCCTGCCCATCTTCGGGGTGCAACTGGATGATCTTTAAGTTCCCTTCCAACCCAAACCATTCTGTGATGCTGTAATTCTGTCTCTTCCCTTTGCTTTCCTGTGGATGACATGGAAAAGGAGAAGGAGGCCAGGTGGGGGTATGGAGTGTGAAGCAACAGTGCCCAAGTGTGGGGCAGAAAAGCCTCCTTGGGCTTGGGAACATCAAGGGAGGACAAGGGGTTGGTCTGTACCTGGCAATGCTCTGGAGGTTTGTCCTGCTGCAGCTCACTGGCATTTGGAGAGAAGGAAAACCAGATCCTTAATGGCAATGCAACATCTACACCCAGCTCCACCAGGACAAATCCTGCAATCAGGACTCTCCCAGCAGGCAAAGGAGCAAGACCAGTTCAGGAGGGTTGCGCCAGACTGGGCAGTGACCTACAAGTGCAACCCAGGGAGAACAACTTCAAAGCAATGCTGGGGTGGGAAAGCAGCTCCTCCTGCACAGAGGGGCTCTGCAGAAGTGTCCTGAGGTGAGAGGAACACTCTGGGTGTCACGTAGGATTGTCCTTCTGGAGCCCAAGCAGATCCACATCACCAGCATCACAGTCAGGGCGTGCTCCTCGTCACCCATCTGGTGTCCAAGCAGCAAACAGAGGGGCTGGGAATGGTTTTCCCTGCATTATTCCCTGCATTATTCCATTTGTCCATGGGGACACAAATATCAGTGCAGTGGTACCTGAGCCATCACAATTGCAGCCCCGTGGCTTTGTTTGCCTCTGCCAAGCGTTGGAGACACCTGCTTTCAGCTTGGGAAGGAAAACCAAGGTGCTGCCCTCACTTCCATGAGAATCCACCTCCCTGGGGTTCCCAGGAAGCTGAGCAGGGACTGAACACGCTGGATCCCCATGCCTGGAAAGAAGGATATGCAGTAGGAAGGTGCCTGGTACCCCAAACAGAGCAGGGGGACAGGGATGAGCTGCAGGTTCACGATGCAAGGGCTGCTCCACATGGAGAACCAAGCAGGGTGGGTGGGAGGGAAGGTTTCCCAGCATTGAAATGTTTCATTTGGATGTTTTTCTACATGGAACTTTCTGCTCCCAAACAACCAGCGCTTTCTGCTCGGCGCTGACCTCAGTGGGAAGAAAAATTGCTGCACAAAAGGGACAAGGAGCTGACGCCAGGAGCAAAAACTCGGCGCTGGTCCCACGAGCAGTTCTGGGTGGGTCCAGACAAAGCCTTTTTCAGAGCTCTTGTGAAAGTGGTGGAATAAAAATGCCTCAAAAAATCTGATTTTTATTTATTTTTTTTAGGACTCTAAAGCACAGTTGGTTTGGATTCTCTGTGTGAGTACCCTCCCAGCCTTCTGGCTTGGCCTCTACACCAAAAGTATCCGTATCTTTCCCATTTCCTCCTCTTCCCTGGGATCCTTTTGCTCATTCATGTCAATAGGAAAAAAACACCCCAATTAATAAACCCTATGACAATCCTGAGAGACTCATTAGAGCTCTTCCCTTTGAGGGTTTGAGGACCTGACACAGGTTGGGCAGAGAAGCTGTGGCTGCCCCTGGATCCCTGGGAGTGTCCAAGGCCAGGTTGGACGGGGCT
>JAWWEE010000158.1:61483958-61500873 GCA_035221455.1 Xenops minutus
CCTGTCCCTCCATGCCTTGTCCCCAGTCCCTCTCCAGCTCTCCTGGAGCCCCTTTAGGCACTGGGAGGGGCTCTCAGATCTCTCCAGAGCCTTCTCCTCTCCAGGTGAGCCCCCCCAACCAATTTATGTGACAAGGCTGTGTTCCCACATTCTCCTTCAGGAATTCTTCCCTACACTCCCATATTCCATTCCTTTGGCCATCTGATCCATGCAGGCACCTTCACCAGTGGGACTCCAGGTTCAAGGTGGGCAGTGCCATGGATCATCCCCGCTTGGCACAGGCAGGATGAGGCTGATTGTGATCCCCCAGGACATCCAGCAGCTCCCTTGGGGATCCCACTGGGACAGGCACACCAAGTGTGGCCACTGAGCTGATGGGAACAACCCTTGGCATGAGCTGCCCTGAGGACAAACCCAGGCTCTGTGCTCGTTCAGGGGGCAGAAAAGCCAGAGCTCTGCAGCTCAGAAAGCAGCCCTGGGGTGTGGTGGGCTCTGCCCAACATCTGCCCATCCCAGAGCCTTTCCTCAGCTCCAGCCATGGCATCCCAGCAAGGAGCACACACCAAGGAGCACGTGGATGAGGACAGTGTGCTCTGGACAGCTAGGAGATATGGAGCCCTGGAATTGTTCAGGTTGGAAAAGCCCTCTACAATCATCAAGTTCAACCATTTGCCCACCACTAACTCACAGCCCAAGTGCCACATCCACATGGCTTTTAAATCCCTCCAGGGGTGGGGACTCCACTGCCAAATGGAGCAGCTGTGCCAGGGCTGGACAACCCTTTCCATGAAGAAATGTTCCCCAATATCCAACCTACACTTCCCCTGGTGCAGCTTGAGGCTGTTTCCTCTTGTCTTGTCCCTTTGCCCTGGGAGCAGAGCCAGACCCCCACCTGGCTCCCCCCTCCTCTCAGGGGTTTGGAGAGAGGGAGAAGGTCACCCTGGAAGTTCAAGTGATGATCCCAATCACCACATGGTAAATCCACCCGTGGAAAGTCCAAAGGAGTTGGATAAATCCCTTTGCCATCACTACCTCCAGCCAAGCCCCATCCCACTGCCAGGTGCCTTCCTGCTGCTCTTCCTCAAGCTCAGTCTCAATTCTTCATTTCCTGACACCTCGCTCAGAAAGTTCTCCATAATCCATAAAACCTGCTTTTTCCATTTATTTGGCCCATGCAAACATCCTCATTGTAAGGAGACACAGCTGAAAATATTTACATTTCATGCTTCACCATCCTCTTTCAAGGCAGGAACTTACTTGAGGTCTCTCCCTGGGAGTGACATTTCCTTCAGGGAAACAGGTCCAGGCAATCCCTCTGGAGCATCTCCACGTTGCCACCACGTGGCTGGATGGCTCCTTTTGCTTCCTCTCCTTTTGGCCACACACCTTCTGCCACAACTCTCTGGAGTGAAGGTAGAGCAGCCCTTTGGGAGATGTCCTCCAAAGCCCTTTTAAAAAATACTTAAAAACTTAAAAATCTATTTAAGCAAAGGCAGAAAGGAGCAGATCTCAGTCTGGAGTCTTGGAGGGGCATTAACTCTTGGTCAACTCCTAATTATCCCCAAAAAACAATGAGTGATGCCCTGGAGCTCCACCTGCACGTTCTTCCCACCGTCCTGCAGCAGAGCCAGCCCCAGTTTCACCAGGAATTGAAACTCCTGCAGCAGCTCCTCATGGGTTCTCCATTTCCAGAGCAAGCAGAAGACAAAGTTTTCCAAAACTTTTTCCAAAAAAAAAAAAACGCTTCCCAAAGCGTTATCCAAAGTGACCACAGGACTCCTGGAAAAGCTAAGAGCTTTCAATCAGCAAATCTTGCCAAAATGATGATTAAAACCCCTCTCTGTCGTGCCCCTGATGAGATGCTGTGCTGGCAGCATCTCCTGCCCAGCCAGGTCTCACTACACCACCCCATGGTGGTTGGGGTTTCACTCAGGGCTGCACAATTCCAGCAGAGAATTCCAAAGAACTCTTCTCCCAGAGCTGACAGCTCCTGCCAGGGTTTGTTCTTGCCTTCCATGCTTGAGAAAACACAGAGAACCCTCCAAGGAAAGCTCAGATCCCAGCCAGGGGGGCCTTGGATGGCTCCAGTGAACTCTCCATGGTGGTTATAGTGTTGATGGATGAGGAAAGGACTGGATCATCCTCCTGGAGTGCTCTGACAACTGATGCCTCAACCAGACAGTTCCTTCAGAAACCTGTCCCCACGCTCTCCAAGCTGACTACAAACCTCTGCTTTTAGAAACAGAGGTTACACACAGATTATTCTCCCCGAAAAAGAGAGATTTCAGAAACATTTGGCTTTTATTCACCATTGATCAGCTTGTGTGTTGTGGCATCACTGCCCACACCAGAGCCTTCAGGAGCTCAGAACCTTTGGGAAGTCTGGCCAAAGGAACAGGCACTATCCTAAGGGACATCAGATGTCATTCCTATTCCTGAGCCCACTCTAAAACCTGCTTAATTCTGAGGGTTAAATCTCCAGTTATTGTTAACGAAGTCCTGTTGAAATAATATATAAAAGAAAGCTCTGTATAAGGACACTTAAAATAGTTCCCAAATATCTGACAAGGGGATGAGAAGAACAAGTGGAGGAAACACTTTGGGAGAACCACTTAGAGAATTCCAGAATGGTTTGGGTCAGAAGGGACCTTTTTAAAGCCCATCCAGTTCCACTCCCTGCCTTGGGCAGGGACACCTTCTACTAGCCCAGGTTGCTCCAAGCCCTGTCCAACCTGGCTTTGGACACTTCCAGGGATGAGGAATTCACAACCTCTCTGGGCACCCTGTGCCAGGGCCTCCCCACTCTCACAGGGAAGAATTCCTTCCCAATTTCTATTCTAAATCTCCTTCTCCAACCATCTAAGAAATGGGCTCAGCAATGCAGTAAGCAGTGAGGAAGATTCAACCAGGGAAATGTGGGATATTTCCTTGGGAGACCCATGGATTGAGTCTGTGGGAAGAACCCAGCCAGGCTCCACAGGCACGAGCAAGGAAAAGCTTTGCTCATTCATTACTGGGGAGTGATGATGGCACATCCCCTCCAGAGCCAAAGAGGTCCTGCATCCCTCTTTCTTCCATGGTGTCCTGTCCACTTCTTCATGCCCAGCATCTCTGGTGGCTCCAGACCTTCCCCCACTGCCACAGGAATGGGAAGATGGCAGGGAAGGGACACACCAAGAAGACACACCTTCCCTTTGAGTCTTGGGACATCCCACATGCCAAGGAGCTGAAAGAAAGACTGAGAGACTGAATGTTCCTGAGAAATCAACATAAAGGGGAAAAAAAAGGGCAGTGGGGGTTCAGGCTCAGCAAAACAAAAAGACTCTGGAAGGAAAAACACAGCCAAAAAATATAACAAACATATATTTAAACATTTTTAATTTTTTGTAATAGTGGCCTTGCATTAATGGTTTCTCATTTTGCACATTTAAAACTCCTTTGTTTCATGGAGACATAATTGAACTTATAAAAAACCTTGTCAAGGGAGACAGCCAGAACATTTCACTGCTGTCTTTCCCCCTCTGATGTTCACAGGGATTTCAGAACCTGCCCTCACTTCAAGGACATCAGTCATGAGTCCACATCCACCTCAATCCCTTGGAACATTCCCAGTATTCCTCCCTGGCTTTTGGGTATCCACCTGGGGAAGGTGAAATTCTTAGGACCAAAGAGTTGGTATTCCAGAGCTTTCTGGATGTGCCTGGCACTTCAAGAGAATTTCTACAAGCAAGGCTGAATAGAAATGAAAGAGAAAATAGAAAGTTTTAAAGAACTAAATGGGGGAAAAGTGAAGGAAAAGGGCAGGTTGAAGCAGAAAGTTCCTGAAATTAAAGCCCACAGCAAGGTAAGGACTTTTCCAGGGAAAGAAAAGCTGGTCCAAGGGTGGACTGTAGGAAATGAGCCAGGAAATAAAACTCAGGGAAAAGCCAACAGTGATGGTGCTCAGGTCAAACCAAGAACCCCAGAGGATGCAAACAAGGAACAAAACACCTGCAGGAGACACAATTCCCTCTTCTTAGATCAAAAAATCCCCAAAAATGAAGACTGAAGATTTTTTTTCTTAGTATTTTCTGTCATAGAGAATACATTGAGTGGCAGGAGCAAGGTTTGTATGAGCATCCCTTTAATTCCCCAGGAAATATCTGTCCCTTACTCCTGCTGGGGAGGAACTAAGAGCATTATTGCACCTTCTCAGCAAACTCCCCACATTCCCAGCAGAGCTACCACATCCTCAACACTCCCTCCTAGGAGAAGGGATGAAGGAAAAAGCAAGGAACAGCTTCCCTGGTGGCAGCAGGAGTTACTCAGCAGTGCTTTGAGCATTCCTTGCCTGGATTTGTCTCCTCCTCTCTCATTTCAGAGCTGCCACAATTCTGAATTAAGCTTCCCACTCCAGGATTAATGCAGCAGGGTTGATCCCTTCAGCTCTGGGGGTTGGATAGCCTGTGGAGGTGGGAGAGGCAGGAGTGGCTCTGCAGCTGAAACACCCTTTTATGTAACTACAGAAAACAGTTACACACAAAAAAAGGGGATTTAAAACCTCATTTGTCAACTCCAGCCCACAATTTTTGCTACACAATAACCCATTTTATAACCACTGCTGGCCAAGCCTGGGATGAGTGAAAGCTCCTTCCCAAAATGAGGGGTACCCAAGCACCTCAGTGCAGCTTCAGTTTGAACAATTATTCAGACTCGTCTTTTCAGAAAGATTTATCACAAACATAATTTTTAGCTGCAGTTGTTCCAGTTTTTAACCATGGAAATAGCTGTTTCATCACTAAACTGTAAGATAATGGGGTTAAAAAAAAGACACAAACACAGGAATCCAAAGCTGGTGGTTATTTTTTTACTTCAAGACTCTCAGAAACATTAAAAAAGCGCCTTGTTACAGGTAATTAATTCCCTCTGGAATGAAACCAGCTCGGTCAGACTGGTATTCAAGCATCATCAATACACACAAAGGACAGGCTCTTACACTTGTGTTACATTGCAACCCTCACTCAGCCTCAGTAAACATCTTTGGAATAGTTTGGGTTTTTAAAAAAAAAGCAAGAAACTTAAAATATTCACAGGACAAACCCATAATATTATGCAAAGTATGAATGGGGAGATCTCGAGAGATCAGCAAACACAGGCTGCCTAGGGATAATCCTTGCAGAAGTTACACACAGAGCCAGGATTTCAGCAACTGGGAACATTTATCCCTCAGAGGCAGGTTTGGAATTTGGTTGCTTGCCCAAGGCAGGGGGGCAGTGAGAAAAGTGTGCAGCAGGCAAAGGCAAAAGGTAAATCAGTGCTGGAAGTTCTTGTTCAACCAGGAGCACACCATGAAAAAGAAAAGGCTGGTTGTTCTTTTAAAACCCAGAGACATCCAGAGTTATCAGTATAGAGCCTGTATATGGAACAAAGTTTTATTGCAAGTGAAACATTAGAAAACCCTGCCCTGATAAAAGCTACATTTAAATATATTCCAAGTGCAGTGAGCACACACAGTTCAGCTTTTAACACAATTCAATGCTTTTCCTTACCAACAGCTACAGCATTTGTGTGTCCTGCCTTCTCAAGCCCTAACTCCATTTATCAAAGACAGTGCTGCTGGTTCTCCTTAGTGTATCATGGATTTATTGCTTTATTTACAAGTGACAAAGGCTAAAATCCAAACTTTCAGAGAATTTAAGGCAATCCCACAAGCCCAACACCTGAAAGGCATTTCTGGCACACAGTGGTCTTTGTTCCAACACCAGGAAAAGGTTTAGGTTTAAAAGAAATGACAGGAACACTCTGATTTGAACCCAAAGGACCCTTTCAAACATCAGTTCTGTCTTCCAAACACATAATTCAAGTCATTTCAGAGCACCAGTGTTCAGAAAAGGGGAAAAAACAAAGAGGGGAAAAGTTAAAGGAGGAAGATCTAAGATCTTGTATAACATCTCATTCTTGCTCATCTCAGTTTGGAAGATCCACTGAGATATTTAGATAAGTAAATCCCTCTTTTTCCACTCATAACATGGAAAATGAGTTCTGTTTTATCACATATACTTAAAATGCATCTTACAAAGGAGTGTTTAAGACTGACAAAAAAACATTGTTATGTGTTCTTAACAGCTTTATGAGCTGATTCACCTGCTGGAGCTCCAAATATTGGATTTCCCAATATTCCTTGTTCATTACAAGCTCCTTGTCTGATGCTCTCTCTTCTTAACACTGACTAGGGGAGCAGGGATTTAGAGCTGCAGGGAAAATATGAAGAGCATTTCTGTATTTGCTGTGTTAATATTCAAAACCAAGTTTACTATTGACACAGATTTATCAACTGCCAGTCCTGCAAACCCACTCAGATGAATGATTTCAAAAATCCCCACCAAATAACTACAAACAAAAACCAAACCAGCAAGAACAGGCTTGTCAAAAATAAATAAATCTAAATGTTCTAAAAGGGGAACCTTTCCCTTGCAAATACTTTGGAAATGAAAAGAATATGGAAAACTCTTTACAAGATAACACTGGTCCAATGGGCATGTGCATTCTTTTTATTTCTATACAGAGTGAAAACAAATACCATACAGAAAACAGTAAACTACATTTTTTTTTTAAAGAAAAAATTAAGGTATATTGTTCCAACATGATTCTGTGAAAACAGGGGGGAGAAAACAAAAATGTTTCAGTAAAAGAAATTAGGGTGCTGTTATTTCACCTTCAGGCCAGCTACAGCCTGCCTGGATTTGCAGTAAAGTTTGATTAAGCAGAAATCAGTGATGATGCATTAAAAATAAGCAGAGTCCTACTGCCATCCAGCAGGGAGAGTGGGGAGCATTTGCACAGAGGACCCTGCATGTAAACTATTCCCACCTGGAGTCACAAACAGGATTTCATGATGCTACTTTTGTAACTTTTTTCCCAGAGAACTACTTTGCCAAGAAGCTCACATAGTTTTCTACAGCCTTTTCTAAAAGAAAATGATGCAAATAGCAGGTTTCTGGTCAGCCAGAGATTCCTACTACACAGTGCTTGTGCCATCATCTCCTGTAAGAAAAAAAAAAAACAAACCTGGGGGTTTGGAGCACTCATTGTCATAGCAAAAAAGCAGGTTTTGTCACATAAAAAGCCTGGAACGTGTCCCATAACTGAAGGAACTTTGGTCCCTCAGCATTTCCTCAGAGCACAGCTAGATAAGATTTATACTGAGAACCCTTTTTGAACACCTTAACAGCAAACAGGCTAGTGCATTTCCCTTGCTAATGTTCCCTAATGCAACAAGTACACTGCTTTACATTCTGGGAAAAATAATCCCTAGGGAACAAGTGGTTCCAGAAGCCACATCAATTATTTCTTGGCATTTCTCTGCACACAGGCAGGAGAAGTTCCAGCTGTTTGCAACAGCAAGTTTGACTTTTGAACACCTGACGCCAAAGAAGCCTCTTGTTTGTTTTCTTTTTGCTGAATTCATGAAAGGCATCAACATTACCAAGACAGGAGTCATTCTTCTCTCCAAGCTGAAGGATTTGACATTTATCTCCCTTTGAGTTGATGACTCAGACACTAATCCTGCTCACAAATCCAGCTAAGATTCATTGAGTGTAGCAGTTGTTTTCGCCAGGCGCTGCCTCACAGAGAGTGATGAGTCCCTGCTGGACACCCCTTTACCCTCTGTTTCATCCTCTGAGTTATCTTCCTCATCTGCTTCTTGCTCTTCATCCAGCTTTTTCAGCAGCTCATCTGTCTCTGGAGATAGTTTTCCTTAAGGAGAAAGGAAAACATGGATACACAAATAAGTGCCATTAACATATTTATTTTAGCATCACGGGCCATCACAGCAACACTCCAGTCAAACCCCTTCTCTCCCTGCCCACATGGAATTTCATGCCTTGCAGGGATGAAAATGCTCTAAAAAACATTTTACTACCTCCTAAAAACGAGTTTTTTACAAGTTTAGCTCCATAAAAAAATACAAACCCAATCACAGGTGCAAAGTCCTGCAAACACAAGTTCCACACCAGTATTTATTTAAGAGATTCCCCAAAATGCTTCACTGAATTAGAAGTTTGCAGCGGGCTTACTTGACTGAGGGTGCTGTGGTGGTCTGTGCCTTTTGGAGGGACAGATGCAGTCAGCCAGGAACACCATCATCTGAAAGCAAAGAAAGCAGAGGTGAAACCTCCAAACATTCTGTACTTGGGATCATTTGGGTTGGAAAAGACTTTTGAGATACCCAACCATTTATTTAACAGCACCCTGGGATGGATCCCCCCCATCCCCACACCTGTGGGGGCTTCAGTGGTGTAGCAGGTCATGACCATGTCCCCTTGGATTATGGGGGGCTTCATCCTGCTGCCCATCCCTGTTTTCCAGCTCAGAGTATCCCAAACCCAACTGGTTATGCTATTAAACACTGAGGTTTAATAGCAGCACACCCAGCAGTCACAGTGTGGTCCAAATGCTTCACTTACAAGTCCCAGTATCAGTCCTGAGAAGAGAGTTGCCAGCCCAAAAACAGCATAGGAGCCCCAGACTGGTATCCCGAGATTTTCTGTTAAATAACCATGGCCATGCTGGAATGAAGGACAAGATAATCATTTCAAGAACAGCTGACTGTCAAGTCTGCTAAGGTGAAATGAGGTAGAGATGGAAGCACATACCCTGATCCACATGGACAACTGGAACAAGGCTGACATACTGCTCATCCTGGAATAAAGCAGAGAAAAGAAACTGAAAACATCTTTAAGTCAGACTCAAACCTCTATATTCTAATTTCCCTGACTTAGTCCCACTCTTAACTTCCTGCTGCTGGTTGGTTTCCCTTTTAACTACTGTGATTTTTATTTTCTCTTCTGTCTTTACTCCAATACACTCCTCTCCCACCAACCACCTTAGATATCAGTTTGGTATAATGTTCCACATATGGACAGCTACAAAATCCCAAACTTCCTCAACTCGGATCTGCTGACATGTGAATTTCAAGTCACTTTTATGTTTCAAGCAACATTTGGACCAACAGTCCATGAGGAGCCAGCTGGAATTCTATTCAAGATATTAGGAATGAAGCATCAGGAGCCCCTCAAAGCCACAGAATTTCAAACAGTTCCAAAGACAGTGTTTGTTGTCAGGCTGAAGAGTCTCCACACTTCCCTTTTCCTTTAACAAAGGAATTTCACCCTTTCACTCTGCTCCTCACTTTGCTACAGAGACAGCAGATTAAAAAACCAGCTGGTACTTACAGCTATGTTGCTATGTTATTTTCCACTTTTTATTGCTCATTTAGAATTTCAGAACGGTTTGGGTTGGGAGGGACCTTAAAGTTCACTCAGTTCCACTCTCTGCCATGGGCAGGGACACTTTCCACTAGCCCAGGTTGCTCCAAGACCTGTCCAACCTGGCTTTGGACACTTCCAGGAATGAAGAATTCAGTTTCTCTGGGTAACCTGTGCCAGGGCCTCACCACCCTCACAGGCAAGAATTTCTTGCCATTATCCAACCTAAATTTCCCCTCTTCCAGTTTGAACCCATTACTCCTTGTCCTATCACTACAGTTCCTGATGGAGAATCCCTCTCCAGCTTCCTTGTAGGTGCCTTCAGATTCCAGAAGGGAAGAAATTTCCTAGGATTTAGTTGAGCAAATCATCTCACTGCCCTACAAACAACTTCAAGTGTCAGCAAAAACACAGTCACCTATAACTATTTTAAGTCTTTAAGTAAACCTTGCTCAGGGCACATTTGCTATGGTGACAGTGCTGGGGACATCTCTGCTATGAGGAAAATAATCAGATCATCTCTGCTATGGTGATAATGCTGGGGACATCTCTGCTATGGTGACAATGCTGAGGACATCTCTGCTATGGTGACAATGCTGGGAACACCTCTGCCATGGTGACAATGCTGGGGACACCTCTGCCATGGTGACAATGCTGGGGACATCTCTGCTATGGTGACAATGCTGGGAACACCTCTGCCATGGTGACAATGCTGGGAACACCTCTGCCATGGTGACAATGCTGGGAACACCTCTGCCATGGTGACAATGCTGGGGACACCTCTGCTCTAATGACAATGCTCAGGTCACCTCTGCCATGGTGACAATGCTGGGAACACCTCTGCTCTAATGACAATGCTCAGGTCACCTCTGCCATGCTGACAATGCTGGGAACACCTCTGCTCTAATGACAACAATCAGGTCACCTCTGCTCTAATGACAATGCTCAGGTCACCTCTGCCATGCTGACAATGCTGAGGACATCTCTGCTATGGTGACAATGCTGGGAACACCTCTGCTCTAATGACAACAATCAGGTCACCTCTGCCATGGTGCCAACCCTCCCAGAGCTGAGGAAGAGGCAGGACACCCACCCACCCACCCACCAGGTTGACATTCCAGCACAGAGCTGTTGCCACAGAGGCAGCACGAGGGGTGACACACCTCAGGACAACAAATTCTTACAAAAACCAAAATCAAAACTTACAGCAAAGAGGAAGGACCAAACCATGAGGACACTGGTTCAATAGATTTCCATTCCTGGTCATTGATGAAATTAATGAAGTCAGTTTTAGTTCTTGCACCCTGGTATCTCCTGAACTCTCCATCTTTACAACTGTAAACCAACAACAATAAAAAAATCCTTGCTTTTATATGGTCCAAGCATGAAGCATTTGCTTCCACTCAATTAATTCCCTCTCCATCACCTTGGGGTTTTTTATATATAAATACTTTTTTTCAGTTTTATTTTTTTAGGCTTCAAAAAGTTTTCCAAACACCTTGACTACAAGTTATTTCCAGACTATTGACTCCACAAATATCTTGGCTAGCTTTAGGCTGTGATTCCACAATAAAAGATAATGATCTTCCTAAAGCACTTGCCACACAGCTGTATTAAAGATCAACCTACAGAGAAACTATTGCAAAACAGAAACACCCATGAAAAGGCAGAATAAGTAAGGCCTGAAGGGAAAGGAAAAGAAATCATCTGGCAGTACCATAAGGTCACAGAGGGTAAGGCAGTGGTTGAGTTGATGAAAAGTAACTACCATTCTTAAAAAAGGATAATAAATCTCATTTATTTGTCCCCAAAAAAATAAGGAAAAAATGTCCAAGCTCCTAAAAAAATCCTGTGGCATCAAATACTTACTGATAGATGGTAGGAAGGGCTGTGATGATAAAACGTCCACTTAATCCTGTAAGAACACAATTATTTTGAGAAAAGTACAGGATTTGTGTAAGAAAAGGCAAGGAATGCTATTAGAAACCAAAATAAAGACAGTGGCAGCCCCAGATGTGAAACTTTACCTGCAATCAAGCACAACCTTCATATCAAAGTAGTCTAAAAATCAAGTTCCTGGACAAAGAGGAAGGAACTTTGTCCATTGGGAGGGGGGAAAAATGTTCAGAAATAAGAGCTCTGTTTGACTACTTTGGCTGCAGCTCTTCAGAGAGGGATGCTCTCCTTTCCCCAAACGATCTGCAACCTCCAGAAAGCCTGAAGAAAATAATCCAAGTGAGGCAAGTTTGAAGAACTAAGTGACTTTGGAGAAATGGATCAGCAGGGAGAAGGTCACAGCTACAAATCCCACGCAGATAAAGTGAGACTGAGCACAGGGAGAGCACACTGCTTGCACTCCCTTTTGCCAGCCAAGAGAGGCAAGGCAGAAACCACAGCTCTGCTCGAGAAGCATGGCCAAAAACCTCCTTGAAACCCTCCAAACCACCCTCTAGAGAAAAAATATAATACATACGGGTAATCTTAGGTTATCTAATTTATTTATTGTACCTATTTTATCTATAACCTGGCAGTCTCCTCCCTGGTGAGGAAGCCCAGGTTGGGCAGAGAAGCTGTGGCTGCCCCTGGATCCCTGGAAGTGTCCAAGGCCAGGCTGGAGCACCCTGGGCTGGTGGAAGGTGTCCCTGCCCATGGCATGGGTGGGACTGGATGGTCCCATTCTGGGATTCCATGATTCCCAGAGCAAGGGCTGCACTGAAGTCCCTCTGCTCCACTGGGACCAGTTGCTAAACCCCAGTGGAACAGCAGCTCCTGAGAGGGTCACACCATCTCCCAGCAGCCCTGGAGCCATCCTGGCCCTCGAAGACTAAAAAACCAAAGCCAGGCAGGATTTGCAGAAAACTTGAGCATTTCTTTGGACTGCCCCAAAATGCAGCCTTAGAGCTGAGAGCCAAGTGCCAGAAATGTGGTACTGGTGGAAACCTGCAAGGATTTCCATCCAAACCGAGAGGAGTTTCACTGCCTGGGTCTCCTGGCACTTCCCAGCAGCAGGTTTGGACCAAGGGCACAGGTGGGCACCAGGATTAGAGGGAGCAAACCAAATCCAAGCCACCCTGCCCATTCCCATGGCTGGATCTGGGTGGAAAACAGGTCTCAGCTGGTTTTGTTTCCAAAAAACCCACCTCACTGAGAACCCAAGAATAAAGAGTTCTGAGCTCCAATGAATTGTCTGCAAGGACATTCTGGGAGCAGCATCCCTGGTCCCTGATGACCAAAGCTGGGAGGATCAACCCTGTTTTCTGAGCACAGCTCAAACCATTCCCACCTCTGGAAGGTCTCACCAAATATTCCTCATTCCATCTGGCAGGGGATGAAATAATTTCTGGTAAAACTTGTTTTTCTCCCCATCACAAAACTCTAGGTTGGGATTGATGAAATAGGCTTTGAAACTTCCCCTCAAAGTAGTTGAAAAAGTAATGGGACAGAAAATAAAATAAAATAAAATAAAAAAGCTCTGAAGAAAAAGCAATCTGCTATTAATATTTTTTCCAACTTTTTGCTTCACTGGAAAAATTGAAAAATTTTCAATTCAACTTAACTCAAAATGTAATTTTATTTTTTCTTTTCCTCTCCATTTGGCCATTGAACCAAAAAAACGTGCAGTCTCTTCGCTCTTATTGGCACCTCTTTTTGTTCCATTGTTTTGGTTCATTGCCCCTATTTTTGTGAGGCAGCTCCAGCTTTCTAATTGTGTTCAGCAAGACGTGGAGCACAAGAAGGCTCTGGCTCCTCTGGATGATTACAGGTTATTTTGTTTTAGCCCAGGAGAAAGGAATAATCACTGGTCCACACTATCATTTGTGTCTCCTCTCCGCATTCAGAGCCGCCAAGTAGTCACATTTAATATCATTATCCAGGAATCCCAAG
Organism: Xenops minutus; assembly: GCA_035221455.1. Classification (NCBI taxonomy): domain Eukaryota; kingdom Metazoa; phylum Chordata; class Aves; order Passeriformes; family Furnariidae; genus Xenops; species Xenops minutus. The sequence goes on from JAWWEE010000158.1 coordinate 61,497,092, forward strand.
CTGAGAGATCATTTCATATGAAAAATGTTCTTCTGTCAGTAAATGCCATTTTGTGATGAGTGAGATGTTGCTCGGGAACGTGTTGACTTCAATCATAATTTATTTGGGGAAAAAATATGCCTACGGAGAGGAGCTGTTTTGATTTTCCATTTGAGGCGATTTTTCATTTTAGCTTTCATTTTAATTGATATTAAAATGATATTGAATTTTTAAAAGTAAAACAGGTGGGAGATATTTCACTCATTTAACCCCAAAGGTTTGAGTGATCCCCAAAGCTGTTGCATCTCCTCAGGATTTTACAGGAAATATGGGGAGGGAGGGGGGAAATTCCATCCCAGAACTTAAAAAAAATAAAGGAGGAATCGTGAAATCTCTCAAGAGAATCACAGAATTCCAGAATGGATTGTGTTGGAAGGGATATTAAAGGTCATCTAATCCATCCCCCTGCCATGGGCAGGGATCTTCCACCAGCCTGGGTTGCTCTAAGTCCCATCCAACCTGGCCTTGGACACTTCCAGGGATCCAGGGGCAAAAGAAATCCTGGAAAGCGAAATCCCCGTTAGGATGAACGTCCCAAGTCAGTATAAGATATCAATAGGGGTTTTTTAGTTTATATAAACTATTCTGGGAGCTGCTCATGGATCTGGGGCTTTGGTGTCATCCAGGTTGATGAGAGATCCACGCTGGGATCACCACCCTGTGGGACACCAGGGCACTGGATCCCACCCCAGCTCCCAAATCCTCCCCTTTCTGCCTGTGCCCCCAAACCAGGCTGGTGTGGGGACCCCACTGCCAGAGGGGAGCTGTTCCCACCACCCCTGGCCATGGGGGCACAACCCCCTCCCATCCTCTGAATTCAGCCTTGCCAGGAGGAAGGAGAGGGGCAATTTCCTTCCCCTTGCCCCATTTGTCTTCCTTGCCCTCCTGCCTAAACCCCTGGAGTTTAAAGTGCACCCCAAAACCTCTCGTGCACTCCCTAAAGCAGCACCAGCAGCACCCCTAAAACCCCCCAGCACCTCCCTTTGCACCCCCCCACCCCATCATTTCCAGGGGTAATCAATACCCCATTCCCCCCCCACCTCTCAGATCTCCACCTCTCTCCTTCAGGGCTTTGACAGCTGCTCTGCCCCCACCTTTTGTCAAAACCCCAGCTTGGATTTGAGGCAAAAGAAATAAAAATTGACGTGTGATTGACAGGAGACCAAAGAGATGCCGGGTGTGCCAGGCTGGGGTTACAGACAATGAGCAGAGGCACCAGCGCCGTCAACCGTGGCCCTGACACATCAAGAACAACCAGTTCCCGTGGATTTCAGCCTCCCATTTGTCCCCTCTGATCACCAGCCAAGGCACTGGAGGGAGTTTTTGCCTTTCAGGGCTAAGTGAACTCGCACGTTTCTGTGTTCCCTGCAGCGGCTCTTGTTGTTGATCCTCAGACTGAAGTGCTTGGAGGAAGGTGCAGAGGGAAGATAGAGCAGCTGAGTGCTCGCTGCTCCCACCACTCCTCTTTCCCTCCTCTCATTAGGTGGGATCAGCTTTCAAAGGCATTCTGAGCCTGCCAGGGAAGACAGGAGGAAAGAGGTGCAAACATTTGTGGGTACAAACAAGGGCTCCTTCCACGGTGGGAAGAATAAAGGCATTTGAAAGCTCAGGTTTCTCCTTCAGAAAGTGAATTTACTGACAGAGCAAATTAATTACCCATTCCATCTTAATTACCAAGAGCAGAATTTCTCCTTTTGATCCACAACATATGAAGCCATTCAAACAATTCCTTGCACATTATATGGTTGAACTGAACCTGAGAGACTTCTCAAACAGTGGCCACCAGCAAAACTTGGGCAAGAAAAGCCTTTCTTCTGCTCTGGTGCTGCCAAGGGAGTTTCAAATGGGCCTGTTTTGGGGAAGAATTGACATTTTCCTTCCCAAAATAGCACCGTTCAGGTATGTTAGGAGAAGGATTCATTCAGTCAGAGGAAAACCATTTGGAAAAAAAGCCTCACTGTTGTGATTTACCCCCAGCCAGCAGCTCAGTCCACACCCAGCGACATGTTCCCTGCCCTGTGGTGGGATGGGAGAGAGAACCAGAAGGGTGAAAGTGAGAAAACTTGTGGGTTGAGATGGAGACAGTCTAATAGGGCAAGGAAAAGCTGTGGGAATCCTCCTGTGCTCTGGTGAGAGAGGGCCCAGTGGCTTCTCCACTGCCTTCCCTCAGGGAATTCCCTCTTCCCTTGGGATCACAGAGCCATGGAATGGTTTGGGTTGGAAGGGACCTTGAAGATCATCTTGTTCCAACCCTCCTGCCATGGGCAGGGACACCTTCCACTCTCTGCACCCAAAGCAGTGCCTGCACATGGCTCAGGTGACCCCAGGTGAAGCTCTTCCAAGCTCCTCATGAACCCAAGGTCCTCATGGGTGGACAACACCAATCCAAGGCTGGGATCGTGCTTGGCTGCCCACCACAAGCTGCAGGAGGAATGCTGAGCCACCAGCCATGGGATGTGCCCCCATCCCTGTGCTCTGCAGCGACACAAGGTGCTGCCAGGGCACCAGGGGCAGCCAGTGGGCACCTCCAGCTCCCTGATGTTCCTCCTCAGCCGCGTTTCTCATTGGCAATAACTCATCAGATCGTTTTCCCAAATAATTCCGCGCAAATTGATTTCCCTCCCCCCCTCCCCGACGCACAGGGGGTTGGTTTTCTTCTTGTTGTCACTGCGGGGTTTTTAACAAGTGTCTGAAAGAAATTCAAGCTGTGCTGCTGAGTTTCCGAGCCGTGGAGGGCAAGGCAGGCCTCTGATTCCTGTGCCTCCAACCCCACTCGCTGGGAGAGCTATTTGCAGAGCTGCTTTACAGCTCCAAATCAATGTGCACTTACTGTTTACCATGAAAATGAACATTTCAGCCTCTTCCACTAAAAGGGAAAGAAATTTTCCAGTCACCTGCCATTTAAATAGCATCTCTCCCAGTCACTAATTTAATGCAAATCGGAGGCAGCTTCCTTGTATTTGTCATTTCAGTGCGGGTTTTTTTGGTGCTCGTGGTTTTTATGCTAATGATCTGCTCCACTGCTAACTAGGGCTTTCCACTGATCACTTCAATACCAGTAATTACACTGCTGGGTGTGTGTCTGGTGCATGTTCAGTGCACTCAGCTCTCTGTCACCTCTTTTTTATTGCTGCTGGAGAGAAGTGAGATCTCACTGTCACAGTGACAGCGGGGTTTTTGTTTGCCAGGGCTTTTCTGCAACTCTGATCAATATCAGAATTTCAGCAAACGTTCCAGGTGATGATAAACAGGAGAATGGGGGTTTGGGGGAAAACTTGAAAAGCTGGGGATGGGAAATAAGGACATAAAGGCTTGCTCTGGGTTTTGGGAGAAATGGCTCTCCCACCAGCTCACACCATTCTGGCTCTGGGATGAAAATAACGAGAACGTCAGGGATTTATTACTCAGAATCCATTTAGCCAAGGAAAGAATTGACAAATCAGTATGTAGAGGAAGAAGAAGGGGGAAAAAAGTGGCCCTGAATTCCCCTTACAAGTGAAGAAAAAAGGGACATGGAGAACCACAGTGGGAAAGGATGAGGCAGTTGATGTAAGTTCTGGTTCAGGGGTTTTCTACAAGGGCCTGGAGGGAAAGGGCACAGGGAATGACTTTACAATGCTAGAGGGCAGGGATAGATGGGATATTGGGGAGGAATTCTTCCCTGAGAGGGTGGGCAGGTCCTGGCACAGGTTGGGCAGAGAAGCTGTGGCTGCCCCTGGATCCCTGGAAGTGTCCAAGGCCAG
>JAWWEE010000158.1:61503242-61516961 GCA_035221455.1 Xenops minutus
AAGTGTCCAAAGCCAGGTTGGACAGGGCTTGGAGCAACCTGGGCTAGTGGAAGGTGTCCCTGCCCATGGCAGGGGGTGGAACAAGGTGATCTTTAGGGTCCCTTCCACCCCAAACCGTTCCATGATTGTATAATCTTTAGCTACTTATGGCAGAAAGTAACAGCACTTGGGTACTTAATTCTCAAGCAAAAGTCAGGGGGAAGGACGCTGGTAACAAGCAGACAAATCCCACATCATCTTGTTCCACAGGGAGAAGGACACTGGGAACAAGCAGACAAATCCTGCATCATCTCACTCCTATCCCTCAGAACCATAAGCTTTTCCAGGGAAGGAACCTCTTTTTCCAATGCACAAACTTTCTCTACCCCAAATTTCTCTCCAGCAGCTGTGACAGCGTCACCTTCCCTTTCCTGCCTGGATAATTCCCATCCCTGCCCCTTTACCATGATTTCATATCCCAAAATCCAGAGCCTTGGCAGAGGTGTGCAGCAGCCTTTGAGCAGGGCAGGGAAAAGAATAAATTTTTATTTTTATTGCAATTTGGCAACTTTTCTATAGTACAACGTGTATGTTCCCTTCTGTGGGAGAACACTAAGGCATTATTAAGGACTTGATGAGTCCTGTTATTCATCAGCTCAGTGCTCAGCAGTAAGTTTCTGCTCACAGCCCTCTGCTGTTCCACTTTAGTCATGATTGAATTTTTGAAATTTGTTACTGATAATCCAAGAATATTCCATTCAGCACCAGGAGTGATGTGACATGCAAAGAGCTGTCTCTGATTACCTCAATCATCATAAAGGGCTTTCCCAACCTAAACAATTCTGTGAATTGTGTGATTTTGCTGATAATTTGAGATGTGATGAAGAAGTGCATAAAAATGTCTTCTGTTACCATGTGTAAATAAATTTACCACTGACAAGAAAAGATTCCTCCAAAGGCACACCAAGTTCCCTATGGGAACAGCTTGAAAGACCCTGACAATGATGACTTCATGCCTCCTCCTCTTGGTTCCAGGAATTATTTTAAGTGTAATAACTGCTCTAAATTACTTTTCATCTCTGTTATTAATATTCCATTGATATTGTCTTGTTTCTTTGCAAAGTTTGGAGAGCAAGGAAGCCTTGACTGTATCTTTTAGGCATTTTTCCTCCAGCCTGTTCCACTCAGCCCTCCCGAGCTGACTGGAGAAATATCTTCCTCATCTTTCAATGTTCACAGCAGAATAAAGAGATTTAATAACAAAGTGACCTTAAGCAATAACCACAGCTTTTTTATTGCCATGTTCTTTTTCACTGCTGCCACACAGAGGCAGAGTTGAGGCTCCTTCTAAACGGGAAAGAGTTAGGGAAGAAAGTTAGAAACGACCTGGATTTCCTGCTGGGGACACCCTGGACTTTTTCAAGGTGTGAAGGGCTTTTGCCTTGCCCAGGTACTCGTGGTTGAGGTTGTTTTCCTAAGGTAAAGGGGATTTTGTGGTCAGTTTAATCCTCCCCACCAACACACAACCACAATTTCATCAAGGCTGGGGTTACAAAAACACCAAGTGTCTTTAAGTTTCATGAGAAAAATTGTCCATTTGGAGTGTCCACAGCACAAGCCCAGATTATTGTTTAACAGAGGGAAAATTATCAGTATCTTAACCTGGTCTAGTTCAAGGTGACCCTGCCCATGGCAGAAGGTGGGAACAAGATGGTCTTTGCTGTGTCTTCCAACCCAAACTGTTCTATGATATATTCTCCTGTCCACAGAGCTGTTGAGTTTTGATACAGAAGGAAAGATGATGAAGCAAAAAAGGCCTGTGTATTGAAGAAATCAGTCTTTTCTTGATGACATCTGCACCTCAGAAAATCAGATCCCACAGGTAGGAGTGGGAGTGAAGAGATGCAGCTTCTTTTGGGCTTTGCTTTTGAGATGGGGAAAAAAAAGACTAAAATGCTTGAATGTCTCGTTTTTACCAAAGTCAAGCCACAGAGGTGAACAAATTCTACAAAACCCAATCCAAAATGGTCAAAAACGTTTTTAAAAACCACACACAAATTGACCCATTGAGGTTTCTTTGCAGAATGTTGATTCATTTCTGGATTCATTTCTATTTGAAACGCGAACAAATTGAAGCGAGTCTATTTTTACATATTTTATCTTTTTTTTCTCTTCCTTTTTAAGTGCCTTTAGGTGTCTTGAGGATGAGCTGAGCACTAAACCAGACGAATGAGCTGTAGGAACCTGGTGTCTGACCTTTTGAAGGAGCACTTGAGGAGAGCAGGGGCCTGGCCAGGTGATTATTGCAAGCTCTGCAGTCCCTGGATGAGGTACAGCATCGCAGCCCTGACCTCATTTACAGCTCCTGCGTTTATGAAATGCCAAGAGATTATGCAGAGAGCTTCCCTGAGTGGGATCATATGAGGCAGGAGACATGAAGTCATTGTCCTGAAGCTCAAGGTGAAATGAGGCTGTCCCAAAAAGTCCCAGGCAGGTCTAGGGCTGCATTTTGTAGTGATGCAGGAAATAAAACTGATCCTGCTTTATTTTTTTTAGGTTGTTTTCCTAAGGGATTTCTAAAAGGGGACTTTGTGGTCAGTTTAGTCCTTCCAACCAACACACAACCACAATTTCGTCAAGTTTGGGGTTATAAAAATAACAAGTGTCTATGAATTTCATGAGTTGTCCAGTTAGAGTCCACTTCTGCCACGCTATTTCCTGACTTTATCCATTTGGGAAAGTTGGTATTTCGAATTCCACCCAGAGCAGTTTCCTGGGATTCAGCATTAGAAGAAGAAAATTCAAGAGCCAATTATTTTTCTGTAGCTCAGGATTTCATTCCAGGAAGGCAACCCAGGCAACAATTCTTCCTCCTACAGAAAAATCCTGCATTTCATGGGAATTAATTCAATCCTACCTGCCTGAACTGAAGCCCACAGAGGTGCCTCTGAGTTCCCAGGATCCAGACTGGGCTTGGTGCCTGTGAACATGACTTTCCCACTGTACATGGTTGGCCAGGATTAGTAGAGCCCCCCATCCTGCTCAGAGAAACCCCCTTGGAAACCACATTCCCATCCTACGGCACCTGTGCTGCCCCAGCAAAGCCTCTCAGGATCCAGAAGACTCTTTGTTAAGGGATTCAGGTTTTTGGGAGCTTCAGGGTGATCAAAGTTTCCCATCCTCTGCTCCTGCTGTTGCACAACCCGTGCCCAACTACAGTTTGTGTTTGCACAGTAAGGTTTGCTGCTTCCCACTTTGGAAAACCACTTGGAAGACCTCAGAATTACAACAGCCCTTCTCACAATCCATCCTCCCAGCGCTAAGAAACTCCAGTAACTGCTAATGAGTCAGTAATTAAGTGTCTCTCTGGGCTTGTCATTGTGAGTGTGGCATCTCCCAGTCACCATGTGCTCCTTAGGTAGCAGTTTTCTCAAGGCCCAAACAAATTCTCTCTCTGCCTTTCATTGGATTACAAAAGTGCTTTAAACTCTGTGGAGATGATTAGGAAAAGCGTGTTTTTGCGCAATAGTTACCATGGGAACTAAAGTCGAGAGAGATCTTTATAAACCAGAAGTCAAACAGATTGTGTTGCAGACAATTAATATTGTCTCATTCATTTGCTTTAACTCTTCTGTGCGCTATTCCAAAATAGTTATTCTCTCTTTTTTTCTCCCATATCAAATGCTGTGTCAAAGAGGTTCTGCTCCCTCGAGGATTCACCCCTCTCTCTGCCTTGCAAGGCCATCCTGCTTGGTTACATCTCCCTCTTCTGCTTTGCCTCTTTGGACTGGGACCATCTCTGGGTGGGATTTGGTTTGGAATCAGGACATGTGTGTGGGAGAAGTGTCAAAGCTCCTGTCCTGTCAATGGAACCAGAGCACACTGGTGGGCTGAGCTGAGCAGCTCTCATTGCTTCTCCTGTATGAACTCCTCTTTTCCAACACCCCAGACTTCTCGAACCTTCATGTTTTCTAATTCCATGTTTGACACTTTAGGGAAGAGCAGCTGATGACTGACCCAGTGCCAGCAGCTGTTCCTCTGCTCTCCTCTCTTTCCAAATCCTCTTCCTCCATCCCATCCCATCCCATCCCATCTCCTGATTTCTCTCTCCCCTGCCATCTCCCACATCCTGCCATCCTCTGGCTCTCCTATCACAGCACAGGTCCTGTCTCAGAAATAATCAGCAGAGGAATGTCCTTATTCTCCTCCAGACCTCTGCCTGACTCTGAACAGCAGGAATTCCACTACTGAGGGAATTCAATATTCATGTATTTAAAAGGCAAGCTCCTCCTCAGCCCCCTCCCTTGTGTTCTGCTGACCTCCTTCTTCTGGATACGGGGTTGGATATGGGATTACTCATTTTCCCGGGGGCTGATCCATCACGCTGTTGTTTCAGTTCTCCACAAACAGCCTTTCTGTCCCATCAGAGGCATGAGCTGCTTTCAGGGTAGAAGCTGCTTCATTTTCAGATCACAGGGTTGTGACCCCAGTTCTTTCCCCCATCCCAGCTGTTTCACAAGAGCAGCCACAGGATTTCAAAAAGGCAAGGGCCAAGCCACCAAATTTCCAGTTTCTGATGAAAAATCAGGGAAGAACGAGCCAACCTCAGAGAAATGCAGGGGGGAATTAGCATTGCATGAGGTAAGCCTCCTCTTTTTCCCTGGCTCCTGTCTCCAACTGATTTTGGCAGAAACCTTCCAGAATATTTGTTCTGAGGCAGCCTGGAATACGTCAGCAGGCGAGATTTCAGCTCAGGAAGATGAGAGGAGACTGAGAGCAGGGGCTTGCAGTGGGAAATGTTGGGCAGCCAGGAATGTAGGTGTTGGCACTTCCTCTGCTCACAGCATTTTGCTGCAAAATAGGCACAAACCACAGAGTGCTCTTGCATACCCAACTGCAGAGCCAGGCACAAAATTACCATCTCCTGCCTTCCAAATATTGATATATTCCAGATTTCCTCTCACCTGCTGGTTTTCCATCCCTGAAAGTTGCTCTTGGTTCCAGGAGACAGCAAATTGAAACCCATTTTCTGTCACAAGACACCTGTTGCCCTGAGGCCAGCACAGGATTCTGCCTGAGGATGTCCAAAGACATGGAAGGGAAAATGACACTAAAACTGTTTTCTTGTAAAATGTCACTTTTTTTGCAGCAGGAAGGTCTGGGCAGGTACTTTTGTACTGATTTAGGAACTCCAGCAGATGCTGCATGCACAAGACAGAAAATAGACCATATTTAACTCATTATTCTCAGTCCATAAAAACATTCCACTTCAGTTTCTATCCTTAAATATCCATGAGGCAGGGGAGATGTCAGCACACCTTGCATTTTCCCTGTCACCATGGAAAAGGGAGCTGGAACCAGGCAACAAGAACCAGAAGGTGTTTATTGTGGCCAGAGCTCCACGTGGATGTATTCCCAGTCACCAGCAGACCAGTCCCAGCCTTGTGCAGGCTCTAAAGATTCAACCTGTGTGTTCCCTGCAGTCTCTGAGGCTGGAGGAATTTTTCTGGGAAGCCTGTGGGGAAGTGGTGTTGCTTTTGAAGCCAAAAATAGTTATTTCAGAGAGACAACTTAATCTATAACAGGCCCTTTAGTTCGCTGCCATCAGATAATGCTGGTGAGATGCAGGCCATGACCTTCTGGAGGATTATGTTGGATTAGTAGATCAGATTAGATTAGATTATCTTCCTGGATATTGAGGTCAGGAGGGCCATGGGGTGAGAGGGAGATTTTCCACATATCCCCAGGCATCCAGGTGTTCCTGGGGGGGAATCACCTCACTCCTCCTTTTCTTTACATCCCCATTTCATCCCTTTCAGCCTGCCCTGCGTGGGCACTGATGCCAACCTCTTTCTAGTCATATCCTTGCTGTTGAGATCAAACCCACTGTGCCAGGCAGAGCCACAAACAGATCCCTGGAAGCTTTTCCACCCTCAGAAGGAGACGAGCTGGCTGTTGTTGGCAGAAATCCCACTGCTGCTTAATTGGAAAAAGGGGTTTAAATCATGCTGCTATTTTATTTTTTTTTCTTTAAGCAAGACTTCTCAAATGAAGTGCTCAGCATCAGAGAATGGAGCAGAGCAGCACAGAAGCAGCAGCAAGAGCATCTAACAAGGCAGAGAATGAGACTCCTGACCCTGGCGAGGCCAGCAAGGGAGACAGTGCTTCCAAAGTTGTCTTTGAGCACAAGGGAACGTTTCTCCTTGTGACTTTTCTATTTTGCAGCAAAAAGAGAAGCACAGCAACAGCACAAAACTGTTCTTCCAGAAGGAACCATGATATATAGCCAAATATCTACTCATTGACACTGCTGGGCTCTGAGTCAGGCTCACAGGAGGATGAGCAGCACATCAGGATATTGCATTTAACACCTCTTCTCCAATTCTCTCCCTGGAAAGAGCTTCTGTGAGCAGCTCCATTGCTGATGGGCATTTGCTCTCCTGGGCTGGGATTAGGATGACATAAACCTTGACACTTTCAGACCCAAACTGCCTGAGACTGCAAGAGTTTGGATCTCACTCTGGACTTTATTATTTCCATTTGCTTTTTGTGGCCAGGAGATTTTGCCTTTATGCAGTGGGTATGCATTGGCCACACTAGTTCTCACAGACAGCTTGTCAGGTTTTCTGAAAACTTCTCCTGCTCTTTTTATAACTCATATTTTCTTCTGTGCTGTGGGAATTGCAGTCCTGGTCCCCAGGGGGCTGCAAGGGACAGGTTGTGATAAAGATGGACATGCTGGGTCACTCAAAGGAGGGTTTTTTTGTCTCTCTGTACCTTCCTCCACTGCTGTCACTGAGGCCCAAGGGGTTGCACTGACCCACCTGCAGAGCAGGAGCTGGTTGTTCTTTATGTTCTCTGCAAATTCAAATGGAAGCCTGTTTTCACTTTAAAAAAACACAGATTTATTCACCCCTTTGCAATGAAAACGGAGTCACTTTAATATGTTTCCAGGGGATAATTGAGGCGGTGATTCAGTAATAAGAGCTCTGTCCCCTGTTCCTCAGAGGGTGTTCTCTCTGGCACATTTATCCACATTCCTGCTGTGAAGAGCCCTGTACGACCTGCCCACGCTGGAACTGCTGTGTGGGCTTATGCAAAATGTTCCTTCACCCACAGATCCCTCCCTGCCTCTGCCTTAAAATGTCATTGAGAAAACTTCCAAGGAAGCTTAGTGGAGAAGCTTCTTTCCTAGGAGTCTGCTCCAGTGTGGACCTTCTGACCTGCAGGTAACAACCCCATCTCTGATGCAGAATTAGGCTGAAAAGGGATGGTTTTTTTTTCTTTGGCATTCAAAGGAAAGCATAAGGACATCTTGTTATGTCACAGAGCCACACACTGGTTTGGGGTGGAAAGGAACCTTTAAAGGTCATCTTGTACAACTCCCCTGCCACGGGCAGGGACACCTTCCACCAGCCCAGGTTGCTCCAAGCCCTGTCCAACCTGGCCTTGGACACTTTCAGGGATCCAGGAGCAGCCACAGCTTCTCTGGGCAACCTGTGCCAGGGCCTGCCCACCCTCATAGCCAAAAATTCTGTCCTAATATCCCATCTAGCCCTGCCCTCTGGCAGTGGGAAGCCATTCCCTGTGTCCTGTCCCTCCATGCCTTGTCCCCAGTCCCTCTCCAACTCTCCTGGAGCCCCTTTAGGCACTGCAAGAGGCTCTCAGGTGTTCCTGGAGCCTTCTCTTCTCCAGCTGAACACCCCCAGCTCTCCCATCCTGTTTCCAGCCCCCAGAGCATCTCCATGGCCTCCTCTGGACCCACTCCAACAGCTCCATGTCCTTCCTCTGCTGAGGATCCCAGACCTGGACACAATATTCCAGATGGAACTGCTGCAGAGGGTAGGGCTCCCACCCCACAGGAACAGAAGGTGCAATTGCTGGGGGACAGTCTTAAAGTCAAACATCAAACACAATAAAAGTGGAACTGAGGAATTTCTATCAAACATCTAAATAGGAGGCTGGAGAGACGATGAGAATTTTGATTAAAAGGGTGCTTAAAGGAGTAGCTTTTCCCATGGCTCAGACTTGCCTCTCCTTTTCATTTATTTATGCCTTTCCTTATGTCAACAACAGCCCCCCATGCTGTTAGAATGAAACTGTACCTTCAGACAAGCAAACAGGCAACAAAACGCTGCCCAAGAGGAACTGTTCCATTTTCCTGGCACCAAAACACAGTGCAGGGGTAGCAGGGAGGGGATCTGTCACTGCCACGCAGCTGAACTCTGCTCTTTAGCAAAATCCATCATATCTGCTCGTGCCTGGAGCTGCAGTGCCAGGAACCCACCACCCCCTGGAAGCACCTCCTGCACAGACTTGTCTCCTGCAGCAGCGACTCCTACTCGCCTGTCTGCCGGGTGCAGGATGAGAAGTCATGTTTAATCATTTCCAAGTCTAATTCATGCAGTGTCTGTTGTGTTCCAGCAGAAATTTGGTGCAGATCAGTAGCTCCTGAACACTTGAAAAGGGCCAATTTCACCAAGTGCGTAATAGAATTACAGAATCATAGAATCTCAGAATGGTTTGGGTGGAAGGGACATTAAAAATCATCTTGTTCCAACCCCATGCCATGGGCAGGGACACCTTCCACTAGACCAGGTCACTCCGAGCCCTGTCCAGCCTGGCCTTGAATAGGTATGAGCTGGCAGCAAACTCTCAGTTAATGAGCATAATAAGAGGGACAATTAAAGGATGTTTTCCTAGAGAACCAAACCACCACAAGTTGGGCCATGCAGATGCTCCAGGGCTGAAGCCCCTCTGCTCTGGAGCCAGGCTGGGAGAGCTGGGATTGTTCAGCCTGGAGAAGGGGAGACCTGAGAGCCCCTTGCAGTGCCTAAAGGGGCTCCAGGAGAGCTGGAGAGGGACTGGGGACAAGGGATGGAAGGAGAGGATACAAGGAATGGCTTCCCACTTCCAGAGAGCAGGGATGGATGGGATATTGGGAAGGAATTCCTGACTGGGAGGGTGGGCAGGCCCTGGCACAGGGTGCCCAGAGAAGCTGTGGCTGTCCCTGGATCCCTGAAAGTGTCCAGGGCCAGGTTGGACGGGGTTTGGAGCAACCTGGGCTAGTGGGCCCCATGGCAGAGGGTTTGGAACTACATGGTCTTTAAGATCTCTTTCAACCCAAAGCATTCTATGATTCTATCACCTTAGAGCCCGTTCCAGTACCTAAAGGGGCTCCAAAAGAGCTGAAGAGGGACTTTGGACAAGGGCCTGGAGGGCCAGGATCAGGGAGAACAGCTTCCTATTGATAGATAGATTGCAGCTGGACATCACTGGAATGAGAAGGGGACAGGAGACAGCTGGGACATGGCTGTGGGAATGGCACAGGTCACAGAAGAGTGGAGAGCTCAGTGCTGTGGCTGGGGTGTGACAGCCTGCCTTGCACACCCTGTCACCACCACACATTCCCAGGCACATGGAGCTGGTGTCCTGTGCTGGGGCCAGGCTCAGCAATCCCATTGTTCTGCACACAGAGAAAATCCACCCTAATGAAACGCTTCCTGCAGGAATGGGATTTCCACTGTAAGCAAAGTCAGGATGCTGATTGTCCCTGTGGTTTTGGGATGGGGCAATGGCAGTGAGCAACAGCTCTGGCTGATGGACACATTTCTATATGTCTGTGAGATCAAGGTGACCATGTGGCTCCAAATGCTCCTGGATCTGCTCCAAAAATTGGGCAGGGAAGAGGCTCGGAAGTGATTTGCGTGGAGGACAGAGGACTTTGCAGGAGCGTGTCCAGCTGTGGTGGCATTCCCAGGGACAGCATGCCCTCCCTGTCCAGGCTGAGTGACAGACACTTCCCAGTGTGTGGCTGCAGAGCTGCTCAGTGAAGGAGTGGCTGTGTCTGCTGTTGGGAATGCAAAGATCTCCTGCCTACAGGATGAACAATGGGAAATGGAGAAGGGGAAGGATGGGTACCAAAAACTCTCAGCAGCAGAGGTGGGATTAGAGCCAATCTCCTCTTGGAGGTCTCCATGGAGCTTCCTGGTTTTGGAGACATGGGCTGACCTGGTGCTGAAGATCTGGTGCTCCCCTGGTGGAAAAGAGGCAAAGAAAATTTTAGAATGTTCTTGGAACAACCACGATTCCAGCTGGGGCTTGAGCACGGCTTTGTCACTGTGCCGCTGCCTGTGCCATCTCTTCCCCCTTTTGTTTTTCAGGTTCTTTAGTCACACAGGAAAATGTCAGGCTATAAAAAACTCACAGAACAAAATCGAAAGCCCAAGCGAGAAGGCAAACACAGCTGCAATCCTGAGGTTGCTTTTCAGGTTTGCTGTGACCAAAATCCTTTCAGCACCTCCTTTCCTACGCCATATGAAGACAAAACATCTTGAAGACCAAGATGCCTGATTGGGTTGGGGACAGATGAAGTAAAACTAATCTAAATTGTTTTACTGAAGTCACTAGATGAGTGACATTAGGACAAATTTCTTCACCAACAGAGTGGTCAGATATTGGAACAGGCTGCACAGGAAAGTGGAATCCCTATCCCTGGAGGGATTTAAAAGCCATTTGGATGTGGCACTTGGGGACATGGGTTAGCAGTGGCCTTTGAAGTGTTGAGGAGGTGGATGGACTTGATGATCTTAGAGGGCTTTTCCAACCCAGAGCTGATCCCAGTTCCCAGGAAGGCAGCAGGGAGCTCAGTGCTGGCACAGCCAGGTTCCCATCCCAGCTCTGGGATCACTCACCTTCTCCCCCCTTGTGTCTCCGTGGCCAGAGGATGGGCAGAGCAGAAACCCCACACACATCCAGCTGGTGCCTGGCAGGAGCTTCCCAAACCCTGTGGCAATGGAGCAGGCAGACACTTTATTCCTCTCCAACCCAGTGCTGCAAAAGCCTCTCTTCTGTCAAAGCAGCATCACTGGGAAGCAGGGCCAGCCCTGGAAAAGTGATGCCTGGGAGATTGTAGGGTTTTAAGTGGAGTTTGAGGCTGTCCAAACCCACTGGGCAGGAGCAAACTGGAGACACAGGTTTGTGTCCCTGTTACTGAGGCTGCAGGAGGTTGTGGATGCCCAGAGCCCCAACACAGCTGGTGCAGCCACACTGGCACTCCAGGCCAGCTCTCCTGTGCTGTGACAGGGTTCTGTGTCCATCCCATCCCCTCCACCTGCCCCACATTCCCTTGCAGTGAGAATGCCCAGATAGGCTCATCCACATTCCCATTACAAAGCTGCCTTCCCGGCACCAGCCAGAGTGGGATCGGGATCCAGGGCTGGATTCAAGCTGCCAAGAGGCAATGCAGCAATTCCAGAAGCCTTTGAAGAAATCTGGGCTCCCAGCCACTGCTGGAGCAGTGAGCCCAGGTCACAGTCTGATGTGTGGAGTGGCTGCACCATCCTTGAGGAAGGTCTTTGGGAAAGCCAAAAGTTGGGGGCACAGGGTGAATTCTGGAGACTGTGCAAACAGACAGGCTCCATACAGGTGAGGAAACACACAGGTGTTGGGAGAACACCGGGGGAATAAATCACATTTATTGTCCTGTTCTGGTAGCATCATCTTGATTAGAGGGATGGAGAAGCTCTCCTGAGGAAAGGCTGAGAGAGGAGGGTTTGTTCAGCCTGGAAAAGAGATGGCATGAGGATGATTTAATTATGGTCTTCCAGTACCTGAAAGGAGCTACAGAATGGAGAGGAGCTTTAGACAAGGGCCTGGAGGGACAGAACAAGGGGAAATGGCTTCCCACTGACAGAGGGCAGGGTTAGAGGGGATATTGGGAAGAAATTCTTCCTATGAGGGTGGGCAGGCCCTGGCACAGGGTGCCCAGAGAAGCTGTGGCTGCCCCTGGATCCCTGGGAGTGTCCAAGTTTGGAGCAACCTGGGACAGTGGGAGGTGTCCCTGCCTGTGGCAGGAGATTGAATGAGATGAGCTTTAAGGTCCCTTCCAACTCAAACCATTCTGTGATTCTATGATGTGTTTTCTTTAGGTAAAAGTAGCCTACAAAGACTAAAACTATTTTAACACCAGCATTTTCTAATTAAATTCTGTTTCAAGCTGCTAATTCCATAGCCTGCACTCTCCTTCCTTCTCTTAAAAGTCCTTGTGAAGATCTTTGCCCTGGGTAGTGCTACCAAATCATGCCCCAGTGCAAGGTTGGGAAACTGTTATAAATTTATAATATCCAATTTCCTGGAATGTCAGAGTGGCAGTTTCTGTTGCTGTTGTGTGTATTCCATCCCTTGGAAGAGCCTCATGTGAGTGAGACCCCAGGGGTGAAGCTGTGTTTAGGATTTCAAACTTTTCAGGAGTGTCAGACTCAACAGGGTTTTGAAGGGGGAGGTAAATGCTCTGCTGCACGTTATCTCCAGTTTCTCCCTGTGCAGCATCCCCTTGAGTGAGGGGACCCTGCTGAGCCCCGGGGTGCTGGGCTGGGGTCCCTGGTGCTCAGTGCCACCCAGTCCCCTCGTGTCCCCTGGCCCCGAGTGCCGTGGTGACGGCATTGTTTGCTAAAGCCATTAATCTCCCATGGTCAGACAGGCTTTGCAGGCCTGTCTGCCGGGCTGGGCAGCAGCAAACGCCTGCTCAGCGCTTGGCAGGGCTGGGCAGGAGCTCCTGTGCCCTCCCTGTGCCATGGGAGGGGTGGTGGTGGCACTCAGTGCTGCCCCAGGGAGCTGGGCCCTGCCAGAAAGTGTTGGCCATCAGCTCAATTAGGGAGTAAGCTCTGCCTTATGATGCTCTTCAATTAGCTATTTATATAAATCTTCCTTCCTCTTAATTAGCAAGATGAGTAATGATGGAGATAAGTTATTGAGATGAGTGATGTAAAATACACATTAAGCTGTCGCCCCACCTAAGGGAATGTGATCTTAAAGAAGGAGAAGTGGTAAACCTTGTTTGGTTACTTTGTAATGCAACTCCTTCAGGTACTTCTTGTAGTTTGGCCTCAGACTGAATATTTATCTTAAATTACTTATATTTTTTGCATTCTTAAGTCTGCCAAGTATGTATAGCCCCATACCCAGCTACCTAAGCAAATGGGGAAATATCAACTTAAGCAGGTTTAAATACTCAAAAGCCCTCAGTTTTTTCTGTGGATCTGAGGAGAGGCCCTGGAGAAGTTCCAGCTCTCAGCAAAGTATTGGAGAGAGCAATGCCAAGTGCTGCTTCCCAGCAGGAGATACCCAGGCTGGGATATTTTAAGATGCTCTTTACTAAGGGGAAGTACTTGGCTGAGGAGCTGAGCAGGTTTCCCCACACACACACACCTGTCCAGTCATGCACATGTTGCTTTTCAAAACAAGCAACATCATTATGGATTACACAAGGATTTGTTTAAAACAACTCTGCTGTTCCTGACCCGTCAGTTCCCCCCACTTTGGCTGAAAATTCCACCCTTTGTTTTGGCAAAAAGGTATCCCAACTCTTCTGACACAACAGCCTCTCACTGCTGCTTTGAATTGTTTTCTTTTTCCTGTAATTTCTATAGGTTTTGTGAAATGGCTCCTTCTAGCTAGAAGAGAAAGGCCAGGATGAAGTGGCTCCAGTGAGGGGAAGGCAGGTGGATCTCCAGTGGGATGTCCAGTCAGTCAGTCCACATTCATGGGGTTTGGGTGAAGGCAGGGTGAACAGCAACAGCACAAGGGGGAGCAGCCTCAGGCTGGGCCAGGGGAGGGCCAAGGTGGGCTTCAGGAGGAATTTCCCCCTGGAAAGGGTGGTCAGGCCTTGGCAGGGGCTGCCCAGGGAGGGCTGGAGTGCCCAGCCCTGGAGGTGCCCAAGGCAGGACTGGCCGTGGCACT
>JAWWEE010000158.1:61566550-61580110 GCA_035221455.1 Xenops minutus
CCCCAGCTCTCCCAGCCTGGCTCCAGAGCAGAGGGGCTCCAGCCCTTGGAGCATCTCTGTGGCCTCCTCTGGACTCATTCCAGCAGCTCCACATCCTTCTGATGTTGTGGGAGCCTCAGAGCAGGATGCAGCATTCCAGGTGGATCTCACCTGGACAGAACAGAGGGGCAGGATCCCCTCACTGACCTGCTGCCCACACTGCTGGTGCTGCAGCCCAAAGTAGTGCCAAGGAACACATCACAGGGTCATTTAGCTCTGCCTCAGCCACATAGTGCTTACAAGTCTGCCCCAGGTGGCAGAGCAGGGCTGAATCCTGTTCATCCCAACCTCCAGGAGCTGTTTTCCCACTCGTGGGACTCCAAACTCTGGGCACTAACCATGCTTGCCTTGCAGGAGGTGTACGTGGGTAAGGAGACCATGTGCACAGTGGATGGCCTTCACTTCAACAGCACCTACAGTGCCCGGGTCAAGGCCTTCAACAAGTCAGGAGTCAGCCCCTACAGCAAGACCCTGGTCCTCCAGACCTCTGAGGGTAAGGAATTGCTCCAGCTCCAGCCCAGAGAGCTGGGACACCACTCACACACACCCTCCAGCACACCCCAGCTTGGCTCTGCTGGTCCTGCAGCACCTCAGCACTCCCTGCAGGAAAGCCAGCGCTGACCAGAGGGGAAAGGTGGTGTCAGGAGCCTTAAACAGGGCCAGAATTTCTCTCTCACCCCTTTCCTTTTGCAGGGGATGTTCTTTGGGGAGGTGCAGTGAGAGGTATTTAAATTCGGGTTTACGTGGCACAAAGGGGAGCTCAGATGTTTTCACTGTTCCCATTTGAAACCAAACACTGTCAGTGTCACTTCTGAGGGCTGTAAGCACAGGATTCAGCCTTTGGAAGTGCAGGGCAGAGCCAGGATTCAGCCTTTGGAAGTGCAGGACAGAGCCAGGATTCAGCCTTTGGAAGTGCAGGGCAGAGCCAGGATTCAGCCCCTGGAAGTGCAGGACACAGCCAGGATTCATCCTTTGGAAGTGCAGGGCAGAGCCAGGATTCAGCCCCTGGAAGTGCAGGGCAGAGCCAGGATTCAGCCCCTGGAAGTGCAGGGCAGAGCCAGGATTCAGCCTTTGGAAGTGCAGGGCAGAGCCATGTGGATGTCCCTGCAGATCCAGGGATGCACATCCAGCCCCACCAGCAGGGCAGGAGCTCAGCTGGAATATTAAACCCTCCCTTGGAGGTTGCCCAGGAGTCTCCCTGCCAGGCTTTAAGCACATTTGTCACACCAAGCCTTTAATCCAATGTGGAAAATTGGCTTATTTGTGCCATGCAGGTGGAGGGTGCTAAGGCTGGATCCGAGGTGGGAGTGGGAAGCAGCAGTGGAGGAGGGGATGAGCCCCAGCCATATGTCTGCTGCCCCACAGCCTCACTGCCAGGCACAAACCCCCTCCCTGGGAGCTTTCCACGCTTGGTGGAATCCCTTTTTATTCATCCCAGACTAAAAATCTCTCTTTTCCAAGCCGTGTGAGGACTTTTCCATGGCAGCATCCAGCTGGCTGGCAGCTGGGATCAGAAGGGAGCACATACAGCTCGTGGGGTAAAAAAGAGTTTTCCTGCCACAGAGCATCTCTGGTGGCTCTGAGCAAGGAGAAAAGTGGGTTTTGTGCTGTAAAAAAGAGAAGGAAGAAGCAGAGCAAGGCTATGCTGAGTGTTTCTCTTGGTGCCTGCACTTATCTGCAGGAGATAACCAGTCCAGCTTGGAAAGGGCACGTGGCAGGTTTGGATGCGTGGGCAGCTCAGCAAGGAATGGGACTCACTCACATGTCACAGAGGTAGAGTGGACAGCAAATCTGTGAGAAACCTTCTCACAGGAGAGGCAGGAAACTCAAAATCACAGGCACAAAGGCCTTGGCACGTCAGTGTGTGTGTCTGCAAAGCTGAGCTCCAGCATCGAGGAAGCCTCAGCATTCCTGGGGATGGGACAACCCAGATCCAGCCCCATGCTGGAGTGGCCAGGACCTCTCCCAGAGCCTGAAGGTCAGCACTTCTCATCCACTTCACTGCCCAGCTTCACCAGCCTTGGCAGGACACAGCAGAGCTTTGGCTTCTCATCACATTTATGTCACTTAAAACCCACTTGAGGCACAACTTCCTCACCAAAACCAGTTGGGCTTTGTGTTATCCCAACCAGGAGTCTGCAGGGTCCCCACTAGGATCTTCCCAGCTCTGATTTCCTCTCATAGGTGTTCTCAGTGTCGAGCCAAGCCCTAGCTCAGCTCCAAAACACAAAGGAATTGGGAGAAAATAGCTGTTCCTGGTGCCTGCAGGGCCGTGCCTGGGGCTGGTGCTGGGTCTGTGGAGCAAAGAGAAGTTCCTCTCTTCAGAGCATGGGGTGAAAGTTTGTTGCATTCAGCCTTTTCCCTTGAATGAGCTTTTGCATCTGTTATTCCAGCCCCAAAGAAAGAGGGAGGAAAAGTCAAAGGGGCCTGGAGGGTTTTGTGCTCTTAGAGGAGCTTTTAGGATTCAAAGAGAAATAAATCACATCTGTGTGCAGCTGCCAGATATCCGAGGGGTGCATTGAATGGAGCTCGAACATCTCTGCTCTCTCAGAGGTTGGGCTTTTATTTCTGCCTTTTCCAGCAGCATCAGGCCTTAAAGAGCTGGGTTTGTGTGGAGCAGGCTTAGCTTTCCCCTTCAGCTGAGCTCTGCAGCTCCCTGCAAAGAGCTCCTGTGGGAGGGGTGGGTGAAAGGAGAGGTGGGTTCAATGCAAAGAGAACATCTCTTGGAATGGGGCTGTCCTGCTCTAAGTGGCTGTGAGGAATTCTGTATTGAAAAGCTGGGGGGGTTGGGTCCTGGCCAGTGAAATCCTTATCTGCAGCCTGGGGAATTCTTTATTGAAAAGCTGGGATTTTGGGTCCTGGCCAGTGAAATCCTTATCTGCAGCCTGGGGAAGGGGACTGAAGGTTTTCCTCTGCCTTCCATGAGCAGTGGGAGAGGTGGTAGAGCAGGGAATGGAACGTCTTGCAGGGGTTCAGAATCTGAAGAGAACAAGGCTGAGAAGAAGTAAAATTGTGTGGGGGAGGCTCTGTGGCCCTGCCAAGGAGAGACAGGCAGCACTGCTGGGAATCTCCCATGGGAATATCCCATGGGAATGTGACACAGGCACAAGTTACAGCGAGAACATCTTCCCAGCCCGTGGTGTGGGGCATCTTCTGCTCACCCCACAGGAAACTATTGCAGTTCACTCTTCAAAGCTGGTTCTTGGTGCCACCAGCAGGGCAAGGTGTTCTGGCTGGGAGAATGGCTGTGCCCCAGAGCCCTTCCCACATGCTGGGGCTTCCCAGGGATGAAGATTCCCATCATCAGCATGGCCAAATGGGAGCAAGGGCTGAAGGCAGGGTCCTTACCTTGAACCATGTCCTCTCCTGGGCTGGTGGCAGGCTGGCTCTCCTGCCCTGTCACATCTTAGCTCTGCCATGTGACACCTGCCTTACTCTCTCTGTTCCTCCAGCTCCTGGCTGAAGTTCAGGTGTGGGCTGGGAAATCAGGCTGGAAGAAGGTTTGCAAGGTGACCCTGTCCCAGGGCACAGACATCTCCCAGAGCTTGGCACTGCTTGGCCCTCCCCACCCCCTGGGACACCTGGGGTCTCCCTCCAGCCTCTGCTCAGTCTGCTGCTGCCTTAGGGACCCTCCTAAAGGATTGGAGCCTGCAGGTGGGCTGGCTGCTTTTCTGAGCCCCTCCAGTGTTGTGTTTTCCCACATGCTGGATGGCAGGATGAAGGGCCAACTTGTCCCAGGCAAAGCTGGAAAAGAGGAGCTCAGCAGTGCTGGAGGGGACTGTCCCTGCCTGTTCCCCAGGCCCAGAGCTTCACCCTCCCTTCCCAGCACAGTCAAGCCCCTCTTCTTTTCCCATCTTCCAAGCCCACCTCCTCACTTGGAGCCCCCCTTAAAACTCCTGACCATCCATGGAGTGCCCCTCAGCAGCAACCAGGGCTTTATAACCAGCAGCTCTTGGAAAGGGGTGAACATCCCAAGGGGAAACAGCCTGCAGGGAGCTGTAGGTGCTGATTAGGGGGAGCCATGAGCATGGCTACTCGTGCCAGTAGCTCCTCTCACTCTTGGTAGGCAGGAGAGACCGTCCCTCCCTAACCTTGAGCTGGTTTTTTGACCTGTTGTGCAATCACTGATTGATGTAACCCGTGTCTGACCTCACTGACACCCTTTGCTTCCACAGCCTCGGCCACAGCAGCAGCAGAAGTTACAACCCAGTGTGCAAAGAAATGTCTCCTTTTCACCTGGTTGAATGTGATTTCACAGCTGACACGGGAAGGCTGGGGGTTCAGTGTGAATGTGTGGATGGTGGATTCCAGGTTTTTATGTTAACTTACTCCTGGAATAAGGTTAGGGAAGGATTTGCAGGAGGTGACCATTTGTGGAAACAGATGACCCCAGAGGTTCCCTCTACTCTGACATTTTGCTGTGAACCCCATGAGTGAAATTCTTACTGTAAGGCTCAGATGTGTTTTGACAGGTACAAAGGGATACCAAGAACACAACATCCCGAACAACCTTTGAGGAAGGTGGGTGCTTGGTGGTTCCTCAGGGTGACAGAGCTTAGCAGAGCCCTGCAAAACACCTTTCAGTGTTCCCAAGTGGTTTTTCCCCACCGTTGTTGTGCACAGCAAGGTGTGAGATGTGTTAAAGCACAACGGGGAGCGTGCGTGGTAACCTGGGAATTCTTCTAGGTGCCTTACCCTGAAGAGGTGCAGGACCCCCCCCTTTAAAGAGAAAACCCATTGAATTTACCATGCTGACCTGGGAATTTTAGAAGATGAACACGTTTTCCTTGCCAATGCTGTCGGGCAAGGCTGCCCTGAAGGGTCTGGCTGGCTGGCACAGCAGCAGGCATTCCTGCCCCGTGCCCTGGAGCAGGATGTGTGCGGTGCTGGAGCGTCTGTGCTCTGCTCCAAGCCCCAGGCTCGGGTGATGGAGAGGCACCACCCAGCAGAGCCTGGTTCTGATCTCTAGTTTGCATTGATCTTACGTTTAGACACGCAGTCAGAAGAACAGACCCTCCCTTTTCCAGTGCCTTTGGAAAGATCGCAGCTGCGTAGGATGAGTCCTTTCTCCTCCACCCTTAATCTGCAACCCAGCTTCTCGGGGAGATCCTACTTTGAGCTAAGATCTTCGGCCCACCAGCTGAGCTTGCATTCTTCCTTACAGTCCCTGAATTCAGCCGGTGAGAGCTGAGCACCTCTGGCATTTCCTCTCGGTCTGTGCTTCTTGGGGCATCTCCAAACTCTCTGTCTGTTTTGTTCCGTTGTGTTTGTTTTTTCCCATGACATGCAGATGGCAGGGGGAATTCTTTCTGTTTGTCCCTGGCCTGCTCCTGCCACCCAGGGGGTTCTTGGTGGTGTAGCTGTCGTGGTGTTTCCATCTGTGCGTGGGGTGTGGGGTGGTGGAACAGCAGGGTGACTCCTCACATGGGTGCTGTTCCTGGCAGGGAGGGCATTGCTGAACCCTTTGGTACAGGTCATAGAATTCCATGCTGGTTTGGGTTGGAAGGGACCTTGAGCATCCAGTTCCAACCTCTTGCCACAGGCAGGGATGCTTTCCACTAGGAGATCCCTCATCTCTAGTTTGTGTGGATCTTGTGTCAGTGGAGAGTCAGTCAGAAAGACCTTTCCTGGGAGAAAACTTTGGGAACACCTCCATGGTTTGTTTTCCCTGGGAACACCTCCATGGTTTGTTTTCCCTGGGAACACCTCCATGGTTTGTTTTCCCTGTACAACCAGGAAACACAGCCTCTGCTGGGAGTTTGGTCCATGAAATTCATTTGGTTGATTAAATCTAGACCCCTCTTAAGAGAGAAGCAAGAATGGAAGCAAGCAAGGTCTGGCTCATTGCCCTGAGAGGTTGTGCAGTCCCCATGCCTGCAAGTGTTCAAGGTTGGACGGGGCTTGGAGCACCCTGGGCTAGTGGAAGGTGTCTCTGCCCATGGCAGGGAATGAAACAGGATGATTTTAAGGTCCCCTCCAACCCAAACCAGTGTGGGATTGTGTGGTTCCAGCTAAGGCCAGCTCACAGCCTGGCTTAGGACCCCAAAGACAGAGGCTCTCATCTGCTCAGCTTTGAGCACTGGGCTTGGCTTTTCCAAAGCCAGACGTGGTGGTACCGAAGCCTTGTTTTGTGCAGAGCAGAGGACACCACTCCTGTGATGCCTCACTCATCTGGCAGCCCCCCCAGGAGCGCTTGCCTTCCCTCCCTGCTCCCAAAATCGTGGGCTGTGGTGGGACACGGGCAGGTCAGGCAGAACCAGGGATGGTTTGGGGCAGCCAGCGAGGAGCCACGGGCGCTGGGATCTCTCAGAGCTGTTTTCTAACCCAGTCTTTGCACATCTTCCTTTTGCTAAAGATCCTGGGCCCTGATTCTTCCACCACTCTGGATTTACACCACTCCAGTGGCATCATTCCCACCTTCCTCTGGTGTAAGCCCAGGAAGAATGGGGGCCCCCGATTGGTTTCCATCCCATAACACGGAATGAGGAATGCTGCAGCATGACCCTTGCCAGAATAACTGGGGACCCTGCAAACTTTCTTTTTTTCCTTTGTGCTTTTTCTGTTTGATTTCTCATCGTGCTGCTGTGAGCTGATGGCTTCCAACGCTGTTTTGTTAGGAATGTTCCTTCCTTTGTGTCCAGTGTTCCGAGGCCACTGCGTGGGCAGTGTGGGGACCCTCTGCAGCCACACTCTGGGGGTGGGGGGACAGGGCAAAACGGGGTCCTGAGCACCAAAATGGGCTCCCTCGGCAGAGATTGGACTGCAGAGATGGGCAGACACCTTGAAAATCACTTTTAGAGCAGAGGCACGGGGCGTGATTCATTAAAACAGCCTCAGGAGGTGCCACTTGGCACCCACCTGGAGCACAGCACGGAGCACAACCACAGCCAGGGGCTTTCCCACCTACAGACACATCAGGAGGGGGAAAACCAGTCACAGAATGTCCTTAAAATCCAGCACCCTGAGTGCCCTTCCATGCAGGGTCAAAAGAGGGTTTCACATTGTCCTCTCCTCCTGGTGAAGACAAGCTTCTAGATAAGGACAAGCTCCTGGAGGATGAAGGGCATCCCAACACATCCTGCCCATGCAGCTGGTGAAGCTGCATCCCAGTGCCAAGGAGCTGCCCCCAGGGACCCCCTTTCCTGCTCCAACTCCTGTCCAGCCCACACAGCCATCAGGGACACAGCCTGGAGGAGCTCGTGGTCCCTATCCACTGGACACCCCAGTGGCTGCTCTTTGACAAGTCCCTCTCCTCAAAGCAGTGGTTTCTCAGTCCATCCATGGAACATTCACCAAGAAGCCAAGATGCTGCACCAAGGCTAAAATTTCCTTCCTCACTTCCTTGGAGAAAAGCTGAACGATTTGGCATCCTGAGCAATCAGGGCACAGTCCACACTCCAGCTCCTGGGTCACGTTTGTGACCCCTCTGGTGCTCTCTGGCTTTTAATGAATCAGGCCTCCCTGATGCTTAGTTAATGATTAAACGCTCCCAAGTGTTTGTCAGGTGGTTGTTGTTGCTCAGCTGTGATGTGTGAAATGTAGTATCTCTTTGTAGGATGCAATTTTGACCCTCAAGGATCGCCTTACTCTCAATTAGGCAAGTATCTTTATTACAATTAACTGGCACCTACTGCGTGTGGCTTCATCTTTTTTGCTTTTTTTAATCTTTTTAACTTTTCTTTGGCGACTGAGCAGCATTTCTTGCTCACACCCTGATGGCAGAGCAGTCTGGGATGTCAGAGAATCATGGAATTGTTCAGGTTGGAAAAGCCATCTGAGACCAAGGAGTCCAACTGACCCGTGTCCCCAAGTGCCACATCCACATGGCTTTTAAATCCCTCCAGGGATGGGGACTCCACCACTGCCTTGGGCAACAGGCAAATTTGGAGGAGGAGTGGTGATTAATGTAAGATGTAAAGGATTTTAAACGTTTTTCCCCATGTGTATTTTAGGAGAAGCCTGAGGTCAGTGCTCTGGAAGTGGCTCTGTAATTAAGAACTGACCCCACTGCTCTCCCCCTGCTCTTTTAAATGGACAGAGGGCAGGATTAGATGGGATATTGGGAAGGAATTGCTGGCTGGGAGGGTGGTGAGATCCTGGCACAGGTTGGGCAGAGAAGCTGTGGCTGCCCCTGGATCCCTGGAAGTGTCCAAGGCCAGGCTGGATAGTGGGAGGTGTCCCTGCCCATGGCAGGGTGTTGGAATGAGATGGGCTTTAAGCTCCCTTCCAACCCAAACCATTCCATGATTCTTAAATTCTAAACCCATACATATTCCCATTCATTAAGAGCACTGGAACATGGGCCAAATGCTGCTGAGGCAATTAGCCCCTCTGCAGCTAATTAAAGCAAGGTGGTTGCTGCATGCCTGTCCCCTTCAGACTGCCTGCAGGATGCACCCTATTCAGTCCCCCAGGAGAAGGAGCCCCCATCCATCCCTTAGGGATTCCTTCCTCACTGTGCCAACCACCACCCTGCCCCACTCCCCCCCTGAGCCCACCTTTGTGCTAATCTCCCCCCACCTCGATGCAAAGTGTTCTGGTTGGAGACAGGGGCCAGCAGGAATGGCCCCTCCTTCCTTCCCTTCCCCCGAGCTGACGTGCTGTTTTCTCTCCCGCATGCCTTTCCCTTGGGAATGACCGCAGTTGACATTAAAAAAATGGTGGCAGGTATGGTTGGGGGGGGCTGTGTTGGGGTGTGCATGTCGAGCTGTGCTGTGCCCTCCAATAAAGCAGTGGATCAGCCTCCCCAGAGTGGTCTCTTTCTCCAGGCGTGTCCCCTCCCGCAGCCGTCGCGGTGTTTTGTGGATGTGTCCCTTGACCTTTTCTGGAGAAAACCACCCGCTGGCTTTGGGGAATCTCCGTGTCCCTCTGTCTTGTGACACTGTGTCAGGATGGCAGTAACAAGTCGTGTGCATCTAAAGCAGCAGCTGTGCCGAGTCCTGGAGGGTTTGGGGTGTTTTTTTCCAGCCTTCCCATGAGCTGGGTGTTGTCTTATGTGTGGCTCGTTGCTCGGCAGGGAGGTTTCTTGGTGTGGTGTAGTGTCTCTGTCCATGGAGACCTTTCTATGTGCTTTTGGGTCCCAAAAACAGCCCTCAAATACACACACAGAGTTGGTCTGCTGATGCTCAGTCCCCTTCCTGCATTGACCTGGCCCTGCAAACTGCTGCATGAGTAACCAACCCTTAGTTGTAAAATTTATGTCCATAGGGTCAGGTTGGACGGGGCTTGGAGCAACCTGGGCTGGTGGAAGGTGTCCCTGCCCATGGCAGGGGGTTGGAATGAGATGGTCTTTAAGGTCCCTTCCAACCCAAACCATTCCATAATTCTCTTAGATAGAGCCTGGAGACCTGTGTGGCATGTCATGCATCCTGCTAGGGCCACATTTTAGGAGACCACGAGGATCCTGCAGGCTCATGAGCCCAGACAGTCACTGAGAGGGGAAACAAAGACACAGAGCATCGAGAGCAGAACCCCTCCAAGCCCTGGCCGTAGAACCTCATCCAGGCTGGCACTGCAGCCAGAGGAGCTCAGAGCACCCCCCCACCATGGGGATTGCCCTCTGTGCAGCTCCCTGTGTGCTCCGTGCCATTCCCTGCATGCAGCATGTGCTGTCCGTGTCGGCTCCGCGTGGCTCCGAGCCCCGGCCACGCTAACGCGGCGCTCTTTGTGTGTTCCAGTGGCTTGGTTCTCTTTCGATCCTTCCTCTGCCCACGCCGACATCATCTTTTCCAATGACAACCTGACTGTCACCTGCAACAGCTACGACGACAGGGTCGTGCTGGGCAAAACGGGCTTCTCCAAAGGGCTCCATTACTGGGAGCTGTCCATCGACCGCTACGACAACCACCCCGACCCGGCGTTCGGCGTGGCACGCATCGATGTCCTCAAGGATGCCATGCTGGGCAAGGATGACAAGGCTTGGGCCATGTATGTGGACAACAACCGGAGCTGGTTCATGCACAACAATTCCCACACCAACAGGTAGGTGCTTTGGAACGGGGTCTTGGCACCACAGCTCAGGCTCAGCTCGAGGAAGAGCCCTGGCTTGGCCAGTGGTACCTACAGGTGCACCCATGGGAAGGGTGACAACAGTCCCAGTCCCCTTAGAGGAGGGAGCAGGGACAGTCCCTGCCTTGTTCCAGTCCGTGGCCCCTTAGAGGAGGGAGCAGGGACAGTGCCTGCCTTGTTCCAGTCCCAGTCCCCTTAGAGGAGGGAGCAGGGACAGTCCCTGCCTTGTTCCAATATTCCTTCCCTGCCTGCTGCCATTCTTCCCATGGAGCTTCCCCTTCCCAGCAACCCCCAACTTGCAGCTCCTGCAACAACATCCCTGTGCTACAGCTACTGCTCATGTTCCCCATGGGACAGTGGGACTTGGATTGGGAACAGCCTGGTGTCACCTTCCTGCAGCCTGCAGGGCCGTTCCCTGGTGGATCAGCAGGTTTGGGTGTGGGTCCTGCAGCTTTGCTCCCCACGTGTTTCCCCCATGGCTGTGTGGCTTTGCCCTCAGGGATGTCACAAAATGGGGCAGTTCCATGGGGGGATTTAGGAGGAGGTGCCCAGGGATTCATGAGCATGGCTGGGATGGGAGCAGGTCATGGCCTGGCTCCTGGGTGACATTCACCATCACCAGTCCTTGAGGTGCAGGGCCCTGAGCCAGGAGCACTGGGGACATTAAAGCACTGATCTCTCCCTGCAGAACCGAGGGGGGGATAACAAAAGGTGCCACGGTGGGAGTGCTGCTGGACCTGACCAGGAGGACTTTGACATTCTCCATCAACGAGGACCAGCAAGGGCCTGTTGCCTTTGAGAACCTGGAGGGGCTCTTCTTCCCTGCTGTCAGCCTCAACAGGAATGTGCAGGTGGGTTCTCTGGAGCATCCTGGGGGTGTGAATGTCACACTGCCCCTCGTGCTGCTGTCACTGCAGGGGGAGATGCTGCTCAGCAGCACGGGGACTTTGTGGGGCCAGGAGGGCTCTGGTACAACAAGCATGGCTTGGAAAGAGCTAAACTTAGAGCCTAAACCACCTGTCAAACATCAGGACAGGCCTTCCTGCAGCCACAGCTGCTGCCCCAGGCTCCTCACTGCAGGTTTCTCCATCAGGGCTGCTGGAGCACCAGGGTTCTCCAGCCCTTCCTGGTGATTGGGTTTGATAACTGTTTTGTGATGCTACCCCACAAGAGCCTCACCAGCCCGATACAGCTCTCCCAGGACCCAGATGGGACCATCACCTGGGAGAAGGACACCTTTTAAAGCCTATTTTCCACTGAGGCATTTCAAACCCCTCTTCTCTCCCTCTCTCCCAAGCTCTCAGCTCTCCTGAACATCACCAAGCCGTGGCTCCCTGGGCCAATCTGGTATTTCCATCTTTTCATTTTTCTTCTCACTGGTCACATCCCTGCTGTCCTCTCCCCCAGGGAGTCTTCCACCTTCACCAAACCTGGCTTTGGCACACCCAGCCTGCCCCCACCCTCACCTCCAACCTGCACAAGTGCCCAGGCACATCCAAGGACACCAGTGCATGTAATGGATGATCTCAGGCTGTCAAGAATCTTGGCATGGTCTTCTACAGTGGATGTCAAAGCCTGAGAGGGACTTTGGACGAGGGCATGGAGGGACAGGACAAGGGGGAATGGCAGAGGGCAGGGTTAGATGGGATATTGGGAAGGAATTCCTGACTGGGAGGGTGGGC
Source organism: Xenops minutus (assembly GCA_035221455.1). Taxonomy (NCBI): domain Eukaryota; kingdom Metazoa; phylum Chordata; class Aves; order Passeriformes; family Furnariidae; genus Xenops; species Xenops minutus. The sequence continues at coordinate 61,578,280 of JAWWEE010000158.1, forward strand.
AGGCCCTGGCACAGGGTGCCCAGAGAAGCTGTGGCATTCCTGGATATGTTCAAGGCCAAGTTGGATGGGGCTTGGAGCACCCTGGGCTAGTGGAAGGTGTCCCTGCCCATGGCAGGGGGTTGGAATGAGATGGTCTTAAGGTCCCTTCCAGCCCAAACCATTGTGGGATTCTATGAACACCTCTGTGCAAGAGGCTCCAAGTGGCCCCTGTGAATTAGGGATCCATGGATTTAGGATTTGCTCTATTATATCCCTCAGGATACAGGGTTTGCTGTGCTGTCACCAAGGCAGTGACAGTTTTCCAGCAGCACTGAGGCAGAGGTGGGTCACAGCCATTCCAAACACTGGGAGCATCCCTGCCACAGTGTCCCACTCCAGGGGCCTTGCAGGCAGGGGAGTCTGCCCAGCTCAGAGAAAGGCTGGCAAATGTTTAATTAGGAACCATTAAAGAAGCCCATCTTGTCTGCACTGGGTTTAGAGGTACTGTATTAATTTGGTGTGGTAAAGCTGTCCTGCTGTGTGGTTGGGCTTAATTCCTACCTCAATCCTCCAGACAGCCATAAGGGACAAGGCATTTCTGGAGCCCCTTGGCTTTGTGAGTCCTCTGGGCAAGACAGAGCTTAAATCCCCTGACAACAGAGAAATCCCATGGGATGCTGATAAAAGACTGCTAATAAACCCAAGCCATTCGTTATCCTTCTTTAGAGGTGTATTGCTAATTAAAAACAGCTCTAATTAGGAAGGAAATTGTTTCATTTTAGACAAAGTTTTCTATAAATCCGTATCTCAAGGGCAAAATGCTGCTGCTGCAATAAAAGAAGGAATTGTGCTTTCCTCCCAAATTCAAGCATTTGTGGAGAGAACTGGGTTCCCCCTGTGCTGCTCATTGGTGTGTGTGAGCACTCCCAGGGCCTGGCCCCTTGCCCACTCACTCCACACACACAGAGCCTGCCCAGATCCCTGCTGGACCAGGGATTTTCTTGCACCAGTGAACCTCAGGTCTCCAGTATTTCCTTCCCTCTCCCTTTTTGCAGTGTTGCAGTCTCTGCTGCATCGCTCCCCATCCCTGGATGAAGCCAAGACAAGTTCTTAATTCCCAATTTCCTGGAATCAGGATGGCTTGGGTTGGGAGGGACCATTAAAATCTTCACTTGAGCATCCCCCCACCCTGCCCCATTCCCCTGATGCTGCTCAGCTTCCCCACCACAAAGGTCCTTCCTCCCACCAGCATCCCCTCTGCTGTCCCTGTGCCCTCTGCAGTCCCTGTTCCCTCCACTGTCTCCATCCCCCTCAGCTCAGGGGCTTCTCCAGGGTCTCCTGTAATGGTCCTTCAGACCTCTCCATCCCAACTACTCAAAGACCCAGCTCCTGCCATCTCCCACCTCTCTGGCAGCCAGCTGTGGGAACATTGGGAGTTATTTGGGGTGTGGTACCCCTGGGACCAGCACTCCCAGTTCACAGGGGCTCCAGCAGCACAAGCAAGTCAGGAACGAGCAGGATGAAGCCACTGATGCACTTTTGGGGACACCCCCAGCCCCTCCTGCAGCAGGAAGGATGCACCGGGGTGGGGACAGGAAGAGCTCCTGCCTTTCCCTGGCTGCTTCTCCTGCCCTCCCTGGGGATGGCATGCCAGCTGCCATCCCATGAGCTGTCCCACTGACGTGCAGAATAACCCCCCAACCAGGTAGTTGTAGAGAAGGTACATTTATTCAGCACTGGGTGCATGGGGGATTGGTCCACCAAAAACATGCACCCCTGTCTGTGCTCACAGGTTTGTTTAAATACAGTTAAAACATGCATATTCATTATTTCTTTATACATATGCATTATT
>JAWWEE010000158.1:61631672-61643677 GCA_035221455.1 Xenops minutus
ATGGTCTCATCCATATGTTTTTGTGCTTGAACTTCACAGACTTTGTGGCAGCTCTTTTTAAGGGGGAGCAGAACCAATCCTAACCCATCAGAGCCTTGGTCCTGGGGATGGGCAGCTGGTGGGGCTTGGCCAGTGGGAATGGTGGTGATGGGAATACTGAGCAAGCCAAGCTGGGGGCTTGATCTGAAATGAAAAATGGTCTCATCCATGTGTTTTTTGTGCTTGAATTTCACAGACTTTGTGGCAGCTCTTTTTAAGGGGGAGCAGAACCAATCCTAACCCATCAGAGCCTTAGTCCTGGGGATGGGCAGCTGGTGGGGCTTGGCCAGTGGGAATGGTGGTGGTGGGAATTCTGAGCAAGCCAAGCTGGGGACTTGATCCAAATGGTCTCATCTCTGTGTTTTTGTGCTTGAACTCCCCAGATTCCTCCCCAGAAGCACAGCCCAAGTACATCAAGGGTGGCAAACGCTACGGCCGCCGTTCCCTGCCCGAATTCCAGCAGTCAGTGGAGGACTTTGCTGAGGTGACAGTCATTGAGCCACTGGGAGAGGAGGAACACCCCCCACACATCCCTTCCAGCGAGGAGGTGAGCAGGGCAGGGCTGAGCTTTGGGCTGGGCTTGTCCCCCCCCACATCCCAAGGGGGGTTTGGGTGTCCTTGGTGTAAGGAAAATCCTTTTATTCAGTTTAGTTAGGATATAAATAGCTGTGAGATAAAGAAATTTTGCAAAAAGGAAGTTTCTATCTCAGTGCTGGGTGTCCTGGCCAGGGAGGTTCAAAAAGCACACACCCACCCCAAAAATCCTGCTTTTTGTGTGCACCAAGGGTCCCACCTTGGTAGTATAATGAGAGGAGTGGGTTCTTCTCCTGATTGGGTTTGGTGTGCCCCCTGTGCAGGGGTCTGCTGGTCACAGTGACCACCTTCTCCTGCACACAAAGGACTTGCCACGTGGTGGGGGCCCATTTCAGCCATATCATTGTCCATTTTCATAATTCCCTATTCCCAACCACAAATTGTCCCTGGCACCAGTTCCAGACAGGACCTGGTACCTTACAACTCCCATGCTACGCCTCAAGAAGATAATTCTTGAATGAATGAACTATTTGCTTGTAATAAACTCATATTATTTCCCACACTAGGAGCCTTTCCCAGCAAAAAGGCATGGACCAGCCGTGCCAAGGCAGCACCTCCCGTGCTCCAGCCCCAAATTCCCATCAGCATGGAGAAGGGGGGATGTGCTCTCCTGGCTCCAGGGGTGGCCAGCAATTAGGGAAGGGCTGTCCTGCTGCCTCCATGGCTAATGAAGTGTGGGCTGGGAGCAGATGGAGCACGTCCACATCCATTAGCTCAGCTGCCAAAATCCACCCGTGGCCCCAGAGATCCCTGGCAGAAGGAATGAGGAAGAAGGGTTGGTGGGTGGCAGAGCTGTGGATGCCTTGGGATGATGACTTAAACTTGCTCAAAACCTCCCAATTTTTTTATTTTTATTATTCCTAGTTTTGTGACCGAATTTCGTGGCTCCCTTTGTGGCAGTGCTTTGAATCCCAACAACCTCTTGCTCCCCCACACAGGAAAGCCAAAGGAGCTGAGTGGTTGGGGTTGCTGTATGGTCACAGAGGCATTTCCCAGGAGCTGGGCTGCTTCCAGCCTGCCCAGGGTTGCCAAGGATTGTTGATTCAGGAGCATGGGGTGGGAGTTTTCCAGTGGGAAGGAGAAGCATTGCTGCTTTCTCCCCTTCTCTGTCTCTTGGCTTCACTTGTGGCATGGGGCTACTCTGCAGGACACCCTGTAAGGGAGAAATATCCAGGTTTTCAATGCTATTCCTGTGCAGCTGAGCTTAAAAATTTTAAAAAATAATACCTCAAAGGGAAGCTTTTCCACCAGAGCCAGCTTCTTTTCCCTGCTCTTGGTGACCTTTGCTCGCCACCCCAGGGATGCTCATCCATCTCCTGGACCTGCCCTGACCTTGGGATTGGTGTTAATCTGCCCCCATTCCCCCAGGGAAGCCATGCCCTCCTACTCTAATCTTGCTCCTCTGTTTTAGCTGTCACAGAGGGGTAAGAGGGGAGTCTATTAACAAGGCCAGTTAATTAACCCAGCTGCTGTGTCACCGCGGGGCTGCATCAGTCTCCTGCTGGCAATGCTTGTTGCACCTTTTTGGGGGGGATGGGGTGGTTCATTCTCTTGCAAATTGAGCAAAAAACAGGCTGAACTAATAAAATCTCTACTGTCTCTATTCTCTAGAGCAGATCCTCTGGTGTGAATGGCAATGAGTTGCTGGGAGGTATCCAGGGCTCCCAGGGAAGTGTCAGAGCCTCCTGATGTGCTCATTCCCTGGCACTTGGCACCAGCCCCAGCCTTTTCCCAGTCTTGCCTCTGTTGTGTGTACAAACATCGTTCTGGGCTGTTTGTGGCCTGAGAACTGGGACAGGGTGGCTTAATTGGTGCTTGCTCTCAAGCAGTGCCAATTAAAAGGGCTCAGGCTGTGTGTGAGAGGTTTCCTTCCTTCCCTCCCCTGCGAGGGCAGAGGCTGGAGGGATGGGCTGCCCAGGGAGGCTCCCTGACCTCCATCCCCAGGGGTTTTTCGGGTGCTGTTGGATGAAGTAATGAGTAGCTGGGTCTGGGTTTGGTGTTGATGGGCTCTGACCTGCAGGAGGTTGTCCCCCATGCTGGCTTCCAAACCTCACTGTCACCTCTGTCAGAACATCTGTCACCTCCCCTTCCCCAGCTGTTGGCTCTGCTCTGGGAAAGGACCCTCCTCCTGGCAGGTTCACAGAATCTCAGAATGGTTTGGGTTGCAAGGGACCTTAAAGATCATCTCATTCATGGGCCATGGGCAGGGACACCTTTCACTAAACCAGGTTGCTCCAAACCCTGTCCAACCTGGCCTTGAGGTTGTAGAAATTGCTGTCACATCCCCGCTCTGTCCCTTCAGTGCCTGCCAGAGCCACTCACTCCCATCATCTGTGTGATTTCTTCTGCACAGAGTCATTTCCAGCATGCCATGGCCTTGGAGCAAAACCTTTTGGGAGGTTCAGGCTGAAGCTCCTTATCTTTGGGTCCTTGGTGTGGGGCTCCCAAAATGGGATTCTCCTGTAAAGCCAGAATTTGTGGGTAACAGCTCGGGATAGCTCCTGGCTAAGAGTGTTATTGATGTGACTGGGGCTTTGGAGCTGAAGGCACCTGCCAAAGAGGGGTGTGGAGATTTGACAGCTTTTTGGGGTCCCTGCTCCCACTGCCCAGCCCAGGTTGCTGATCTCTGGATCTGGGCAGAATGGGGTTTGTCACCATCAGAGTGGGGGGGACAGCTCACCTTGCACCGTGCACCCCTGATCACCATCTTAATTAGCCATATATTCTGGGGCAGAACAAAGGTCTGTCTGGCTGGAGCAGATGGCAGGGGTTTTGGGGGGGGAGAGGTGGCTGCTGCCTCATTCTGGGGAGAGGCCACAGGCTGCAGATGCCCTGAAAGCCGTGGCCATCTGCTCCGAGCACGTGTCTCCTGAAGAATACAGCATTCCTGGGATCCCAGGGCCAGCTGGAGCACTGCTGGGGCTAGGGGGGAACAAAGCCAGGCCTGACACTGGGATGTTCCAGCCCCTCTTTGTGCTCCCATCGGGGGTGACCGACCCTGAGCCCACCCCCGGCACACAAAGGGACCCCCGAGCACTGCCCAGGGAGGTCACAGGAGAGTCAGGGGGTTGTCAGCCCTGCTGTGTTCAGCCTCTTGGGCTGGTTGTGTGTTGGGGTTTCGTAGAATCCTGGCATGGTTTGGGTTGGAAGGGAGTTTTTAAGGCCACCTTGTTCCAATCCCACCTTCCACGAGACCAGGTTGCTCCAAAAGCGTGGCCAAAAGCACTGCCAGGGATGAGGCAGCCACAGCTTCTCTGGTTTGGGGCTCTTGGGTTTGAGGCATCCTTGAGGTGAGAGAATCTGGTGCTATAAAATGTATATGTGATTAGGTTGCTTATACAGGAAGACCTGGACACAGTGGATCTGCCTTCTGAGCATCACTGCCAGGTTGCCCTCAGTGCCCCCCACCACCACAAGGACAAGGGGGGTACTCAGGCACTCAGAGAGACCCTCTCTTGCACAAAACTGGCTGTGGCAGGCACTTCAGGGCTGGGATGGTGTCAGCTTGTGCAGCTTTGAGGCTGTTTTCTGTCTTTGCAGATGGTGATTACATAGATTTGTGGAATGGTTTAGGTTGGAAGGGATCTTAAAGCCCATCCAGAGCCACCCCTGCCATGGGCAGGGACACCTCCCACCAACCCAGGGTGCTCCAAGCCCTGTCCAACCTGGCCTTGGACACTTCCAGGGATGGAATTTGATGGTACCTGTTGCCTCAGCTCCTGTTTTTTGTCCCTGGTGGGACACTGTGGCAGCCACCAGCCCCTGCCTGCTCCAGCAGCTGAAACAGGAACAAGCAGCAGAGCTAAAAAAAAGTCCAGTGACCTAATCCAGTTTCCATGGCAACGGTGTAGATTAATGGCTTTTAGCTGTAATCTGAATGAGATGTATTGAACTTTTCCCTGTGATGATTTAGAGCCTCTTTATGTCCTGGCTGACTTTGCCTCCCAAATCCATCAGTCACGTGCAGGCAGAAGGATCCCCTTGCACTGCTGGGGAAGGAACATCTGTCCACATCTGCCCAGACCTCTGCTAACCCAGGAGCTCATGTGGTGTTGGAGGGAATCCCCTTGGCTGCTGTAGGGCTGGCAGGGATGAGACAAGGGGTAGTACAAGAGGGGAATCACCTTAAATCCTGTCCCTCTCCCCTGCTCCCAGTGTTGCCTGAGCTGATGGGGTGTTGCCAGGGGGAGCAAGGTGGATTCAGGTCACCAAGGAATAGTGGGGTGTTTTATCCTCAGCTTGTTGGCAGCACAGGTCTGTCTCCTGACCCACAGCTGGGGTTAGTGGAGGAGTTTTGGAGTGGCTCTAAACAGGGACAAGTGGAGTGCTGGAAGGCAAGGATAACCACATAGCAGCAGCACACAGCCTGTGACCTTCCCTGCATCCCCATCACCTCGACCATCCCCACCTCTAAGACAAGCAGCATGATTTTCTTGGAGGGCAAACCCCTCCCTCCCTGCCATCACCCTGCCAGGCCATGATCTGTCCCCTCTGCTGGCTCTTTGGGGTGTCTCCTGCTGCAGCTGTGGCTTCTCCCCACCGGAGCCAGGCAGGACCAAAGAGCCATGGAGGAGATGAAAGCCTCGAGGTGTTGCTGGAGCCCTGCAGCTCCTCCAGTGCTCATCTCAGAGCCTCTTTCACAAGGCTGATGTCTTGCAATGGTAATAACTCGTGGCTCTTTTGTTTCCTCTGCAGCGCTGGAAGACACGAGACAGCGAGGAGTACGAGGCTGAAGGTGAGAGCCCAGAGCAGCCCCCCTGGGTGCTTGTTCTCCTGCCAGCTCTGAAGATCACTCTGGGGAGCACATGGAGAGGATCTGGGGCCAGCTGGGGGTGTGGGGCATCCCAGCCTGGCTGGTGCAGAGCTCAGGGCGAGGTGCACTTGGGGATAACCCCAAACTAGGGATGGAAGCTGAACCAGGGGGTCTTACCCTCTCTGCCTTCTTCATCCTGCTGGCCCTGAGCTCAGCACCCCTGTCCTGGTCCCCACTCGTGCCCCAGGGGTGCTGGCTGTAGTGGAGCTGGGTGGGTGCAGAGCTCAGGGTGAGGTGCACTTGGGGATAACCCCAAACTAGGGATGGAAGCTAAACCAGGGGGTCTTACCCTCTCTGTCTTCTTCATCCTGCTGTCCCTGAGCTCAGCACCCCTGTGCTGGTCCCCACTCGTGCCCCAGGGGTGCTGGCTGTAGTGGAGCTGGGTGGGCACTAGGTGTCAGCAGGAACCGGTTGTTAATTGTTCCATGGTTGTCACAGAATCATAAAATGATGCCTTTTGGTTTGGAAGGGATCTTAAAGATGTTCACTTCCACTCCCTGCTGTGGGCAGGGACACCTTGCACTAGACCAGGTTGCTCAGAGCCCTGTCCAGCCTGGCTTTGGACACTTTCAGGGAAGAGCCACCACCTGTTTGCCAGTATTTTTACTCATTATTTTACTCATTTTGACTCATTATTCCTTTTAATTGCTTCAGCACCTCTTGTGCATTTCAGCTGCTCCCCAACCCCCGTCCTATGGAAAGGGACCATGTTTTTTCTCCTAAAGCTGCTTTTCCAGCCCCAGGAGGAGGCCTTGCAGCTCCCTTGATCCCCTGACTGCCCAGAGGAGGAGGGGTCCCTTCTCCATCTCTGCCTGCATGGAGAGCTGCCCTTGCCCTGACTGCCAGCCCGTGTTGGCCATTGGACTCATCCACATTCCCAAAGATCCTCCTGGCCACTGTCCTGGCTGTGGGTCACCCTGAACCTCCTCAGGCATTGGAACAGGCTGTCCAAGGCCGTGGTGGAGTCCCCATCCTGGGTTGGGGATTTAAAACATGTGGCTGTGTCACCTGGGGACACGGGTCAGTGGTGGCCTTGGCAGTGCTGGGGGAACAGTTGGGTTCAATGGTCTTAGAGGGCTTTGCCAACCTCAACAAGCCCATGATTCTGTGGGCATGGGATTCCTTCCCCTGTGGTGGCACATGTGGGGTGGGTGCTGAGCAGAACCCCCTGCTAGAGTCCTATACTGCTGGCACCTGTATCCATACCCCAAAATCCCAAGTGTGCTCCGAGCAGCATGAGCTCAGGCAGATGGTCCCGTGGGATCTGCTGAGCCAGGAAGGAGCTGTGCCCACCACAGCAGCAGGTCCTCTGTGATGTGCAGAACCTCCAGGTCTCCTGCTGGCCACTCCAAAAACCTGAGCAATTTTTTTCCCCCCTTCCATTTGCAGGACAGCTACGCTTCTGGAACCCAGATGACCTGAATGCCTCCCCTGGCACCTCCCCCAGCCCAGACTGGATAGAGGAGAAACTGCAGGAGGTGTGTGAGCACCTTGGGATCAGCAGGGATGGCCACCTGAACAGGAAGAAGCTGGTTTCCATCTGTGAGCAGTATGGGCTGCACACGGTGGCTGGGGAGGTGAGTGAGCACATCTGGACACCACTGCCCATGCCTGGGATTTAGTGCATCCCCCCCAAAATCCTGGGCAACAGGTTGTTACTTGGCAAGGAGTTTCCAGCTCCTGGTTTTTTCCAGCAGTATTTCTGGTGTCAGGCCATGAGATGTGGGTGGCTGCTCTCAGGAGAAGGCAGCTGACCTAACCCCATTGTGTACATGTCTTCTCATGCAGTTGCAGAGGAAAGTGGAATTTAAAAACATTGCTTGGATTCCAGGCATGTCTCCTTAATCCCAGGAATCTTCAGGCTAGACAGCAAATATGGGTTAAATATTCATAGGTGGTTGCTTATAACTTTGTGAAGGCCTGAGGGCTGTTCCTGTCCTGCAGCAAAAGTCCACGAGAAAATGAGTTCTTTAGCAAAGAAAGTCTCCTGTCAACTTAGGATTTAAGTTTATTCAAAAAAAAAAAAAGGCCAGACTTTTTGTGTCTTTAAACAACGTGGCTTGTAATAATTCCCTCCATAAGACATGTCTCTGGGCAGCTGTTCCTTTGCAGCACCTGCAGTGAGATGTTCTCAGGGTATTAAGGCAGAAAATGGGAAAGAGAGGAACCAGAGACAAAGCAAATAGCAAGGGACTAATCTGAACATCTCTGGGGCTGCTTTTCAGAAGGCAGCCTGCCCTGGAGCATCAAACAGATTGATTATAACCTTGCAATGTCTTACTGGGGGGTTTTTTTGCCTGGTCACTTCAAGCTGCTGAGGGTTTGGCATCTCTCAGTACATTGTGCTGAGCTCCTGAGGTCACCCTGTCTAGGGAGCAGAATGAATTGAGGGTTTTGGGTTTTTTTCATGCTGCCTGATTAAGTAGAGGCTCCAAGATGACCAGAAGCTTTTTTTCCCATGCTGGATGTGTCTGCAGTTTTCCATATGGAGGTTGCTGTGCCAGCATCAGGCTGATGTGGTCCAGGGAGACTCTTGCTCTGCTCTTTTTAGAGCCTCGGGAATAGGATGTTCTCTCTCTGCCAGACTGTTCCTGTGCTGGTTTGGTGATTGATGGGGTTTCCATCTCCTTGCAGGTGCTTGAAGAGGTGCTCCACAACATGGAGCAGGATGGGACCATGAGTGTAGAGGACTTCTTTTATGGCCTGATGAAAAATGGGAAGTCACTGACACCCTCCTCCTCTACTCCGTACCGGCAGCTGAAACGACACCTCTCCATGCAGGTGAGAAACTGAGCTGCATCCTGGCAGAAGAGGAGGAGAAGCCCTGGACAAATCCCATTTAGCCTGTCTCCTCCTCCTCCTCGCTGTTTGTCCCTGGAGGGGGCAGCTCTGGGAGTCCCCTTGCCCCATGGAGGCAGGACATGGTGACAGGGAGCTGCTCCAAAAGCAGATTGCAAATTGTCTCTCAGAAAAAGCTTCTCTGGGAGAGCTGGGGGAGATAAAACAGGAAAGGAGAGGTGGCTCTGGCAACCTGAGAAGTGCAGTAAGTAAATTAATAGAGTTATAAAATCCCAGAGTGGTTTGGGTTGGAAGGGACCTTAATGGTTGTCCTATTCCAACCCCTGCCATGGGCAGGGACACCTCCCACCAGCCCAGCTTGCTCCAAGCCCTGTCCAGCCTGGCCTTGGACACTTCCAGGGGTCCAGGGACAGCCAGTATAAACTGGGCTCACAGGGAAGTGATACCTGGGGCAGGCTGGGGACTGTGGCCCTGCAGGTCCCACATCTCTTTTTCCACTGATTATTAATTATCTGAGAGAGAATTTGAAATCTCCTCCCTGTCTTGGGCTGAGGGCTATACCCAAAGCACCTCTGCATACCCTCCCTGCAGCCTTTTTAGGGGGGGAGGTGATGCCCAAACCCAAAAATGAGCAGTGGCAAACACTTCTGGAGCTTTGGGGACAGCTCTGAGCTGCTCCCCCTTGGGTTTAGCTGAAATCCAAAGCGCCTGGGGTCAATGGGAATGCTCCCACTGGGCTTTGCCTTGGCAGCGAGGGGGAAGCAGGCATTAATCCCTAATCCCTGGAGGAGGGAAATGGACTCTGTAAGGGGGTTGGGCAGCTGCCTGGCACTGCCCATGCCCTGTGACACCGTGCCCCTCTCCTGGCAGTCGTTCGACGAGAGCGGGCGGCGCACGACCACCCCCTCGGCCATGCCCAGCACCTTCGGCTTCTCCCTCTTCTCCAACCTGGATGATGGCATGGGCTACGGCTGTGTGGAGGGTGTGCTCGACTGCTGGCACCAGGAGGGCATAGAGAACAGCCAGGAGATCCTGAAGGTAACCCCCCAGTAACCCACCAGTAACCCACCAGCACCATCCCACCCCTCGGGCATGGGTTGGTTTCCCCCCCGGTGTTGGTTGATGGATCGTAGAGGAATTGGGTTTTTTATCCCTTTTTAAAAGTATCCCTGAGAAACTGTGGCTGCTCCAACCCTGGAAGTGTCCAAGGATAAAGCTTGGAGCAACCTGGGCTAGTGGGAGGTGTCCCTGCCCATGGTAGAGGTTGCAAGAGGACAACCATTAAGGTCCCTTCCAACAGGACAACCATTAAGGTCCCTTCCAACCCAAACCACTCTGCCATTCTATAAAAATTCCCAGTTCCAGTGACAAGAGTTCTGTAACATTTCCAGTCGTTGCCTTTATGGTGCCTCCCAGAGAGATGAAAGCTCCTGATGAAAATGCAATGTGCTTTCCAGCTCAGCTCCAAGGGGTCACCTGTATTTGTTAGAAAGCAATTCAATACCTTTCCCTCCCTGAAGAGCTGCACCTGCAAAGCTCTCAGCACTGGGGTGACCTGAATTATTGCTGCTGCTGAGGTGGAGAACAGCACTTGAAACCCTGCCCAGTCCTTGGTGTCCTGTTACAGAGTAAAAGGGTGATGGGAATGCCTGAATAAATCCCTTGCCTGTCCATCTTGCTGGAAGCTGTGGCTGGGAGAAGATAATTTCATGTGGTGGTCTCTGTTCTTGCTGGGCTCTCTGTGATTCCCTTGACTTTAATGCCCACGTGGATGTTGCACATCCAAGTTGTAATAACCTTGGTTATTGCTCAGGCTTTAAAGCTCACCTGTAGCCTGGGCTCACACAGGGCAGTTTGAGAACGTGGGACCATCTTCACCAGACTTGAGTGTCCACCTTTACTTTCTCTTCTGATGTTGCTTTCCACTGGCAATGTCCTTTGTTACTGGTGCCCCTGGGGTGGTTCCTCCAGTGTCTGAAGCATTTCAGCCCCACCACAAGCCTTTCTGTGTTCTGCTTTGTGCTCCTGCAGGGTTAGGTTGAATCATGAAATCATTTAAGTTGGAAAAGACCTATAAGGTCGAGTCCAACCATCCACTTAGCACTGCCTTGGTCACAAAGTGCCACATCCATGTGTGTTTTGAATACAAAAGGAAAGGCTTCAAGGCCAGGTTGGACAGGGTTTGATGCAACCTGGTCTAATGGAAGGTGTCCCTGCCCATGGCAGGGGATGGGGTGAGATCATAGAATTCAGCTTGGAAAAGATCTCCAAGGCCATCAAGTCCAACCTTTGACCCAGCCATGATCTGTGAGGTCCCTTCCCACCCAAACCATTCTACTCTTCTATAAAATTCCAAGCTGTTGCTGATAATAACTTGCTGTCTAAGAGTTGAGATCCTTGCCATCAAACCCCCCCTGTTTTTGTGTCGTGAGAGCTGCTTTTGTTCAACACAATCATCCCCCACCTCTTTCCTGCAGCAGCTGACACTGAGGAGGGCTGGTGTCATTAAATCCTCTGGAGAATAAATGCATTTCATCAGGCCTGGGCTTAATTTCCTGTTGGTCTTGCAGCACAAGCAGGACACTTCCCATCCCCAGAGCTCTGGAAGGCAGGGAGGTGGCAGAGATACCTTCTTTATTATTGCCCCGAAGGCGTTTGTGACAGATGAATTAGCGAGCAAAGATCTCCTCTGAGCCTCCTCCTTTCATCCTGTCCCTTCCCATCCACACCTCTCCCAGCTCCTGCAGGGCAGGGAAGCTCATCCTGCTCTAAGGGTGCCTTGTTGTTGCAGGCTTTGGACTTCAGCTTGGATGGGAAGGTGAACCTGACGGAGCTGACGCTGGCGCTGGAGAACGAGCTGCTGATCACCAAGAATGGGGTGCACCAGGCAGCCCTGGCCAGCTTCAAGACAGAGATCAGGCACCTGATGTGAGTCCCTGGGGTGGCACTGGAAGGCTCAGCCCTCTCTGGGAGTGCTCAGAAACTTCCAGCTGCCTCCTTTGGTTTTGAAACCCCCAAGGCCAAGGGTCGCAGGAAAATGGAGTTGAAAAGTGAAAAAATGAAGGCAGGAGTGGAAATGGCCAAGGAATGCACAGTTTAGGACAGAGGCTGGTGCAGTTTGTTATCAGTACCTTTAATCCAAGCAGATTTCTTGCATTCCAGAGCTTTTGCACCCCCACTTTTTTCATTTGGAAGTCAACACACTTTGACATTGCACGGGACTTGCCGTGCAGGTTTCTCTCTTGAGAGAGTGTGGGAGATGAGAAACACTTCCCTGTATGTGTATTTATTAATTTTTAAACTATATACATGTATTACAGAGACTCAGATATTTCTTCCCACACAGCAGTTGGTCACTTTGGAGACCCCAGCTCTAAGAATTGCACCCTCAGTTCATTCCTGTTGTGTGACTGTGGCATCCCTTTGCCACGTGCCCAAGCTCCAGTTGCTTGTGGTGTTCTGTAAATATTTTAGCAGTTTGGATATTCAGGATGTTCATATTCAGATATGACAGGCTGAGAGAGTTAGGACTGTTCAGTCTAGAGAACAGTCCAGGGAGACCTTAGAGTCCCTTCCAGTCTCTAAAGGGTCTTTGAGAGAACTGGAGAGGGACTTTGGACAAGGGCCAGGAATGATAGGACAAGAAGAAATGGCTTCACCCTAAAGCAGGGCAGAATTAAATGGGATACTGGGAAGGAATTGGTGGCTGGGAGGGTGGGCAGGCCCTGGCACAGGGTGCCCAGAGAAGCTGTGGCTGCCC
>JAWWEE010000158.1:61651611-61662172 GCA_035221455.1 Xenops minutus
TGCCCACCCTCCCAGCCAGGAATTCCTTCCCAATATCCCATCCATCCCTGCCCTCTGGCAGTGGGAAGCCATTCCCCCTTGTTGTTTTGCTGACAGGAGGATGGGTCTGGCAGGATGGATTATTGACAAGGCTTTTGCTGACAGGAGGATGGGTATGGCAGGATGGATTATTGACAAGGCTTTTGCTGACAGGAGGATGGGTATGGCAGGATGGATTATTGACAAGGCTTTCCCTACTGAATGTCTCGTGGTCGATGGGTTGGATGCTCAGCTGCTTTGGTTCCTTTCACTGAGGTTTCCTTCCCCCCCCTCTCAGGAGCTGCAGGACCAGATCGATGAGCTGCACTCAGAGCTGGAGGAATTCCGTGCCCAGGGCAAGGTGCTCAGGCCATCCCTGAGGAATTCCCTGTCGGAAGAGTTTGACATTGATCTGAAGGGTCACGGCAACGGCGGCATTGAGCCCGACCAAGGTACAGAACATCTCCTGCAGGATCAACTGCTGGGTTTTGGGGGTTTGGGAGGACCTCTTGGAGGCTGTTCCATGAAAACCTGCCTGGTGAGACTCGAGCACCACCTGTGTTTTGGTGTTTAATGTGGATTTGGGATGTGGTCGCTGCACTATATTGCAAGCTGCAATTGATAGTTGCAGTCACTCCTGTGTGTTTGTGGTGGGAATTTGGGAGCTGCAAGGGGCTGCCTAAAGCAATCTAAACTGATGAAATAATTCTGCTGAGAACAAGACAGTTGTATAGTCCAGAAATAATGGTTTTGTAGTAATGTAAGAGATTACTGTGTAACTTTTATTTCTAAAGGACTTGGTTCAGAAGACTGCAACCCATTAAATATGAGCATAGAGGCAGAAATGGCCATTGAGCAAATGAAGGAGCAGCATCACAGGGATCTACATCACCTCAAACAGGAGCTTGAAGACACAGTAAGTGTTGGAATGAGATGGTCTTTAAGGTCCCTTCCCACCCAAACCATTCAGGGTGGGTGTGACTCCAGTAAGAAATAGAGCTTTGCAGGGGAAATCAAGAATGTGTGAATGGGAATATTCAGTGTAATGAATATATAAAACTATATCATGTAGAAATATGGAGGAGAAACATCTCTGTAGAACGTTCTGTGGGAAACCTGCCCTGTTCTCCTTTTGTAGGTGAGCCACTATGAAAAGCAGCTGGATGAGACCAAAGCCCAGTGGGAAAAGGAGCAGGAGGACATGAGGAAGAAATATGCTGAGGAGATGAATGGCCTGGAAAAGCAGATAACTGGCCTTCAAAACCAACTAGCAGAGCTGCAGGGGGAGGCAGCAGAGCTCAGGGAACAGCAGGGAGAGCTCCACTGCAAACACACCGAGGAGAAGAACAGACTGCAGATGTGCTTTGAGGAGGAGAAGGCCAACCTGCAGGAACTGCTGAGGCAGGAGCACGAGGAGGATGTTCGAGCCAGGCTGGAGCAGCTCCGAGAGAAGTTCAGTCAGGAGAGGGAAGAGCTGATCCAAAACGGGGTGTGGGTGGAGGAGAAGATGAGGGTCTTGGTGCAGACACTGCAGGAGGAGAAGGGAGAGCTGGAGCGTGGCTTCCACGAGCAGCTGGAGAGGCTGGCAGAGGTGCATGCCCTGGAGAAGGAAGAGCTGCAGCAGGAGCTGCTGAGGAAGCACAAGCAG
Organism: Xenops minutus; assembly: GCA_035221455.1. Classification (NCBI taxonomy): domain Eukaryota; kingdom Metazoa; phylum Chordata; class Aves; order Passeriformes; family Furnariidae; genus Xenops; species Xenops minutus. The sequence goes on from JAWWEE010000158.1 coordinate 61,653,278, forward strand.
GAGCTGGAGGAGGAGAGGTGAGCGTGGTGGTGGGGATGGTCGTGGTGTGTTCAACCTCCATGGCTTGGCATGGGGGCCAAGGTGGACCTAGTGCAGGTGACACTTAATTCCAGCTGGTTTATTCCCTCTTTTATTCCACAACACCAGGCTGCTCATCAGGGGTTTTTTTCCCTCCCCCTTCTGACCTTTCTCAAGCAGATATTTGTATTAATTTTTAGCTGGCCCAGAGGCAACGATGCTGTTAAAGCATAACCAGGCGTGATTAACCTGAGCTCAGTTCAGGATCCTGTGGTTTGTCCTTCTAAAACATTGGGGATTTTCAGAGTTGATAAAGAAAGAAAGGGATGGCTGGGAAATGCTTTTAGCCAAGGTTGAGTGGCAGAAGAAACCAAAACCATCCTGGGGTGCTGGGGGAGATGAGGGTAAGAACGTCTGCCCCCAAAAATCTGAGCACAGGAACAGAAGGGTGGCACACCCTGCACCTGAAATCTTTCCTGAGGACATTCCATGAGTTGTTACGCTTTTCCAAGGCTTTTCCTGTTTGAAGTTACACCAAATTGCCTCAAATTTAACTTTAGCTCTCTGAAACACCCATCCAGTAGTACAAAACTCAGTGAAAAAGGGATTTTTCCCCAGCTTGTTTTACTCAGCCTAAAAAACCATTTGAATCTCTTTGAAACACCCATCCAGTAGTACAAAACTCAGTGAAAAAGGGATTTTTCCCCAGCTTGTTTTACTCAGCCTAAAAAGCCATTTTGAATCGATTTGAGGTAGCCTAGAGTTTAGTAATATTTTATATTAACCATGTTTAGGAAAAAAATGACAAGTGGCTATAACAGAAGAGCATCTCATGCCCAGCCTCAGGTCTCTGTGGCCACACAAACACTTGTGAATAACTATGAAGAGACACTTCAAAGCCTGGAAGGGCGTTACCAGCGGGAACTCGCAGAGCAGCAGAGAGAGGAGAACTCCAGGTGGGAGTTTGAAAGGGATGAGGTTGCTCAGGAGGTGGCTGAAGCCCACGAGCAGCTGAAGGAAAGCCTGGCCAGTGAAAAGGCTGCTTCTTCTGCCCTGAGCCAGGAGAGGGACCTCCTGGAGAAGAACTTCAAGGAAGAAGTGAACAAGCTGGTGTGTGAGAGGGAGCAGCTGGAGAAGGAGCTGGAGGACCTGAGGAGCACTGCTGAGGAACAGGAGAGAGGGCTGAGGGAGAAAATAGCCCAGCTCCAAAGGGACCATGAGAAAGAGCTCAAGGACAAGGATGACCAAATATCCGCCGTGGAGGAAAACGGGAAGCTGGTGAGGCAGAAGCTGGAGAGACTGGACAGTGAGTATAAGCAAGAGAAAGAGGAGCTCAACTCCAAACTCCTTGCTCTGGAGAACTTGAACAAAGACATTTGTGCACGAGCAGAGACAGAAAAGGCCGAGATGAGCCTGGAAATCTCAGCCCTTCAGGGGAAGGTGCGGGAGCTGTGGTGGGAGACGCGGAGTTTGTCCGCCCTCCAGAGCCATTACAGGGCCCTGGAGAGCGAGTACGCAAAAGCCAAGAGCCAAATCGCCTCCCACCCCCGTGGGGCACCTCTGGGGGAGGACACACAAGTCCTCCAACACCTGCAGAAGGTTCATGAGCAGGCTGTGAAGGAGAACGTGAGGATGGCTGCCCACATCCTCAGGCTGCAGCACCGGCTCCGAGCAGCGCTGCCGCAGCGACCTCCCAGTGCCGGCGGCTCCGGCGCGGAGCCGGAGGGGATGGATCCCAGTGTTGAAGGGTTGCCCAGTGATTGTCGGGATGTAGAGAAGGGGATGGATTCAAATGTCCTCCCACCCGTGGAGGGTGGTGGTGCAGAGCTGGAAGAGGTGACGGAGCTGGATTCAGAGGGGGAGGAAGGATGGGTGAAAGGCACGGCAGGCAGCCACGCGCTCACGGCACGGGGGTGTTGGGTGCACGGAAATCAGGCAGCTCTGGAGGCTGATGGCAGGCAGGACTGTGACAGGAGCCAAGAGCTGCTTTCCTGGGTGCCTCTGCTGCCAAAAAAGAGAGATCTCGAGACAATGCCCGGACCAGAAACGCCACACAACGATGCTAAACATCAGAAGGCTCATCTGCTAAATGGCAGAGTAGCTCCCAAAAATGAAGGGCTTGTTTCTGATGCTCTGAAGCTGCAGGTTGAGCTGGAGAAGGCTGAAGAACTGAGTGAAGCCTCTTTTGTGTTGGATCATGCTCCTGGATCAACGAATGGTGACCTGAAGAGCGTTATAGCTCAGCTTTGGGAAAGGGTCGAAGAGTTGGAAGACAGATCCATGGCACAGGCTGAGCTCCTGTCTCTCCAGGAAGAAATTCAGGCGGAAAACGAGGAGCTGAGAGCTGAAATGGTGCAGTTAATGGAAAGGAATAAAGTGCTAGAAGATAACCTGAACAAGCTGAGAGGCCTTGATTGCAAACAAGAAGAAAGCGAGCTGGAAAGCGCCGAGTTCCGCGAGGAAAACGCGCAACTCCTCCGAAAACTGAAAGAGTTGGAAGACGCCCAACAGCAAGACCCTCAAGGAAACATAGACACGCACAGCCACACGAGAAGTGGGGAGCTGGAAGAACATCCCACGGCATTCACAGGTCAACGGGACCCTTCCCCAAGCGACGGCGCGGCGAAGAAGGGGGAGCCACAAGAACACAACGGGAGGGCGACGGCGGCGATGACGGCTGTCCCAAAACGCCGCGGCGAGGCGAGGAGCGTGGTGGTGGCACAGGGCCTGCAGAGCACGTGCACTGAGCTGCAGCACAAGGTTGAGAGCTTGAGGTAACGTAGCCCGTAGCCAACACTAACGCTGCCCGGCGCCGGCATTAACCACTCTAGATTAACCACTCCCAACTCCTCTGGGCTTGGAGAAGCACCGCTGGAATGAGGTAGATGGGGGTGGCTCCTCTCCTTGGCCGTGGAGCGACCTGCCAGCTGTCCCCTGGATGTCACCATCGGTGTCTTAGGTCCTGGTAGAGAAACCCCTGTCACTCCGTGTCCGAATTCCACGGTAACGCTTGCAGGGCGCTTTTAGCTTTTACTAATTTCACTTGGCTCGCTTGGTTCCCTTCCAGTCGGGAGGCTGGCATTGCTTCTGTGTCTCACAGTGTTTCACTTCATGCTAGAGGGTTATGGTAGGTTGAAATGCTAAAAGGGTTGCTAGTTTTATCAATATTTGAGGTGATATTAGAGAATTAGTCACTTTTCCCCCCCAATTAGGAACCCACCAGGTGTCCCATATGGTAAATCCCATTATAACACAGAGAACATCCCAGGTTTTACCTGCTTGTTTTTCACTGCTGTATTTCAGCAAGGAGTTTTATTTTATTTTTTTTTTCCATGGATAAAGTGGTTTCATTATTGTCCAGCACCAGCTTCCTGTAGGAAATGGTTCTTTCAGGTGTTGTAGAGTGGCGAAGTTATTTCTGTCCAATGGCCTGAGGACAGAAAAGGCACTTCCCTTCCAACAGTGCTGTTCCCAAAATTCTGAATTCCAGCTGGGCAAACAGCTTTTGCTCTCCATGTTGTAATGTTATTTGTAACTTGTTAGGTTTTAACTCAAACCATACAAAAACACGCCAAAAAAGCCCCTTTCTTTTAACAAACTGGGGCGCGTTCTTACCGAATAGTCATAAAATACGAATGTACCATTTATGCCTCAAACAAGTGGATTGTGGCTTGGCTTTGAAGCACCACAGACAGCTCAGGCTGCCAGGATGGTGCCCTCTCAGGGGCTGCTCTCACTGTGTCCCCTCTGTGCCCCAGGTGTGAGGCCGAGAAGCTCCGAGAAGAGAACGCCGTGCTGAAGAACGAGGTGACTTTATTGAACGAGGAAGGAAGCGCCTCCAGCCTGAAGCTCAGGGAGCTGAACGGGTCCCGAGAAGAAATGAGGTGAGAATTCCATGGGGAAACCCCCTCCTTTGTGTGTGAGGGGGTCTACACATCTGAAACGGGCTTGTTTTCGGGGGGCTGTTGGAGATCCAGCAGTTGGCATCCTTTTCCATGCCCATATTCCTAGCTGTAGGCATTGAGGTGACCCAGGAACACACACAAGGGCAGGATCTCTTTGGGGGCTGAGCTGATGCAATTATTTGTGCTTCAGCCAAGGCAGGGAAAGGTACAGGGGGCAGATGATTCCAGAGATTTGGTCTCTCACAAGCACAGAACCATCTGTGCTGCTGGGATGATTCTTCCCTTCTGGAAAAGGCCTCCATGGGGTACCTGGAGGGATTGAGGTGAATTTACACAAAGCAGTGGTGCTGAGATAGAAATAAATACCCAGAATTACCATTTCTGGAGATGATAAAAAATAACCCATTCTGAAAATTATGGAATCCCTAAGGTTGGAAAAGCCCTCTGAGATCATCAAGTCCAAACATTCCCCAGCACTGCCAAGGCCACCACTGACCCATGTCCCCAAGTGCCACATCCACAGAGCTTTTGAACACTTCCAGGGATGGGGACTCCACCAGGACCTGACAGCCCTTTCAGTGAAGGAATTCTCCCTGATATCCAACCTAAGCCTCCCCTAGTTTAGTCTTGTCCTATCTTAATTAACACATTAATAAGTGGTTTTGCTGTTAATGAAGGTTCCATTTTTCCTTAGGCAAAAGATAGAGGCTGTGAGGAAGGAGAAAGTGGCTGTGCAGAAGATGGTTGACAACCTGAAAAAGCAGGTGTGTGGTCAGAGCCTGGAACCTTCTCTCTAGAAACCATCACTGTATAAAAGCTCTTCCTTGGATAGTCAGAAAATCACCATTTGATAAGTTTAAACTTTGATAACTCTTCTTCGTGGGATTGATTTGAGGCTTGCTTGACCCTCTCAGGAGACAACAGCTGTAACTAGCAACTCATAGGCTTGAGAACCCTTTCCAAAGTCAACCTGGCAAGTTTATTTTGTAGAAATATAAAGTTTAAATCTTTGTCTTGCAGTCTTTGCAGCAGTCCAGGAGAAACAGAGATGATGTGACTCAGCCCCTTCTTATTTCCCAGCTGGCTGGGTCTAGGAATTCTGTCAGCTGGATCCATGTGATCACTACTTTTATTTTCAGGGTGGTTTGTTATGCTGGCCAAAGGAGGAGGTTTAAGGAGCTTTTTACATTTGTGGCCCTCTTAGTGTTGCTTAGGAGAATTCTTCTTGGAATAATCTCCTAGGATAACCCCCCAAAATCCACCTCAGCATGGCAAAGGGAAGGAGGCACAGTGGTGTGCTGGGTGACTGATATAAACTGCTCTAATTAAGGCCAATTAGCTGGTCAGAGTCACTGTTGGAGGGGCATTTGTCAGACCTTTAATCACCTTAATGGAGAGGAAATGTTAAGAATCTCATTCCCTGGGGAAAACCAGTGGTGGCTGACTCTGCTGTCCCCACTCAGGTGGCAGATCTGAAGACCAGGAACCAACAGCTGGACTCAGAAAATACAAAGCTTAGCCAGAGGAACTCCAAAAATCAAGCAGATGTGCAGGATCTTAACCAGCAGCTGGCAAGGGTGCTCAAGGAAAAGGAAAGGGAAGAGGGAAAGTGCACCCTGGAGGAATGGGAAAAGGAGAGACTGCTACTGAAAGAGGAGCTGGAAAACTCCAAAAGAAAGGTATGGGTTATACTGGGATGACTGGATTTTCAGGTGCTATGGAACTGGCATCCCTGTCTTGGGATGTGTGTGGGCTTGCAAAGCTGGGCTTGGCTAAGTGCTGCCTTAAACCTTCCTGCAGGTTTGTCTTCAGTGTGCAGGTTTGTCTTGGCAATGGAGCTTAGGGGTGCCAGATGTTTCCCTGCCCTCCCCACATGTGTTCCTCCAGTGCCATCCCAGCTCTAACCATTGTCACTGGCTGCAGCATCCCCTGCTCTCAGCCCTCAGTGTCCTCTGGGAGGCTCCCAAATGGAAATCTGAGCCCTTTCCTCTTTGCAGTCAGCAAATCTGGTGTCGTCTTTGGAGATGGAGGTGTCAAAAATGAAGGTTCAAGCTCATCTGCTGGAGCAGGACAACCACATCCTCAAGCAGGAGCTGGAGAAGACAAAACAGGTATGGCATCCTATTGCCCAGAGGAGCTGGGGCTGCCCCTGGAGCCCTGGAAGTGTCCAAGGGCAGGTTGGATGGGGCTTGGAGCAACCTGGGATAATGGGAGGTGTCCCTGCCCATGGCAGGGGTGGAATGGGATGGGTTTTAAGGTCCCTTTCCATCCAGACCATTCTGGGATTCTGTTTGAGTGCCATCAGGTAACTTTCACTCTCTTTTAATGTTGGAAATAGTTACTTTTATGGCCTTTCTTGAAAGAAATTAAGGGAATGTGACTCCTCTGGAGACAGTCTCTGGGTACACTGGACAATTGTTCAAATAAGGTTGGGCTTACTTGGGCTTGGCCAAATGATTTTTGGGAGCAGTGGATCTCCAGAGGGAAGCTTTGATCAAGACAGAGATTTAAAGCTCTGATCAAGGAACAGGCAGGACAAATGGGATCCCCAGGAGAGCTGGTGGTGACCCCTACAGCTCCATGTGAGGGCTGAGCTCTTCCACCACGTCCTCTCAGAGAATTCCTATTGCCAAAGCCATCTGGAGATAGGGATGGAGATCATTTCCTGGAGGGCTCAATTATCTCCTGTCTAAGCACAGTTCAACTGGCTGTAAATATATGCTAATGAGCACAGATAATGAAGGCTCCAAATGAGTCACCTCCCTGATTAGGGCTCCACAAAGTCATTTTCTGTGCAGTGTAGAACTCATTGGAGGCACCCAGTGCTCAGGGTGGGCAATGGCCCTGGAAAGGAAAAGCAGCTGAGCCCTGCTCAGCAATGAGTGACTTGGGGCTGGGTGTAATGACAGGCAGGAGGTGGAGTGGGGAAAGGCAGGAGAGCCTGGGAGAGGGCAGAGTGCTCAGCTGGGGAAAGGAGCAGAAGTCAGGACAGTGGGTTTCCCTCCCTGTTGATTTAGGTGGGATATTGGGAAGGAATTGGTGGCTGGGAGGGTGGGCAGGCCCTGGATCCCTGGGAGTGTCCAAGGCCAGGTTGGAGCAGCTTGGTCTAGTTAAGGATGAACCTTGAAAGGTCCCTTCCAACTTATACCATTCCATGATTCTACAACTTGCACACCAAGTTCTGCAACAGAACAGAAATGCAGCTCTGAGGGGTTTGCTTTCCACAGCTGCCCAGATGCCCTGATCTCTCTGACCTTCAAAATGAAGTTTCGAGCTTAATTACAGAAAATGAGAAGCTGCAGAAGGAGAAGGAAGCCCTGAGTGAGGAACTGAGCAGATGCATTGCCAAGGTAAGGAAACTGCAAACCCATTATCATTACCTGTATCACCATCACCCCTAAAACTGCTTTAGATAGAATTTTGCCAGATAAAAGCCGAGTTGCCCCTGCCTGGTTTTTGTTTTTTTTTTTCCTGGCTGGGCTGAGAGGGGAAAGCTTAAATTGTGGAGCAGAGCTTTGCTGTCATTGGATTCCATAGAAAATTCCAAACCTTGCAAGGAGGAGAGCAATGCTGGATGCAAACCCTGCAGCAGGACAAGGAGGGCAGTGTTCTTGGGCTTTTATTGTAGCTTTAACGTGCTGTAACTCTCAACTCACTGCTCTGCACGCTGGAAAGAATGATCCCATTGTGTGGAAATTCAGGCTAGGGGAGTTTTTTGAGGGGCTTTTTGCTTGCTTTGCCTTGCTGTGACTCCCTCTGGGTTATCCCTGGAAGACAAATGGAGATGTAGCAGATCCTGAGTGAGGCTTTCTCTTTGCAGGTTGCTCAAGTGAGCTGCTTGGAGACTGCACTTGGCAGCTTGAAGCAGGAGCAGAAATCCTGGGAGCAGCAGAGCCAGGCACTGAAAGCACAGCTCAGCATCTCCCAAGAAAAGGTACCAAATTCTGCTTATTTCTTTTTATTGTTACAGCCCTAGATCATCTCTCCCAGTGCTTTCTTTCACTGAAGCCCCTCCTGATGTGCAGCTGAGAGTGGCTGCTTTGAGGGGCTTTCAAAGTGATGCTCTTAAAGGACAAGAGGAAACTTCTAAACACAACAAGGGACTTTTTCTCCCCCAAAAACAAAGGGATGCTGTTTTGCAGCTACAGCCAAGTGACTTTTGCCAACCCACTCAGCCTGGTTGTTCCTAAAATACTGCAGCAACTTTGCTCCTGCCCTCCTGGGCCAGGCTTGGCTGTCCCCAGGCAGGGAGGATGTTGCTGAGCTCTCCTGGGCTCTCTCCTTGGCCTTGGGCTGCCAGGGAGGATAAATAATTCCAGGGAAAGCTTCTCTTCCAGCGTATCCCAGCAAATGTTGAGGGCTGGCAGGTGTCTCTGTTAAATGCAGCATTGTGTCTGCATTCAGAGTGGGTGGCTGCCAACTTGGAACAGAAAGTTGGGAAATCATTTAGAAATGGAGAGTTGGAAGGTTGGAAAAATCCTCTAAGATGGAGTCAAACCATCCTTTAGCACTGCCAAGGCCACCACTGCCCCCTGTCCCCAAGTGCCACATCCACAAGGATTTTAAATCCCTCCAGGGATGGGGATCCACCCCTGCCCTGGGCAGCTGTGCCAGGGCTGGACAGCCCTTCCCATGAGGAAACTTTCCCCAATCTCCATTCTAAACCTCTCCTGGTACAACTTGAGGCAGTTTCCTCTCCTCCTATGCCTTGTTTTGTGGGAGCAGAGCCCAACATCCCTCCTGTCAGGAAATTGGGGAGAGAAACTCAACATTCCCAAAGGGTCAGTGTGGCACCTTCACTCCTTCCATCAGAGCTCCCACAAACATGTGACACCTGGTCCCCAGGGCCCTGCTGGTGTCCCCCCCCAGCCCCCAGGGCCCTGCTGATGTCCCCCCCCCCCCAGCCCCCAGGGCCAATGCTGGTGTCCCCCCCCAGCCCCCAGGGCCAATGCTGGTGTCCCCCCCCAGCCCC
>JAWWEE010000158.1:61672798-61695014 GCA_035221455.1 Xenops minutus
CCTTGGTGTGTGCCCCTTGGGGTGTATCCCTTGGGGTGTGTCCCTTGGGGTGTGTCCCTTGGGGTGTCTCTTGGTGTGTCTCTTTGTATGTGTGTGCCTTGGTGTGTGTCCCTTGTGTGTCCCTTTGTGTGCATCCCTTGGTGTGTCCCTAGGTGTGTGTCCCTAGGTGTGTGTCCCTAGGTGTGTGTCCCTAGGTGTGTGTCCCTTGGTGTGTATCCCTAGGTGTGTATCCCTAGGTGTGTGCCCTTAGGTGTCTCCCTTGGTGTGTATATCCCTTGATGTATCCCTAGGTGAGTGTCCCTAGGCGTGTGTCCCTTGGTGTGTATCCCTAGGTGTGTATCCCTTGATGTATCCCTAGGTGAGTGTCCCTAGGTGAGTGTCCCTAGGTGTGTATCCCTTGGTGTATTCCTTGATGTGTCCCTCGGTGTGCGCCCCTAGGTGTGTATCCTTAGGTGTGTGTCCCTAGGTGTGTATCCTTAGGTGTGTGCCCCTAGGTGTGTATCCCTAGGTGTGTGCCCCTAGGTGTGTATCCCTAGGTGTGTGCCCCTAGGTGAGTGCCCCTAGGTGTGTATCCTTAAGTGTGTACCCCTAGGTGTGTATCCTTAGGTGTGCCCCCCTTGGCGTGTATCCTTAGGTGTGTGCCCCTAGGTGTGTATCCTTAGGTGTGTGCCCCTAGGTGTGTATCCCTAGGTGTGCCCCCCTTGGTGTGTATCCCTTGGTGTGTGTTTGCCCCTGTGCATGTGTGTTTTATCCCTGCGGGGAGGGAGGTTAAAGGGAGTAGGAGTTTCCGAGCGGACGCTCATTGTGCCTGGGTTTGTGATTTCCTCAGTTTCTTCAGGTTTAGGGAGTCTCCAGGCTTCGTTTTCACACGAACTGAAGAGATCACGGGGCTTGGAGCACACTGGCCTGGGGGAAGGTGTCCCGGCCCAAGGCAGGGGTGGCACTGGGTGGGATTGAAGGTCCCTTCCCACCCAAATTACTCTGTGATTCTGTGAGCCCTCTCCTTCCAGAATGGAGTGGTTGTTTTCCCAGTGTGTGCTTTGGGAATGAGATAACTGGCCTGCCAGGCAGCTATCTCCCAAAATCCATGTGGAAGCAAACGCTCCAGGTGTTATCCATGAGTCAGCCTGGTGAGGTCACCTGCAGTGCACCCTTGGCTCACCTGGCTCTGATGCCCCGTTTTCCTAGGACTGGATAGAACACTGGCAAATACCCACTGGAAAGGCACTTTTCTTTGTTGATCTTTGAAGGCAAGCCGAGCCTGAAATGTGTTTATTTACACTGTAACTGCAGGATTAGGTTGGAGTTCCCAGCTAGCAGAATCTGTTTTGCTGGCAGGGGGAAAGCACTCAGCTTTTCTGGAAGTGTTTGCTGCGTGAATAGCTGGTTCCTCAGTCAAGAGGCAAAATAATTCAGTCGTTTGATTGCGTTGACTTAGTCCTTAAACACAAAAACCCACTAATATTTTGTTCTGTTGAGCTGTGGGTGTGCCTGAGGGGTTCATAAATTTACATAGTTGTGCTGTAATAACGAGCTGTTACATGCTGTGTGCCTTGGTCATTGTAGATTTGCTGCTGACACCTTTTGGGCTGCACAAGGTTTTCACATTTTACTTGTAAGAGTTTGTTAATAAAAGGTAATTAATAATGGGCATAACCTCAGCCTCAATCAAAGTTGTCATTTGTGTTGGCTTACCTGGAGGGAAACTGCTCAATTTATGTCATGTAAAAGTAGAGAGAGGAGGAATGTCTCACTTACTGGAGGGTGGCAGTGAAATTGCACAGGACAAAGGGAAATATCTCCATGACAGTTTGAGAATTGAACATGTGCAGAATGGCAGCATTTTTCTGGCTGAGCTTTGTGGCTTTGGGATGAGTGGACACGGTGTGGATTCTGTTCCTGTCGTGGATTCCTGTGAATATTTGGGCATTAACATCTTCTTGTTCCCAGTTCAGAGCTAGTTCCCAGTGAAGCAGTAGCCGGGATATTTGGATTTTCATGACCCTTCTAATAGAGAGATCCAAACCCTGACTGATGTAGGCACAGCACCGAGTGGGAGGTTTGGGGTTATTTTTTTGGTAACGTGTTTTTTGATGGGTTTGGGGTTGTTTTTTTCATTGTAGCTGCAGTTTTACTGGCACTGCCCTGGCCCCAGTTTGTTGCTGGTGGACGGTGTGCTGGTTTCTGTTGCTCCAGTACACCCTGCAGCATTCCCATTCTCTTTGCACCTGCCTTCAGTGGATTTGCCACATGGATTTCCCCAGCTTCGGGCTGGTGGTCAATACTTTAAACACAAACACAGGCCGAGTTCTCACTTCTCTTCCACGCTCTTTCCCAGACCTGATGCCTTCCTTTATCCGCCACGGCCCCACCATTCCCAGACGGACTGATATCTGCCCTCCTGACTCCACACCTTCCTACGGCCCTGCCGGGGATGGAATGCTTTCCAGGAACCAGAGTTTCCTCCGAACCCCAGTACAGAGGCCACCCCACGAAATAATGAGGCGGGAGAGCCACAGACTGTCTGCCCCCTCCTACCTGGCCAGGAGCGTGGCCGACGTGGCGAGGGAATACGGCTCTGGCTCGCAGCCCTTGCTGGCAGAAGGGGAGAACGGGGACTCCAGTGCCCGCTGTTATTACTACGAGCACTTCTACGATGCCCAGAGGAGGCGGCCCGAGGACTACAGGTATTACGAGCCCAGCAGCGAGCTCTTCCAGAGGGTGTGCCAGAACCACGGCAGGCACACGTCAGGTAAGGAGGGCTGCCTGCTTTTTGGGGTTTTGGGAGGATTTAGGAGTGATTTTTTTATTTAGGAGTTGGGGCGTGTCGGGTGTTTTCGCGGTGTTTCGGTGGGGGATTTGATGGCGTGTGTGGAGAAGGGAAAAATAGTCTGTATTGTAGGGTTTGGGTCTGAAATAAATGGGGTTTGGGGTTTTTAATGCCCAGTGTACATGAACTCCTCTGCGCAAAGTTGTGTCAGTTCCTGGTGAAGAAGGTGTTTTATTTTTATGGGTTTTTAGGGGGTATCAACTAATGAGGTAGAAAGTAACCAACAGCCCTAAATTATAACCTTGCAGCATTATTATTGTTGTGATTGCTGTATTTTACCTGCCATTGTCTTATTATTTTCATTTGACCTCAGTAATTAAAGTAATGTCTTCTAAATAGTCAAAGGGAGGAAATGACTGCTCTGTGTAATTAGCAAATTGGCATCTAGTCCTCCTCCTTGGCTCCTTTCTTTTAGCTTTTGATATGGTTTGTAAATATGCCTGTCTTCCCCCTCTGTTTCACTGGAATTTGTCTTTGTTTACTAAAGAACAGCATAAGAGGGAAGAGTCCATTAAATAGTACATTTCTGAAATATTAGATTCTGTCTTTGATGCTGCAAAAACGTGTCCAAGGAGGAGTTTGAAACAAACACTTCAAACCTGTAAATAACATGCCCTCAACACGAATTACGTTGTCACTTGTAATCTGCAAACAAAACAGTAATTAGTCTGTAATGAAATGCATGTCCTGTCTACTGAAATGAATGTGCCAGGAAGAACATCCAGCATTTAATGCTGCTGAGCTCCTGTGTGGAACTGGAACCTGTCAGTGCTTTGTGTTTCCTTTGGCACAGCAGCATTTCCATGAGAAGTGACAGCAGGATGATGTTAGGGCTGTGAGGCAGGAAATGCTGAAATACTCATTTAAGTCTTGCTGCCCTCCTTTATTTTGCTAAATACATCTGATTTACCTCCATCTCTGCTGGTTATTGCTCATCCAACAGTCATTAAACACTTACCTGGTGCAGGTAATGAGGTAGAGTGTGCTGGGATATTGTGGGGAGGATTTCATAGACCAATCCAGCAATTTAAGTTCAGAATTACTGCAATAGCTTTGTCTGCTGAGGAGACCTCAAAAATGAAAGCTTTAGCATGAAAGTGGAGTTTAAACTCTCAGATTTTTAAAAAGAAGCTCAAAGCAGGGTTCACAGCCATATTTTTCTCAGTTGTAGCACCATCTTCTTTCCAAAGAGCCTTTTTTTCCCCCTGCTGTGTGTTTACCTGTGTGCCCTCAGCCCTGGGAACCATAAAGTAGCTGCTGCTCTTTGGTTGGCCTTTGTCACTCAGTCTCACGTTTGACATTTAATAGTTTGAATGGATTCTGCACAGATTTTGTCATGGGTGAGGATTTAATCTCATGCATTCGTAGGGAGGGACAAGAGCAAGCCTTTGCTCTGCCAAAGTGTTTCCCTTTCCTCTGGTTTTTTTTCAATTCATCTCAGCATGGAATAGGAGCTCTGAAATTCCTCTCTGTTTCACCACAGTGAGAATATTGACTTATGGCCTTCATTTGGTACCTCTTTGCAATAATTGCTGATGCTTTTTCTCAGTCAGAGAATTATGTGGCCCAAAATAAGGAAACCTTAGATTTTCTTACTTTCATCCCACCACGAAGCTTCTTTTTATTTGAACCATCCTTGCCTTCAAGCCTTGAGTGTTTCCCTTGAGCTACAATAATTTTTCTTTCATTTCTCATTCCTTTTTTCCTGCATTTCCAGAATCCTGAGACAGGCCTTTTGCTTTCATTGTCTTTGTCTACATTACTTTTTCCTTCCACATCTCTGCTATTCTTTCCAAATGTTTGACCTGATAAATATTTTTAATTGAGATAATTGTTGGCAAAATTGCCTGATACCTACAGTTTCCAAATCAGAGACTCTTCATTAGGTGGAGTCTGTAAATGCTGCCTTCTCCTTTTCCCTCCTCCCCCACCCTCCCTCTGAGGGTGCCCTCAGTCAGTTGTGGTGCATTTTGGGTGGATTCCTAAGGAAATGTTGCCTGATGAACACAAGGTGTTGTCGCTGTTGGTGGTGTTTCACTTAGATGAGTTTGGGGAAGTGAAGAGGTGCCTGTGAACTTCAGCTTTCATTGATAATGAAGATTCACCTCTTTATAATTAGGAGAGAAGCTGAAAACACATTCTTAGTGACATCTTCGAGTGTTCAGCAGATTCTTTAAGACAGTCTCGTGGCTTGCCAGCAGTTTGTTGACAGCATTACATGCTCTTTCACAGGCATTTCCCCTTGAAGTCATGTTTTCTCTGTCATGATTCAATTCTCCCATGCCTTCCTTTCCTCATTTTCACTCAGTTTGCTTTTCCTTACCAATCTAGTGCTGCTGATTTTCCTGAGCAATGCCTTCAGTTGAGACACCTCCTGCTTTCACACCTTTTCCTATCTCTGTGGCATTGCATGAGATTTTTTTTTCTATTGTTTTATTTTTTTCTTTCAGTGTCCTTTTCAAACTTAACCCTGAGAGCCTTTACCTGTCTTTCCTCGCCCTGTCTTTCCTCTCTCTTCTAGGTTAAAGTTTTGGGGAGGTCTGTGGTTGAAGTTATCCCTCCAGTGTAGATTGGAAGTAACTTGTAACCAAGACCTCAGAGTTATTTGTCCCTGTGCGAGCGGTAAGCTGAAACCTCCTTCTGTGTCTGTGAAAATTGCTGAGACTGAAAGGTGTGAAGGGACTTTCCTGGGGCTGCATTGGCATTTTGGGTCACTGGGATGGCAGAGGAGAGAAACAATGAACAGAGGGCTTTGGGGAAAGGAGTTTCCTCCTTGAAATCGTGCCCCTTGAGACTTGCAAACTGGGGTTCGTGTTTATTAGAAGGGCACAATAAATACAAACCATTACATGAGACCTGTTTGGAGCTAAACCAGCCACACTTTTGAGGGGTGTGCACTTCTCTGGTTTTTAAACAAACAGCAATCCCTGCCCTTTTCTTCCCTTGTGCTGACTTTGCAGTAACTTTGCAGTGTCATTCCTGCAGCTTTCTGAGTTCTTCCCATCGTTTCCTCTTGGTGAGGTTGAGCTTGCTTGGAATGCCCCATCCCCTCTGACAAAAGAGCTGCTGGTGCTCAGGAAGTTCCTTCACATGCTCTGGAGTGGCTTAGGAAGGCCTAGCACCTGCAGACCTGTCCAGGCAGGAATTATTGGGACTGCTTTTGGCTGTTTAGTTGTTACTCATTCCCTCCAAATGGAACAGTTTGTTCCTCTTCTCTTCCTCTTCTTCATCCCTGTTTGATGAGGGGAAGGGAGAGGATTTTGGCCCCCTGCAAAAAAAGGCTCTGAAGGCAATTGGGCTAATTAATTAAAGACAAAGATTGTTTAGCTTGGTTTGTTCTTCAGCACTTGGAGATGGGGCTGGAGCCAGTTGAGGGGAGTTCCTGGGCTCTGAGACTGCCCTGCCAGCATCAGCACAGTTCCTCCCAAAGTCTCTCCTCAGGGGCTTTCCTCTTTTCCCTTTATGCTACTTGTGGGATTTTCCTTCTGTCCTTTGCTGACATGGAAATCTTTCCTCCAAAAGACTCAGCCTTCTTTCCAGGCAGGGAATAAACCCCATTTCCCTGGGCTGGGAAAGCACTGACACATCAATTCCAGTTGTTTTTGGTCCATCCTGGTGGAACAAACCCAACACAACTTCCTTGCTGGAAGAAAACACCCCAGATTTGGCACATTTGGGACTTTGGTACCTTAAGATACGTTTTTAAGGGAAGGAACTCTTTGCACTGGTGGGATGTGGTGCTCAAAGTTCAAGGTTCAAGTTCAAGATGATAATTCCAGACCCTAAATTGAAGATACTGTGTTTTAGAAATGGAAGGAAAACACAAAGCCTCAAAGAATTTCAAAATTGATGTTTCTTGAAAGCAACAGCAACCTCATTATATACCCCATTATATATTATTATACTATATCATTATAACCAGAATTACCAAATCAGGCTAGAAAAGAGACATTCTGAAAAGGGTTTACCACTTTATAAATGCAAATTAATTGCTGCCCACCCTTTAGATTTGATGGTACCACTCACTGTTTGTAAAGAACATGCCCATCCTTAAGCAGAGGAAAGGAAACCTTTGGAAAAAGCAGATAATTGAAGCAACTCTGTCCCTTGGGAAAGCAGGAAGAATGAGAATATGATTATTTGGGATACTCAGATGTGGTACCAACCCCTGATCCAGGGAATATCCTTGCCCTGTGCAGTAAAATCCTCTGTGGAGCTTTGGGAAAATGGGCCCAGAGCTTGCCTGGAATTTGAGCACAGCAGAGGGTCATTCCTGGCAGTGTCCATGGGAAAGGCAGTGTCCACACTCCATGGCTTTGAGGCTGCCTTGGAACTTTCTGCTCTGCTTTAGTTTTTGGGAAGGATCACACAGGAATTTACTATTAGTTCAGTCTTACTATTGATACTTACAGGTGTATATATATATATATATATATAAAAGTCAATTTTCCTCTTCACTCCTTGTTTAGAACCACAGCAGGAGCTTTTTCTCTCACCTCTGTTTCCACTCTCCCTTAGAGCATCTGCTGAAGTCTGTCAGCAAAACCAACATTTAATTTCTCTAATTAAACTCCATTTATAGGAAAAAAAAGGTCTAAATTGTACTAACAGTTAATTTTAATGCCACAGTGGGTTGGTGGCTTTAAGGCACTATGAATATCAGCATCTTAAACTTCCAACACAGCAAAAATTCCAATATCAGCTGTGATTTTAAGGGGGGAAATGATAGTTCCAACCTGAAATATTTGCAACCACCAGTTTACAAATCTGCCCTTTGATTGCATGTTGATACACAGGTTTATTTTAATGGTGTGGCTCTGCTTCTTCACATAGGAAATCAAAATGGCAAAAGAATGTGTCATACATTCGTGGTCTGGTATCAGTTTTGTTCTTTGCATCTTGGAAATTAGAAAAAAAATAAGCTGTTACTGGGAGAACCCACATCAAGAGAACTTGTGGTGCAGAGGGTGGATGGTGCAACTTGTAATACCAACTTCCAAGTGTTGGGGAGCACTTACCTTTACCCCAAGGAATAAATATAAATATATGTGTGTTTGCTGAATTCAGGTGGGAGGAACTGTAAAAAATACAGGCATGTGCTGGTTTTAACAGTAAAACCAAAATATGAGTGGGTTTTTTCCCCAATTTGTGTGTTCAGGTCTCCTGGCAGCGTTGATTTAATGGTCACTATTAAATAGTGACTATTATATAACAATATAAATATGTAAATATAAACAGTCACAGGAACACACGAAATTACAACCCAGCAGTGCAGTTAGTTGGAGAAAATCCAGGATTTGTTTCTCTAAAGTGTTTTCAATATGAAACGTTTGCATTTTGTCACTGGAATGAAAACAAGTGACATCACTGGAGCGAGGGGCTGAAACAGCTTCCCTGCCCAGCACTTCCAAAGGTCAGGAAGCCTCCAGGGTGTTTCTTTTCTCTGGGAATAAAGGTTGTTTAATCCCAGTTCAGTTTGGACACAGCCCTCAGGTGCCCTTTAGGGGCTGACAAATAGGTAAGTACTGAAAGGAGAGGGAATTCTTTAAGGCCAAACAGTTCAGAGCATGAAAAGGCTGGGAAAAGATTTGTGGACGAGCACAAAGTTTTAAAGGGCAATCTGGGGGGCTTTTTCATTTATTTTATATTCCCCCAGTTGCTTTGGAGCCCTCCCTGTAACTTTATTGTTGATGAATGCCACAGTTTATTAGGAATTAATCCACCCAGTTTTCAGTCTGTCATTTTAGGTGACTCTGCCTTTCCCTTTCCTCCCCCTCTCAATAAACAACCACATCACAATGTTAGTCCTGAAAAACAGAAGGAGAGAGCTGTATTCCCATCAGTAAACGTGGGCTGTGTGGTGGAGGCACTTTCTGACTTCTAAAAAAGTGGAAAAAGTGGCTCCCAGCTCCCTTCTGCTGGAAATGGTGACACACAAACTGATGATACTGTGATGGAATAGATGCATTTGGGCATGGGATGGAGAGAGAATTGGGATTTCTTTAAAGCCAGGGGCTGTTTAACTGTAGAACTGGGGGAACTGAGGGTAATTCCTGAAAGGATTTAAAGGAGTGAGTTGAATTTATGCCAGCACATCCCAGGAACAGAAGGAGACCTGCAGCATTCCTGGTGATGTCACTGTGGGTTTGTGCTTGGGAGGTTTTGGGGGTATTTTTTCATTAGTTTTCTTTAATTGCCATTATGTCTTTAATTTCAACCAGCTTCCTAATTATCCACAGGAAGGGATGGGCAAGGAATTATGTTCTTTGAGTGCCTCTCTCACCCTCCAGCCTGTTAATTTTTCACATTTTCAAGTGCTATGAGCAGTCCCTTGAACTTAGTGATGTGTGCTGTGTTTGCAGGGAGGAGGTGGGAATTTAATCCCCTACTGCTTCCTGCTTGTCCCTCCTCTCTCGTTTTACCTGGTCCTGTTGCTGTTCCTGACTGCTGCATTTGTTGGATAGTTGTGATTTCTGCCTGTAACTACAAAAAAAAGGGGGTTTTGTGGATTGTGTGCTGACAGAAATTACCATTCCTGTGACGCTTGAACCAATGTCCCTTTGTTTCCAGGCATCGGCAGAGTTGCTGCTACATCTCTAGGAAACTTAACAAATCACAGCTCTGAAGATTTACCTCTTCCTCCTGGCTGGTCAGTGGACTGGACTATCAGAGGAAGGAAATACTACATCGACCACAACACCAACACCACCCACTGGAGCCACCCCCTGGAGCGGGAGGGGCTCCCTCCGGGCTGGGAGCGTGTGGAATCAGCTGAGTTTGGGGTCTACTACGTGGATCACATCAACAAGAGAGCCCAGTATAAACACCCCTGTGCCCCCAGGTAAGGCAAGGCAGGGCAAGGCACCCCCTCCTCCCTGCTGGGCTTTCCCTCCAGCCAGGGGAAGGGCAACTGGCTTTGGCTCAGCATCCCACAAGCTTCTTTTTAGAGGTGAGCTTTGGTGGTTCTCTCCACTGAGGTTTTTAGGGGGAGTTGTAATTGTTGGGGGTTTGTCTCCTGTTTCTGTCCTGAGTTTAGAAACAGGATATTGCTCCTCACTCCACCAAAGCAGCTCCTCAGCTGTCAGTGAAGCAGCAAAGCTGCTGAGAGCAGAATTGAACTATAGACTGGAAAGAAACTCCATCTGATGTTCCCTGAGCATCTGAAACTTGAATTAAGGCTTGTCTACAATGGAAATTGGTGTTTTAGCTACTTGAAATTTCCAGGGAAAATAAATTTAACACTTGAAATTTCCAGGGAAAATAAATTTAACACAAAGCAAATCTAACAGCTGATTTCTGCTACTAAGTGCATTTTGCTGTTGCTCAGGAAGGGAAAGTTCTTTAACATGTGGCACAAGAGATAAATATGTATTGTATATGATCATATGAGAAATATATGAGGATGTCTTTATATGGGACACCTCATCAGCTGCTGCCTGAATCCATTTGTTCTAACACACTAAATGGAGCATCATTAGGCTGCATCAATACTTCTTTAATGTTTTAAAGCCAGATCCAGTGCTTTCTTCTGCTCTGCTGAGTGGCTGTGAGCTGAAACACCGAGACAGCAACAGCACATCACTCGGGGCAGCCCTGCTGAGGCAACACCCCTCGTGTGGGGGCACCCCCAGCCTTTGCCCACCTTCCTGAGTGCTTGAACGCTGAGCCCTGGGTGGGGTGGGTGTGGCAGAGCCTGCCAGGAGCTCACAGGTGTCCCTGTGTCCCTCCCCAGCGTGCCCAGGTACGACCAGCCACCCCCCGTGTCCTACCAGGCACAGCCGGCCGAGCGCAGCCAGCCCCTCCTGGTGCCTGCCAACCCCTACCACGCTGCTGACATCCCAGACTGGCTCCAGGTCTACGCCAGGGCTCCTGTCAAGTGAGATTTTTGCCTTATTTTCTTGTTTTTTCCCCCCCTTCCTGCATGTCACACTCTGAAAGGGAAACTGCTGGGTTTCCAGGAGGGAGGGTGGCACTCGTGCTGGGGGGGGTTGGGTTTGTTGGCACAGCACGGGGGGAAGTTGGGCCAAACGTTTGTTAGTTTGGTTTGAGGACTTGCTTCAAGGCACCCCAGCACTTCTTGCAGCTCACAGAAAGCTCTGTCAGAGGGTGGGATTTGCTTCAAGGCACCCCAGCATTTCTTGCAGCTCACAGAAAGTTCTGTCAGAGGGTGGAGGGTGGGATTTGCTTCAAGGCACCCCAGCATTTCTTGCAGCTCACAGAAAGCTCTGTCAGAGGGTGGAGGGTGGGATTTGCTTTGAGTTTATTTGTGAGAGCAGCACCACGTGCTTGGAGAATGAGGGAAACATTTTTAGGGTGTAACTTCCTCATGTCTGTCTTGCTCCTTTTGTTTTAAAAAAAAACACTTTTCTTTCACCTTTAAGAATTTTAAGTCATGAAATCGTGGAATAACAGAATGGTTTGGGTTGGAAGGGATATTAAAGCTCATCCAGTACCATCCTTGCCATGGCAGGGACACCTTCCATAGCCCAGGGTGCTCCAAGCCCCATCCAACCTGGCCTTGGACACTTCCAGGGATCCAGGGGCAGCCACAGCTTCTCTGCCCAACCTGTGTCAGGGCCTTGCTGTAAAAAACTTCTTTATTATCCAATCCAAATCTCACCCTTTTTAGTTTAAACCCATCACCCCTGGTCTCATCCCAACTGGCCCTGGGGTCTCACTGTAGCTCATGTGCTTTGTCACCCTCTGAATCCAGACGTGCTCCCAAGCTGAAATAATACAAAATATCAGCCCCTTTGATTGCTGGCTGAATTACCCTGAGTATTCAGGGAGCAAACTGAGGCATTTCACAGGTTCCCTTCCTACTCCTCCACCCCTGACTGTGGGTATCAGACGTGGGCAGGGGCACAGCAGTCAGTGGTGCCCAATAGCCCAGCCGGGGGTCCCTGTGTTGGCATTCCCAGGTGAGCCACCATTCCCAAAGGCAGCAGGTTTGGTGGCTCTTGGCTCATGTCTGTCCTTCCCATGTCACCCACAGGCCATTATCTGCAGCTGTTTCATCCCAATGTATTTTGGACTTTTGCCTCCTGTTTACCATGGGGTGGTGAGTACCTTGTGGTCTGGAGACCCCATCTCAGGTCAGGCCAAGGGCCCCTCCAGTCCCTGTCCTTTCTCTGGGGGTGGCATTAAGGATGTTGAACCCTGGGTTGGCCACCCAATGCTGTGTTGCCACAGAAGGTGCCCCAAAGTTCTTACTGCAGACAGAACTGACCTCCTCACAAAACTGCCCATCCTCTCCCTGTCCCCAGCTCCTTTGTGCTGCCCCTTCCCCCCAGTTTCATTAAAGACTGGTTTTGTGGAGGGGAGCTGGTGGTGGGTTTGGACCTGAAGCACACGGGACCCCTTTGGAAGGGGATCTCTGTACCCCAGAACCTGAACCTGGGTGGGGGAGAGACCCCAAAACGGGACAGGAGGAGGGCTCAGGATTCCCTGTTTTCTCTCCTAGCGCTACATGGATGGGGAGCTGGGCATGTGGAGGGCTGACTTTGTGACCAGGAGCACCATCACCGTGTCCGCCTTCGCCGGCGAGTACGACATCTGCCCCAGGGACGGCGCCGCCGCCTTCCTCACCTTCCAGCTCTCCGACTGCATCCTGCACATCTCCCAAATGAACTTCTGCCGCCTGCAGCACATCTTCCAGCTCCCCACACCTCAAGTGAGCCGCTCCTACAGGTCCCCAGGGCCGTGAGCCCCCTTTCCCTGGCACAGCTGCCCTGACTGGCATCTCCTCCCTGCAGGTCCTGAACCAGTTTTATGCCGAGGGCTACCAGGACACGATCTCCTTCTTAAAAAGGCTGAGTAAGTGGTTGGGAGCGAGGGGCAGGTGGGGTGGCTGCTTCTCTTACCTTGTTGGGTTGCTGAGAGAAGGTAAGAGATGCTGCCAGGGCACCCAGAGACAGCTCTGCATCCCTGGCACTGCCAGGATTTCCCGAGTCCCAGCCCCTCCTGGAGCATCCTGTTTGTTCTCTGGTGATGTTTGATCCCCTTTTCTCTGCCACACTGGGCAAGGTAGAGCTTTCTGCCACGAAACACAGACCCCCAGGAGCTGGGCAGGAGTGCAGACTTAGGGGTCCTGTGTGGTGTTTGATAACCCACTGATCCCAAAGTGCCAAAGTTGGGTGCTCCCTGACCCCCTAACCCCACTCCAGTTAGGCACAGGCTCCCCAGTATCCCTGTTTTCCTGGTCATGCCTCACGCTGCTGGAGCCACAGGCAGTGAGAGCTGCCTTCTCTTCCCCCAGCTGATTTCTCTGTGGATTACTTTGAGGGCTTCACACTTTCCTTCACCAATGGGTCACAGCAGAAAGGTGAGGAGACCCTGCACCCGAAGCCAGGACTGAGAGGACTTTGCTCCAGAGCCACAGAGCCTGAGGATGACACTGAAGAGAGTCCAGGGACTATCCCAGGAGCAGAGGAAGACCCACATGGCCTTTACCAGAAAGGTAAAGAAGCAACACTTCCTTTATCCCAATGGTTTTCAGGAGGGAAGTGACACTTGCCCAGGGTTGTCACTACCAAAGGAGGCTCTTTGGGTCTTTGTGAGCTCCAGTGAAGATGTGAGAAGATGAGGAATGGGACAAAGTGCCCCTTGGGTCAGGGGTTACCAGAGAAGCCTCATGCTCAGCTCTTTGTGGGTGAGCATTGAGGACTTGTGGCAGGGTCAGAAGGGCTCTTTGGAAAAGCAGCTCTTTCCATGAAGAAAGCCATTTATTTCCTCACCTTGCAAGGTAGCAACAGGTTCTGCCCACGCATCCTTTTGGTAAGGGAGTCTCAAGGGTTCCAGGTTCAAATCCAAATTTCTCTTCAGCGACTCTGGTTGCAGCCAGGGAAATACTGAGAGCCTGAAAAGACCTCAGAGCTGCAGCCAGACCTCTCCCTGTATCATTTTAAGCAACACAAGGCAGGTTTAAACCCAAAACTTGTGGGTTTATGCAATCCTATGCAAAGTAATGCCCTCTCTCCTTTTGGGTTTGCATGGAAAACTGGGATGAATCCTCAGCATTTCAGTTCCTGGTTTGTGTTATTTTTACCAGAGAAAATATCTGCTGGAAAGCAACATTTCTTTCAATTTTATTATTTATCTCTTTTTTCTTTCTGATTCTTTCAACATTTCAGAATTGGTCAGCTTAGGAAAAATGACCCAGTTTTATCAACATGCTGATTATTTAAAATGTTGCCACATAAATAAAAAGTGAAGAAGACACAATTATTGTTCTAGGAGGACCATGCTTAATGAGGAATATAAAGGGGGAAGAATGGGAGCATTACCAACCCAGATCTAAAAATAAAAGCTTAAAAACCATAAAATAAAAGCAAGGAAGATCCTTCCCCTGAAAACAAACCAGCTCCAGGCCCACTAAGAAGTGCAGGACACAGTCTGAGGCTGTTGCTTCCATGGTTGCTGTTTTAAAGGCTCCATCCCTCTGAGCTATGTGGAGCTTTTGGAAGCAGGACTGAGGTTTCCTTGGACTCCTGGGTTATCAGGAGTCTCTGTCTCTGGTTTGCAGCTGGGCTGCAACATTTTCACCAAAATCAGATCACCTGTGGGAGGAATCAAGACTCATTTGTTAGGCAGGCAAGAGGTGAGTCCAGGCTCTCAGCCTGCAGAGGAGAAGCCCTTCAGATTTTCCATATGGGGGAAGAAAAAGCCCTGATGATCCAGGCCAGGAAAAGGCTGGTTTGTTGTTTTTCTGTGCAATGCTATAACATCATTGATGGATGTTGCCAAACCAGCAGGAGGATAAACTGGTGAACAACTTGTACCTCATTTCTGGAACAAGTGTTGTTTCCAAAGGACACAATCCACGAGGACTTGCCTCCATCCTCTACCAGTTGCACAAGGAGTTGCACCCTCTCTAATTCTTGCACTAGAAGCAGAGTGTGGCATAAACCCCCTGCAGCCAAGAGCCAGAGGCACAGGCAGGGCTGGGCACAGGCAGGGCTGGGCACAGGCAGGGTTGGGCACAGGCAGGGCTGGGCACAGGCAGGGCTGGGCACAAGCTTGGCTTTCCTTGGCTCCATGGCTTGCATCAGGTTCTGGGATTGTCCCTCTGGACCTGCAGTGGGATCCAGGCTCAGAGGGAGCTCCTGCTGCCTTGGAGTGTCTCCAGACTCTCAGCCCATCCACCTCAGCCTTCACATTCCTGCTGAGGTCCATGGGGCAAACAGCAGGAGAGTGGTGGGAGGGCAATATTTGAGGGATATCAAAACCTGCTTATCCTGTTGCCCTTTGGACAGCACGAGGGAGGGAACAGCTCTTAAACCCAGCTTGTCTCACAGGAGCTGCCAGAATTCAGTGCCTGCCACACTGCCCAGTGTGCTTTTACTCTCTTTAGGGCCAGGCCAGACACAGAAGAGCATTTTTGGCCCCAGTTTGCATTTTAAAGAGAGACTGACCAACTTGCAGCCCAGCCTGAAGGCAGAGCCTGACCTGCACTGAGGAGCACAAGGATGTGACAGGGACAGTGACAGGGACAGCACAGACAGAGCCACAGCCCCTTCTATCCCTGCTGTCCATGACCCACCTTTCAAGGGGGCATTTCAGAGGGGATCTCTCCCAGCTGGATTTCCAGGCTGCTTCCTTGGGCTGAAACAACCCCCTGCACAAGGTGACTCCAGTTGATGCCCAGCCTTACCCATTGCCCCTGGCAAAGCCTCCTGGTGCCCTTAGCTCCAGGCTCCTGCACAGGAGGCAGCACCAGCTGGGCTTCCTTGAAAACACAAGGGATTAATAAAGCAAAAAGCAGCTGATTTGAATATGGAGTTGTTACCTATTTCTCTCTTGACAAATCTCTGCAGTTTTGGAGCAGGAGGGGCGTTTGCTGGGACTATTTTGGTTTGGGTGTTTCATGTGGGTTGTTTTTTGTTCAAGTTCTCAAAGTTTTACTGATTTTTTTATGGCTAAGCATCATGGGGGCACACTGGCCAGTTCAAACTGTGCTCCTGTTTGTGGCTGAGATTTGCAGACCCACTTAGTGGATTTGGGTGTCCAATTCCTGGATGAGCATTTTCTCTGGGGGTTTTAATTCCCATTTTAAGTGCAACTGCCTGGGGCTGACTGAAATGGGAATATCCTGCCTGGAAGTGGTGATGTTGCTTATTAGGAAGCCCAAGACCTTTCCCACCCAAACCATTCCATAATTCTATGAAATAAGTGTCCAGGCTTCTTTTAGCAAGCTCATTCCACATCAAATATTCCCAGGCCCCTGATGCCAACCAGAGACAACAGAACCTGCAATCCTAATGTCTCACAGAGAATTTAGAGTTAACTTTGGCTCTGTTCACATCAAAGCAGCCCTCAGCTGCTCCCCACATTCATGCCTGCAGTCTCCAGGGCCCTTTGGGTGAAACTTCCCTCTGTTCTCTTTCCCTCTGGGCACTTAAACCAGCTCTTTATTCAAAGAAACAGCTTGAGCTGTTGGGATCCATTTGGTGCCCACTGGGACCCAGCAAAGAGGGGAGTCTCAGCTGGGCTGAAGCCAATCCATCTGATGTGCAGTGTGGATTTGGGATAATTAAGAGAGCTGCCAATTAATTCAGTGTACAGCAACATGGGGTGTGTTTGTCTGGGCTCTACACTTGAGTGTGGCTGCAAATTATGGACAATTGAGTGAAAAGAACTGATTTATTTGTGAAATGTAGGAGATGCACAGTTTGCAAGACTCCTGAAGTAGGAGGAGGTGAATCTTTAGGTTTCTCCATCCTTCTCCAAATTCGAGGGCGATCCAAATGTGTTTCCACCTCCACAGGCAGGAGAAGCAGAGCTATGGGGGTGTGTGAAGCTCAAGAATAGCTAATTGGTAAAATATCTTCAGAGAACTGGACAAAAATTAGGTCCTGCCCAGTGTGATGCTCCCTAAGGCTTCTCCCTCACTCTGATGAAACGCTCTGGAAGTTTTTGAGTGGGAGGAAAACCCTTCAAATGTGGCATTTCCTGGCAAATTCCTGCCCTGTAATGGGCATTAAAGCTGCTGGTGATGAGGAGGGGGAGTGGGGAGGGAAAAGGGCTCTGGGTGCCTGCAGGGGAAGCAGCACCAGAGCTTTGCCTCGACCTTCACCTTAAAGCAGGTCAGGTCTGAGCAGGGGCAGCAGCCCTGGAGGCAGAACCAGCTCCCAAGTGGGGGAAATGAGCTCCAAAAATACGCCATAGAAAAGCAACAGCAGTGCTGGTGTGTGAGATGAGCTCTGGTTTCACCCATCCCCTCTTGAGGCAGCAGAACCACGCGGTGTCAGAGACCCCCAGGGCACTTCCATTACCTGTGGGGACAAGGGGACAGCAGGGTCAGGGTCCAGGGGCCATCAGGGATGAGCAGCCCCCAGGGTGTCTGACACCAAAGGAGTTTGTAGCTGGGTGAAACCATTCTGTGCAAGTCTCTGCACAGCTGCTCGGGAAGGAACTGGCAAGTAGGTTTTAGGGAGATGTGACTTAAAAGCTGTCGGTGTGACAAGTTAAATGCCTTAAACCCTTAAGAGCTCAGTGCCAAAATGTCTCTCAGGATCTTGGTTAGAGTGCCTGATGCCCTGCCAGGGCAAAGCCCAGCAGAGAGACAGCTGGCACATGAATATATTGCTGTAGGGGAGAAGCACTGAGCTGGCTCATAGCTCCTTTGAGATATCAAAATTATATCAAAGCAGGGGGAAATAGCTCCTTTAATGTGGGCTCCTCCAGATCTGGTGTTTTTAGCCAATGACCCATGGGTGAGGTCCCCCAGGGTTTCTCTGCTGAGGGTTTGCCTCCCCCAAGCTCCTCACCTCCTGTGCACGGCTCTCTTGGGCAAAGCAGGCACCAGGGCTTGGAGGAGCTTATGGAATCGCTGTACCAGGGAGCTGACACCTTCCAGCAGCCCCCACACCTTCTTCACCCTGCAAAAGCAAGAGAGGCTGAGTGTAATGATGGGCAAAGGCAGCAAAGGGGAAGGGTGTCAATGGTAGATGCAACACTGGAATGATATTTTCCATGACCATAAGTGATCCCCTGGTGTCCCCACCAGCCATACCCACTGTCCCTGAGTTTGCCTTCAGGGAGCACTGAATCCCTCACCACTGCTGAAGGCACAACCCCTGGTTTGGGTGTCATTCTCTGATGCCTCTCAGGACCTTCTTACCCCTTCCTGAATAAAGCTGGCAGCCTGTATGGCTGCAACAGGACCTTGGCCAGGGGATCCTGCAGTCCATTCACCTGCTCCTTCTTCCACAAGCCTGTGCCCATGAACGACAACACAGAAGGAAATAAAGGTCAGTAATAGAAAAAAAAATCAGATAAAGGCAATAATTCCTCTTGTCCTGCAGCTCAGGTAGATGCTTAAGCCCAGCCCCAAGTCCAGTTTGAGCCACTCTTATAAAACCTCTTTGCAAGCAGCTACTGCAGGTCTGGAAATATTTATTAGAAATACATAAAACTCAGTAACGCCTTAAACATAACACTGCCCCTCTGGAGGGGGGCAGCAGCCCTAAACCCCAAGCTCAGCAGCCCAAATCCTCTACCTGGCAGGAAATAAGGAGTCAGGTACTGAGGGACCCTCCTGCAGAGGCCGGGGTGGGTCCCACTGGGTGGTGCAGACTCGTTCTTGCCGCAGGTGCTGCCGAAGCGGAAATTGCCATCGAAATAGTTGCACCCAAAAGCATCTGTGGGACACGGGGACAAAGGGGTGATGTCCGTGGGTGTCACACCCCGAGCCTGCCCATGGGGTCTTTGGGGTGGCACTTACTGTTCCTGTACAGGAAAAGGGCGGTGTCCTGGTACCCCTGGGAGAAAATGTCATTCAAGACCTGCAAGGAGGAACACTTGAGGTCATTAAAGAGCAGGGAGAGGCAGTGCAGGACCTGTCCAAAGCTGTTTGAAGTGCAGGACCTGTCCAAAGCTGTTTGAAGTGCAGGACCTGTCCAAAGCTGTTTGACCATGGAGGGTTGGGATGGCCCATTTGGGAAGGCAGCAAGCACAGGTTGGTGTTGGAAGAAACTGTTAGGTTGGTTTCCAGCCACCAAAGCACTGGTCATACAATCACAGAATGTTTTGGATTGGAAAGGACCTTAAAGATCATCTCATTCCATTTGGTTCTTTGCAGGTTGTGGAACCCTGTCCCAGTTTGGCCACCCATCAGCAGTGTCCTCCCAAACAACATCCTGCAAAACCAGCCAATGCTGTCCCCTCCCTTTGAAATCTGATTAATTAGAGGTGGAGATTGAGATGAACCCCAAAGCTTGGGGAGGCACGAGCAGCACTAATTTCTTCCAACCAAGACAAAGGTGGGAGCAGCCCCGGGGGGCTCACCATGGTGCTGGGTGGGAAGAGAGCATAGCTGATCCTGCAGAGGTTCTCAATGGAGATCTGGATGCTGCCATTGAAGATCTGGAAGCAGAAGAAGATGGCAGGGCAGTCCCGTGGGCAGATGTCGAGCTCTCCGGTGAAGGGGGACACGGTGATCACGGGCTCCTCCAGGCTGGACACGGGCTGCAGACCAGTGAATCCACCATCCACATATCTCTGGGGGCAGCAGCAGAGGGAGGGTTTGCTTGGAGCATCGTGGCAGTGTCACCAAGATGCAAAGCAGCAGCTCGACAGGTGACATCTCCCACCACGAACCAGTCGCAGCACATCCTCCCTTCTTTCAACAGCAGCTCTTCCTACCCTTGCTCTTAATCCCAGCCTTTCCCAGCCCTTCCAGCTGCCCCACCTATGGCACCCAGCCAGTTCCTCAACCAGGTGCTGTAACCCACAGCAGTTATTGAAATGGGAATATGATTCTTTTAATTCACAAAGATTTGTAAAATAAAATTGTTGGCAGCTGTGAGCCAACTCAAACTTGGGTAACTTTCAAGTCCTGAGCTTGAGCAGCAGGGCCCCCACTTCAGTAGGTGTCTGCAAATCCCTGGGGGATTATTCACTGGGCAAGGAAAATGGCATTTGCTGTATTCCAAAAGGAATCAGAATTTACCACCCACCTCAGTGGGATTTGGGGTTGCAGCTGATCAGGTTCAATGCTCATGAAGTAACAGTGCAGAGGGGCCTCACACAGCAATCATGGACCCATGGAATGGGTTGGGTTGGAGGGGACCTTAAAGCTCATCCCATCCCACCCCTGCCATGGGCAGGGACAATTTCCACTAGCCCAGGTTGCTCCAATCCCCATCCAACCTGGCCTTGGACACTGCAGGGATGGAGACCTAAGAGCCCCTGCCAGTGCCTAAAGGGGCTCCAAGAGAGCTGGAGAGGGACTGGGGACAAGGGATGGACTGCCAGAACAAAGGGGAAAGGTTTTCCACTGCCTTTTGGGAAGGAATTCTTCCCTGTGAGGCCCTGGCAGATGTTTCCCAGAGAAGCTGTGGCTGCCTCATCCCTGGAAGTGCTGGAAAGCACCTCTGTGCTCCTCCTTCACACAGACAAGCACTGAGTATGAAAATGCACAGGGCTGGGGGAGGATCCTCCCCCAGACTTCCACTGTCTCAGCCATGCAGGTCTGCACCTGATCTAAGGGAGACACCTGCACTGCACAATAACCCTGCTCAGGATAGCTGGGTTGTCTCTCACATTCCTGAGCATGGGAACCTTCTCACCTCATGTCTGAGATCTGCAAAGCAAGACTGAATCATCCCCACTCTGCCCGTGGGCAAAGCAGGAGAGGGGTCTCCAGCTGGCAGTTCCACTCAGCTATCACGTTAGGATGGGATGGAGAACAAGCTAAAAGGCTTCATCATCCTCCCTGAACTAAAGAAAAAGCCTGGACATGCATATCCCACCCTGCTCAAGCTGGAGAACCAACCCAAGGACACAAATGCTGGGAGCATGTTTGGTTGGAAGGATCACTCACCACTCCTCGGTAGGACGGAGGGATGAACCCACAGTAAATAGGAAGGAAGCAGCTGCAGAGCAGAGCCTGGGGGACGAGAGGGATTGCAGAAGTCAGTGTTCCTGGTAAAGTTCTCCTGGACAAAAGCTGTTGACTGGGGGCCTGAAAATTCAGCCTTGGCAAAGTCTGGAGCCAGGCTGTGAGTGCCACCCAGACTGTGGCAAGAAGAAGGGCTTCAAGAAGGGGAAAACATCTCCTTTGATTAAAGTTGAAACACTTCTTTTGAGCAGGGCATAATGCTCCAGTTTTTCATTCATTAACAAAATTACATTTATTTAAATTTAATTAACATCAGCTTAATTGAGCTCTGCCAGAATTAACAGGTGTAAACCTACATATCGCTGTTCAACAATACCCATTGAGGGTGACAAGGTGAAACTTTGGGGCCAAATTTTCATCTTTGCGGGTTTTTGGACAAAACCAAGACACCCTCACCAATAATCCCCATCCTGCTGGGATTTGTCAATGACAAAGCCACTGCTGGGACATTTGCAACCATTTTCCACCAATCTCATCAGCTGGAAATGACCCCCTGGGCTCCTGGTTTGCCTGGAACAGGCACCACGGAGTGAACTCCAACATCTCCATTGAGTTGCCATCCTCTCCTGCCTCCCTGGCACAAGCAAACCCAGGACCTCCCAGTCTTTACCCTGGGATTCTTCCCCCAGATAATTAACCAGATTGGTTAATCAGCTGCTTGTTGTTTGGCAGCAGCTTTATCCAGCTCTTTCCTCCCAGGAAAGTGTAAGACAACAAGGAAACCACTGCCAGTGGGATTTGGCCCAGGAGAGACCTGTCAGGAGAGCTCAAAGGTCCATGTGAGCATTAACAGAGCTCTTCAGCACTTATTAGAGCTGCCCAACATCACCTTTATGAGGCTGGAAACAAACCTGGTGATTTTTTAGCACATTTTGTTGCTGCCTGACTGGACTCACACCTCCCTCCCTCCCTCCAAGCCTCATGGAGCTCACTGTGGTGGCACCACATCTCTGGCAGAGCTTCCTGATCCCCCCAGTAGAAAATCTGCCAACTTCTACAGGTTTGGTTTTTTGCTCAGGGTAGAAAACAATGCAGTTCAAACCACCAGCTTGGGTTCCTCCTCCCCAAGGAACAGGCAGAGATCTTCCTCAGCACGGGAGGAAGGTCTCAGTACCTGAATGAGCTCGTCTTTGGAGCTGAACTCTGAGGCCATGACGTTCTGGCCATCCACCACCCGTGTGAGGGAGATGTGCAGCCTCCCTGTGGCCAGCTGGTAGGAATCCTCAGGGAGCATCCTCTGCAGGACACTCTTGATGCTGGCCAGCAAGCTGCACTTGGGGGACAGGGGGCCCAGGATGGTTTTCCTGACTTCTGCTGCCAGGGCAAAGAAGAATTCCTTTAGGTCATCTGAAACACAGACAAGGGGAAGGCAAAAAGTCAGTGTCCCTGCTACCTCTGTACCTGTTCCCCTGTGTATCCTCACCAAGGAGGACTTCAGACACAGAGCTCCAGGCTCAGGTTAGACCCAGGGCAAGGGGGTGTTG
>JAWWEE010000158.1:61748053-61764895 GCA_035221455.1 Xenops minutus
GGAAGGGAAGGGAAGGGAAGGGAAGGGAAGGGAAGGGAAGGGAAGGGACGGGAAGGGAAGGGAAGGGAAGGGAAGGGACGGAAGGCCGCACCGGGGCGCTGCCGTGTCGCGGAGGCGCTGCCGGCCCGGCCCGACCCGAGCGGCCCCGGCACGGCTGGGCTGCGGAAGGAGAGCGAGCAGCAGAGGAAAAGGAGGAGGGAGAGGAGGAGGGAAAGGAGGAGGGAGAGGCGAAGGAGGCGGCCGCTCTCCCCTCCCTCCCTCCCTCCCTCTCCGGCGGGACAAAGGGCTGCGGCGCGCAGGTGGGACCGGCCCGGCCCGGCCGCTCGGGCCGCTCCGCTGCACCCTCCTTTCCCTTCCTTCCCTTCCCTTCCTTCCCTTCCCTTCCTGCCCTTCTGCTGCCCTTCTCCTGCCGTGCTGCCCCAGCCCGGCCGGCGCCCCCAGCCCGGTGCGGGGGCCGGGCCATGGTGCGGTAGGGCCGGGGCCCGACATGGAGCGGCCCGGCGGGGACATCCTGAGGAGGAACCCGCAGCAGGACTACGAGCTGGTGCAGCGCGTGGGCAGCGGCACCTACGGGGACGTGTACAAGGTGAGCGGGGCCGGGGGCACCCAGGGGCACCTACGGGGACGTGTACAAGGTGAGCGGGGCCGGGGGGCACCCAGGGGCACCACGGGGGGCTGCGGGCACCCCTGGGGACACGGCCTGGGAATGGCCTGGGCCTGAGGGCAGGGGGTCAGTCTGGGCATGGCCAGGGGCACAGCCTGGGAATGGCCTGGGCACGGCCTGGGGCACAGCCTGGGGCAGGGGCACAGCCTGGGCACGGTCTGGGCCAGGGGCACAGCCTGGGGACAGCCTGGGTATGGCCTGGGCCAGGGGGCAGATGGGGCACAGCCTGGGGCAGGGGCTCAGCCTGGGGCACAGCCTGAGCACGGCCTGGGCATGGCCTGGGGCACAGCCTGGGGCAGGGATACAGCCTGGGGCAGGGGCACAGCCTCGGCATGGCCTGGGCACAGTCTGGGGCACAGTCTGGGCATGGCCTGGGCCAGGGGCACGGCCAGGGGCACAGCCTGGGCCAGGGGCACAACCTGGGCACAGTCTGGGCATGGCCTGGGCATGGCCTGGGGCAGGGGCACAGCCTGGGCATGGCCTGGACACAGGGGCACGGCCTGGGGACAGCCTGGGCACAGCGTGGGGCACAGCCTGGGCCAGGGGCACAGATTGGGCAGGGCCTGGGTATGGCCTGGGCCAGGGGGCAGATGGGGCACAGCCTGGGGCAGGGGCACAGCCTGGGCATGGCCTGGACACAGGGGCACGGCCTGGGGACAGCCTGGGCACAGCCTGGGGCACAGCCTGGGCCAGGGGCACAGCCTGGGCATGGCCTGGGGACAGCCTGGGCACAGCCTGGGCCCGGGACACAGATTGGACATGGCCTGGGCATGGTCTGGGCCAGGGGCACAGCCTGGGCATGGCCTGGACAAGGGTAAGGTGTCGCTGCCCGTGGCAGTGCTTGGAGTGAGGTGTGTTGGCCATCCCGGAGCAGCCTGGCAGCCCGTGGGCAGAGCTGGAGGCACCGCGGCCGTGTCGCCTGCAGTGGGCAGGGTGTCCCCTTGGCCGTACCTGCCTCCCACAGCCCATCCACTTAAAGCGCCCGATTAGCAGGGGGTGAGTTTATCCCCGAGGTTAAGAATAGCCTGCGAGAGGCACAAGCAGATTAAAGGTGCTCGGGAGCTGGAGCAGGGCTCCGGCAGGGAGGCAGAGTTAGTGCAGCTCGCCAAGAGGGTGCTCTTGAAATGGGGCGCACCAAAGGTGTCCCCAGCCACGACAAGGGGGTGGAATGGGTGATCTTCGAGGTCCCTTCCAACCCAACCCACTCTGGGAGCCCGTGGTTCTGTATCTCCAGATCCATGGGGGACAGGAGGTGCAGGAACGGTGTGTCCCTTCCCTGCCCATCAGGGATGTTCCTGACACATCAGGGATGTCCCTGACGCGCCAGGGATGTCCCTCACACACCAGGGATGTTCCTGACACACCAGGGATGTTCCTGACACACCAGGGATGTCCCTGACACACCAGGAGTGCTCCTCACACATCAGGGATGTCCCTCACACACCAGGGATGTCCCTCACACACCCGGGATGCTCCTCACACACCCGGGATGCTCCTCACACACCCGGGATGTCCCTGACACACCAGGGATGTCCCTGACACACCAGGGATGTCCCTCACACACCTGGGATGCTCCTCACACACCTGGGATGCTCCTGACACACCAGGGATGTCCCTGACACACCAGGA
Source organism: Xenops minutus (assembly GCA_035221455.1). NCBI lineage: Eukaryota > Metazoa > Chordata > Aves > Passeriformes > Furnariidae > Xenops > Xenops minutus. The sequence goes on from JAWWEE010000158.1 coordinate 61,750,347, forward strand.
GTGCTCCTCACACACCTGGGATGCTCCTCACACACCAGGGATGCTCCTCACACGCCAGGGATGCTCCTCAAACACCAGGGATGCTCCTCAGACATCAGGGATGTCCCTCACACACCAGGGATGTCCCTGACACATCAGGGATGCTCCTCACACATCAGGGATGCTCCTCACACACCAGGGATGCTCCACATCTTTGAGGCTTGGGGAGCTTTTCTAGACAAGCCTTATATTTTGCAGCCCGTGCTGGGCAGTGTGTGTGTTCAGCTGCCTGGGGAGGGAGGCTGTGGGATGTTTCCCTTTGCAGTGCTGCTCAGTGTGTTTAAAATAGCCCTGCCACGGCCGAGCGTGCAAGGAAAGGTGTGTCCTGTGCCACATGAAAGGCAGCAGTAATTGCTCCTGCTGGGGGAGGGCTCCTTGCTAATGTTTAAATGGAAGGCTTAGAGATGGATCCTGTTCCCACCACCCCTTTGAAATGGTTACTTATGACCTCGGGGAGTTATTTTTAAAAGTTTTCGTGGTGCCTATTTACCTTCCTCTTTTATTTTTCCCTCCTACGGTGCCGTGCACGGATCAGTCAGCTCCTTTCCTAGGAATTCCAGCACTAAATCCTTTAAAAAAGAACATTTCAGCCGTCCCAAACCTGGAACTCAGCATACCCTGGGCTGCTTTGTTTGCGTGTGCCTGCACAGCACAGGGCAGCAGGACAAGAAGTAACCAGGCAGCACGACAAGAAATAACTAGTCGTGTTGCAGGGAAGTGTTTTTGTGTCATCTCTTAGTGGAAAAAGAAATATTCTGCTTCTCATTATGCTGGTAATTAGTGGAGAGCTGTGCTGACATGTCATGGAGCTTCCGGTTCCGGAGCTGGTTTGAATCCATGGCTCTGCTCTGTGCCATGTAAACACATCCCCTTTAAAACAAACCAAAAAAAAATAGAATCCACAACCCTCTCCACCCCTCCTTGAGTTGTGAAAAATGGGCCTTTTACTCCTGAAACCGTTTCAGAGAAGGAATAAACCCAAACCTTCTCCCAGTGCAGCCTGGCAGGTTTAAAGGCAAGCTTTTGGCCGTCGTTTCCAACGTCGTTTGGAGTCTGAAACAAGTATAAAGTTAATGAGTTTAAAGTCGTTTGAGAGGCCACGTTTGTTTCTAGGTCATTGGTTTGCTCTTTGTTTTTGTAAAGCCCTGCAACAGGGAGGAACTGTAGCAAGGGAATACTGAATCAGATGGCACTGCCTCTGATGACAAATATGCACAGCAAACTTATTTTTCTAAAGGCATTGATGTGACGATAATTTTTAAAGGAAGGTAAACCTTTCCTTCTTGAAAACGTCGTGCTTTTATTTTCCTTGGTCCCTCGTAAGTCTCAGTGCAGATGGCACATCTTGTGCTCGCTGAGGGCTGTCAGTGGTGTTTACAAAATGCATTTATTAGTGAATATCCAGCCGGTTTTGTGTTGCAGAGCTCGGGGAGGGTTTGCTAGAGAGTGCTCTTAAATTAACATGGAATTTTCCCCTCGCTGCTTCAAGTGGTTTCTCTGCTCCTTGGCTAATAATGAGTCACCAGTGACTCCAGCCCAGTTGTTTTTGGGCTGTCTAAGCGAGGCAGGCTCTGATTGTGGGACATCTGCCTCTTCCCCAGATGCTTTTTGGTGCTGGTGGTTCATGCTTCAAATTCTTCTTGGGGCATTTGGTAGCTTTTAGAGTAACTGGCTCTTTTTTTGGATGGGCAAGGAGGAGGTTAAGCAAATATTTCTCTTCACTATTAGGTTACAGAAGAATATTTAAGGCTTTTCTGAAATTTTCCTGCCCACTTTGCTTTTCATTACTGCCCTGGAAGCTTAAAACTGAGCTGTGTTTTCTTAGTGTTTGTGGGTTTTCTTTCTCTTGTCTGTCACAAGGCACACAATGGTTGATTGTAGGATTGCTGGTAAGTGCTGGATTGTTGGTGTTGTTTTAATATTTATTTCCCCCCCCCCCTAAAATGCATTTCAGGGTGGGGGAGAAACATCTGTAAATAAACTCTTTTCTTGTCTATTCACAGCATGTGTAAATAGATCCATAAAATAACTATCAGTCTTGGAAGTAATTCCCATTACAATCCTAATGGGTTAGTTATCTGTGGTGGGAAAGCTTTTTTCTTTTTTAATAGAGGATATTACCATTAAGCCAAATCTGATCCACTGGAATAATTTCATCTCTCAAAACATCACATCAAGCTCTCTTAAATCACTGACTTTGGAAAGAGGCTCTAATAAGAATATTGGGAACTCAGTGGAACTTGATAATATGCTGACAGTAATTTTTTTGTCTTTTTCAAATCTAATCTGGCTTTTCTGTTTGCCCACCTTGGTCAGAAACATGAAAACCCCATAAAAATGACATAAAATACATGAAAATGACATACATTTGCTCACGCCTCTGTTTCATGCTGAAAGGGATGTTTCGTGTGTGTGGTTAATGCAGAAACAGCCACTTGCCTGGTGTCTTGGAGCAGAAAATTAGCAAAGAGGCTGGAAACTGTAAATGGAATTTAATCTCCAGCACTAGGAATGGGCTGGTCAGATCCCACCCCAGGTAACCTCCCCCAGTGTGGTTGGATGTTGCCCAGGCTGGGTTTTCACACCAGCATGACCTGGCAGTGAACCTGCAGCTTTTCAGCAGGGCTTTGTGCTCTTCATTTCTGCGAGGCTGCTTTGATAACAGGGTCACATCCTGAGCTCTCCCAGCACATGTGCCTGCAGTCCACACCATTTTCTGGAAGCACCTGGAATAGCCTCAGGCTGGCCTGTTTTGCTCAGCTTGTGGGATGGGGCTGCATCAGAACATGAAGGTTGAATGTAGCTGTTGGAGTCCTGAAAAGAGCTGGGAAATTAACTGTATTAGGGGGATAATTTACTGGGGCTGTTTCTTCCTGAGATTTCCTTCGTGGACTTTTCATTGGAGTGTTTTTCAATGGCTCTGAATAGGTTTGGTGGAGAGATTTAGGGAAATTGGCCAAGGCCAGGTTAGACAGGGCTTGGAGCAACCTTGTCTAGTGGGATGTCAGGGGGTTGGAAAGAGATGAGATTTAAAATCCTTTCCAACCCAGACCACTCACAGGGCTTGGCTTTTTGTGGTTTTTAATGCCAATGGCCCAAAGAGAGTTATAACTGATCCTTGGTTCTGCAGAAGGGGCACAAAGGGCTGGTTGATGGGCCTGCCTTGTTGAAGGCTCTTGTTTGGCAGCTGAGCTGGGAGCTGAGGGATGTGCTCAGCCCAGCACTGAGAGCAAGGATCAAACTTGACCTTGGGCAGCAATTCTAAAGCTGCCTTGTTTGGGGTTTTGCAGGCAGGGCTGGGAGCAGTGGCTTTCTTTAAAAGTAAGCACAGGGGGTGAGGAATGCACCAAATTCATGGCCTGTGAAAAAGAGATGCATTTTTCTTGAATATCATGAGCATTTCTTTCCTTCTTGAGTCACCTGCTCAGTCTCTCTTCTCTAGGGATTATTGTTATTATTCTTTTTTAATCTCTTTTGCTCAAATGCAATTTAAAACAAAAAACAAACTCATTTTGTTGCTGTTTTGTTGTTTGTTTTTTTTTAAGGTTGCCATAAAAGTGGGGCTGTGTTCAGTTTGAGTCAGGTTTTGGCCCTGCTTGTGTGGTCAGTGCCTTATTCTCAGAGCTCTGGAGTGTAATTCCTGCTGCAGCCCAAGGCTGTTAAGAGGCTGTATTTGATATTTAGAAAATAATTCTTAATGTCATTCTAATTTCACAGATGAGTTAAAGTGTTTTGCTATTTAAATCAGGGGGTTAGGAATGGAGTATTATAGCTTTTCTTTATGGCTGTGGCAGTTTTCAGTCACATATTCCCAACTTTGTACAAATATGTTGTAGCAGCTGCCAACCAACTGGATTGGCCACCCCTGACTCAGCACTTCTGTCCCTGGTGGATTTTCATCCCTGCCACGTATAAATGACCATAAACCATCTGCCACACTGGGGGATTCCACTCCTCCTCTGCACATCAAAGCCCTCTGGTCAGCAGTGTTTGCTGGTGCCATGCCTGAACTCTGGGTACTCTTTTTTTCCATGAGAAGGGTGTTTGGAATGGCATGGAACCAGCGCCCTTGAATTTCTTCTTGTTCCTCTGGAGTTCCTCTTCTGGGAAATGACACACACTTCTTCTAGGATTGAGGCAGTAGGATTTGTATTTTGAGAACTAAGATGCTCAGTGGCTTATTGGCATTCTCTGTGAGGATACTCAGGAGTTGACTGTGAAACCCTTGCTTTTCCATTTGTAAGAGTTGAAGTATTTTTTCTTATTAAGCATCTGGTCTTTGACATGGAACATTTGAACCTGTTTGATTCTGTTACCTCCTGTCACTCAGGTTTACCAGGAACTGCAGTGAGAGGACAAGAAGTAATGGGTTCAGACTGAAAAAGGGAAAGTTGGGTTAGTTATTGGGAAGGAATTGGTGGCTGGGAGGGTGGGCAGGCCCTGGCACAGGGTGCCCAGAGAAGCTGTGGCTGCCCCTGGATCCCTGGAAGTGTCCAAGGCCAGGTTGGAGCACCCTGGGCTATGGAAGGTGTCACTGCTCATGGCAGGGGGTGGAATGGGATGATCTTTAATGCCCCTTCCAACCCAAACCATTCTGGGATTCCATGTTTTCTGTTAATGGTAAGTTATGTGGTGGGAGTAGCATTTCTCCCCATGGCTATTTCTCCCTGTCTTTTACTTTGAAGAGCAGGTAGTCTCCAAAATCTTAAAAATAAGGTCTGGTTTCTTTTCAACACGAGGTATCTATTCAGAGGAAGTGAAGAGTGCAGTTCATGCATCCCCTTTGAAACACACCCCCCTCACCCCCAAGAGCAGGGTTGATCTCCAGGAAGGAAGAACAGACCAAAGGTCAGAACATTTGCACACCAGGCTCTGCTCCATCTCTGCCTCCAGAAGATGCAGGGCTCGTTTTCATTGCCAGCAGGCTTGGATAACTCTGAAAACATCCAGGATTTCTGGGATGAGGTGCCTGAGCGAGTCCCAGTTCTGTCAGCAGAGGAGCGTGGTGGAAGCCCAGGGATCATCCCTGGCACAGGGAGCAGCTCTTCCTGTCAGCAGGGCCCTGACGGGGTTTGGCAGCACATTCTGCTGACACCAGTGACTGTCCAGCCACACTCCAGCTGGAAAAACAACCCCCTGTGCCACCTTCAGTCCTGGTTGGCACCTGGGAGACAGCTGGGAATGGAGAGGGGGGGCAGCATCGACCCCAGGTGGGTCCAGTTCAGAACGGTGCAAAAGGCTGAGTGTCCAAGTTCATGGAGTTGTTCTTCAGGTCAAGGTGGCTTTGGTGTGATTGTTTGAGATTGGACAAGGACATGGAGTGAGAGGATGAGGGGGAAGGGCTTCACTCTGCAGGGTTAGGTGGGATATTGGGAAGAAATCCTTCCCTGGGGGGGTGGGCAGGCCCTGGCACAGGGTGCCCAAAGAAGCTGTGGCTGCCCCTGGATCCCTGGAAGTGTCCAAGGCCAGGCTGGACGGGGCTTGGAGCACCCTGGGCTGGTGGGAGGTGTCCCTGCCCATGGCAGGGGGTGGGATGGGATGAGCTTTAAGGTCCTTTCCAACCTTGGATTTTAAATTTTTTAAACAAGTTAGGATAGTTCTTTCCCAGTTTCTGAAGGATCTCTGCAATAAGAGCACTCAGTTTGGTGGTTGCAGCAGCCTTTGATTTGTGGATTATGGCAGTTTTGGGGTCCTTGAGAGCATTCTGGATGTCCCATAAAAAGCTGCAGAGAGAGGCTGGATAAACTCTTCCTCCCAAGATGGTTTGGATGAAAATTTCTGAGTTTGGTACAGAGAGGTTTCTGTTCTGCTCTTCAGCTTTCTAAGTTCCTTCACCCAAGTGTTAGAGGAATTCATTTCATCCAGCACAGCGGATGGTGTTGGCAAGAGCTAAAATTTACCTTCTGTCATGATGGATGGGAAACACTGCTGAGAAGCTGCAGCTTGACTGTGTCTCTGGAGCTCTTTGGTGAGAAGAGCACATGGGAAGGTGAGCAAAGGAATTGTTTCCAGGCTTCTCCTTCCTTTGGGATTGGAGCTCAGGGCTCAGTCTGCTTTGGGGGTGGTGTTTCCATCCTGCCCCTGTCAAAGCCCAAGGCAAGGGATTCAAGGGGAGACTTGCCTATATAGAATCATAAATGGTTTGGGTTGGAAAGAACCTTCAAGATCATCCCATTCCACCCCCTGCCATGGGAAGGGACACCTCCCACCAGCCCAGGATGCTCCAAGCCCTGTCCAGCCTGGCCTTGGACACTTCCAGGATGGGACAGCCACAGCTTCTCTGGGCAGAACATTGGGAAGGGTGGAGGAGCTTCGGGGAAAGGTTCAACACTTATCTCTGAGTCAGGGATCAGGACACAGGACGGCACATTCCTCTCTGCTGTGTCAAAGAGTCAGTTGAGTTATGGCTCTGGTGGGTGGACATCACAGAGCTCTCAAAACTGCTCACTTTTGGGAATGATTAGCACTAAGATGCAGTTTGAGCAGACACTGGTCAGTCCATTGGGAACAAGCAGGAAAAAATCTGAGGTTTTGTGCAACAGAGGGATAAATAGAAGAACTGAGGGTTTTGCTCCAAAGCCTTTGCCTCTTCCAGCATTTTTCCCTAGTCTCCTCTGTGTTGCTCTATGTGTTTCTGACTTCTCTGCTCCTGAAGATGTAAAAAGATTATCCAAATGCAGTCAGGGATACCCTCAGAGCATCCCAGTCCTGGTGGCCAGAACTACTTCATTGACTGCTCCTTCAAAGTGGCCTCTTTAATGCCAGCTTTGATATCTTGGCATGTCAGAATCACTCTCCTCCCAAGTCTATTTTTGTGTCTTCTGCATGAATGTAGTGTCTAGGAGGTTTGTGTTTTCTTAGAGATGAGGAAGATTTGGCTGGAGAAAGAATGACTGAAAGAAGCTGAATGCACAATATTTTCAGCTTAGTGTGAAAAGCTGCATTTGTAACCTGGTGAAATGTGGATTTTGAGGCATCCCAGAAAGGCAGGTGCTGTTGCTCCTTGTAGTGAGGTGGTAATTGTTATGTATGGATAAGAAATCATTCCTGAGGGGATTTTTTGAGTAGCTTTGTCTTAGCATCATTTCTTCTTACATTTGATGGGCTGGTCGACCCCAAAAAGCTGTACTTGTGTTCTATTCCCAGCTGTGTGGATGGTTCTGTGCTGGTCACTGCTATTGAAGCAATACAGAATTGTGTTGTATTTGCCTTAGCTCACTGTTTAATGTGCCCACATGCAAGATCAGAGCTGAATTACAACCATTAGACTCCCAAAGGTGTTTGGGAGGTTTACTCATTAATCCCAAGGGAAGAGAAGTGGGAAAGTCTCACACAGGCACAGCGATGTGTAAAAAGAGTAAAGGTGGGGCTTTTTATCCACAGCTTTTATAGATGTCTTTTGTCTTGATAAAACTGAAGCAGTTAAAATTTGACAGGAAGCATTGCCTGGTGAGTGCTCCTCGCTCTCCAGTGATGAACAGCTTCAGCTATTTGTGTTTTATTTATGAAGGGCTGGAAAAAGCAGCTGCAGCTGAAATTTTGGAGCATTTGGTGTGCATTGAGGAGAGTATTTGGTGTATTCCTTGCAGGTATTCCCAGCCCAGACCCCAGACCTCAGCCAGTCCCCAGGATAAGCAGTTTCTGATTAAACCATTTTGCTTTGTCAGACGTGCCTGAGCTTAAATTTCAAGCACTCTTTGAGCTCTGCTCCTTGGTTCATTTTGAGGGGGCAGGACTAACTTTGGGATTAACACGGTGCCTTCCAAACAGTTCCTGTCCAGAGTCTGGTTTTGACTCAGAGTATCCAGCGGGACAAAAGGGATTTCTGAGGGGGAGAGGGAGCTCTTGGGAAGGTTTTATGATCTGCCATCCCTTCAGCATCCACCCACCCTCCTGCTCAGGGCACAGGAACATCAGTTCTGCCCTTCTCTCATGCCGTGGGTGTTGAGGTTTGTGTAAATCCTGCCGTGGGAAGTCTGGAGTACAGACTGACTGTGCTGGCTGGAGGCAGCTCCTGCAGGGATGGAGGAAGAGGAGGAGGAGGACAGGCAGGCTGTGGTTTGGCTCCAGCAAGGCATGATGTGAAATTCCCCATCCCTGGAAGTGTCCAAGGCCAGGTTGGACAGGGCTTGGAACAACCTGGCCTATGGAAGGTGTCCCTGCCCATGGCAGGGGTGGGATGAGCTGGGTTTTAAAGCCCCTTCCAGCCCAAAGCATTCCATGATTCCCTGAATAACTTCCCCCTGTGCTTCCCAGAGGGGATAGTTTGGGGAGCAGGGAAGCAGCCAGGCTGTGCAGAGTCCCTGCCACGGTTTCCTGTGGCTTTCCCAAGCACATTCCTTGGCTGGGGAAGGCTGGGGCATGGAAAATGCAGCTGCTGCAGGGGCAGGGTTGCATTTGTGGACATGGGCTGTGTGGGCTGGTGCAGCCCCAGTGTCAGGCTGAGCAGCCTCCTGGGATGGAGGGAATGCCTGCAGAATTCCAAAGGCCAGTTTCAGAACATTTAGGCACAAATGGGAACGAGATGAGATGAAAAAATGCTGCCGAGTCTATTAAAATGTTAAAATATTCCTTTAAGGTGCCAGTTAACTCATCAGGCCTAATTTACTGCAGTGCTCTAATTATGGAGTGATGCTCCTTGTTGGAGCAGCGTGGGTTTGGTTCGTGTTTCAGAGAAAGCTGAGCCAGGGAAGTGAGGAAGTCACTGGGCAAGGGCTCAAAATCAGGGGAGTGAAGTGAAACTGGGGCTGGAGAACTGCAGATTGAACTGCAGCAAAGGATTCTCAGTTTCTAGTGACATAAAACCAGAGTCCTGCTCTCAAGTGACATCATTTAAATCAGCCAGAATTTAAAAGGGAAGAAGAAAAATCCAACAGTTCCTCTCCTTCATTCTGGCTCAAAAGAGAGGGTGAGAGGCTGAGAGAGCTGAACATCATCTGGAGTGGAATGGGAGCAGATTCCCTCTTTCTTTAAGCAGCACAAGTGCAACCTGTATTTTATCTGTAACCTTTCTAGCACATGCAGAGCTCGTGGGTTTCCTCATTAAAAACCCAACCAAAATGGCATTGCTGTTTGTTCCAAGAGAATTCCGGGCGGGGGGTTTGACTTTCATCACCTTGACAATTCAGATTGTAAAGAAGTGGGGGGATTTATTGTAGTGGTGTCAGAAAGGAGCATCATGTCTTGCCCCTCTCCCACCCCAAGGACGTGACAATTGAGCTTTGCAAAGCAAAGCTTCATTGCAGAACAGAAAAGAGGATCTCCCAGCTCCTATTTTTAATTCATTTTCCTTTAACTTCTCTGATTACACTTTTTTTTCCCATTCATTCTTTCAGTTCTGGTGGCTGTTTTATTTAACAATAACAACAAAGAGCAAACCCACCCAACCTTATTTTCCTTATCAAGACGACTTCAGGACTTGTTCCTTTTAACCTGTAGCTGTGAGTTCTTCTCTGGGGAGCTGACATTTTAAAGAGTGATCACTGAACAGTTTTGTTGCAGGAAGATTTTCCTGCTTAAATGTACCTTTTTCACCCCCACCTCTCTGGATTCTCTCAGTTAAATTAGGATAAGGAGAAGGAGTCAATATGGATTTGGTTACAAAGCAGCTAAAACTTACTTTCCTCTGGTAAAGATGTAAATGATGGTCTTAAATTCCATAGTTTTTAATTTAAAAAAAAAACAACCAACAAATCAATCCATTGCCTTTTGCTTCAGAAACTTGTTTTCTCCCTGCCTGGAAAGCCAGATTATTTTATTTTGTCAATGAAAAGAACAGACACAGAAAGTTTCTTTCAAATATTTTTGTTGTCACATCTCTTCGTTCTTTCATCTCTGAGGAGGAAATAAATTCCCCTGCAGCTGATAAAATACATAATCTTTTAATGTTACTTGAATTTTTTTTTTCCATAATACTAAGAGGGTTTTTTTCTGTGTCTTGGTCTATGCATTTCATACAATAAAATTGTTTTATACTTATTTCCCCCTATCTTCTGGTGAATAAACCCTTTTAAAATCCATCTTGTTTTGTAGCTTAATGTATTTGAAGGTATATTTTCTTTTTTTTTTCTGGTTTCTTTTCCCTGTTTTATCCCCTGGCCTGTTGGGCATCTGCTCAGATTTAAGTATATCAACCATTTCATGGACCTGCTTTGATTTCCATGATCTTATGTTCAAAAATGTGTATTATACCCCAGGAAAATAACCTATTTCTAGTGGCTTTTCAAACCCATCTAATGCACATCGTTATAACTTGAAAAGGTTCTTTTCTGAGTTGTTTTTTGCTCCAGCTGAGTCAAAAGTGGGGCTTTTTTAGATGTTTTTTCCCCTCGTGTGGTATTTGTTTGTATCTTTTGTGCTGCATTAGTTGCTAAATAGTACTTTTGTGGTCAGGGTCTGTTTCTAGCTTGAGCTTTTCAGCTCTAAAAGAAGGATGCCAAATATTTTTCAAAGGACAATCTGCCAAGAAAATTTCATAGGAGAATAACCAACCTCTGCTTGGAAGCACAGAGCTTTTGTTCCTTTTTCTTCCCCCTAAATAAATGTTAAGCTAAGCACTGATCTTTGCTTTATTATCATTAGCCACATTGCCATAGGTCTTTGTCTTAATAATTATTGCTGGGAATGAGAGTTAAGTGTTTTAGTGACTGCTGAGACCTGCAAAGCCACTTTGCTTAGACAACCCCTTGGTCTGGTTTGCTGGAGAACAAAAGGACTTGGCCTAATATCATTAATGAGCTGTTAATCCCTTATTGCTTGAGTTAATTGGCCTTGAGTAAGACACTGTTTGAAGTCTGTGAGTGAAAGGTAACTTCCCCTCCTCCCAATTTTCCCTGCCAGAGATAAACTATCTAAATTTCACCAACTGCCAGTAAAAGTGAATTCATTTAAACCTTATTTGCATTATTGCCGTGGTCAGGAGTGCCAGGCAGGGATCTGGGATTCGGGTTTTAATGTGGAATTGATTTCAATCCTGGTGCTTCTGTGTGTTCTGTTCCTTCAGGGAGGGAAGCTGGAAGTGCTGCAAATGTGGAAATAGGGAGTGACAGCTGGGAATTTCGCCTCCTCCTGTGTGTTCTGGAGGTCGAGGAGTGGCATTGTCCATCTGGAAAGCACCCACAAAGTCAATATTTGCCCTCCTGCAAGATGCAGCTGGGAAATCCAGAGGGATGGCTCTCGTGTAATGCCACTGCAGGATAAACTAGGAAGCAAAAGCAGCGTGGAAGTTTATTTTTGTGAATTTGTTTTAGATCCCAAATGTATTTTATAAACCCAAAAAGTAGCGATGCTGATGTTTGTAAGAGATGATTCTCTTTTAGTGTCTTGGATCTACAAAGGCTCTATAGATTCTGAAAGCCTCTGTGCCCTCTGCTATAAAGGAGCCTGGTACTGCTCTCCCTCTCCAAAAAAATCCAGCTGGAAGACTGGGGGGTGAACAATTGCCTCGGGATCTTTCTGCTTCCTGAAAGACAAACAGCCCTGCAAGTCAGAAATGGTATTTGGGTACCTTTTTCCAGCAGCAAAGAACTAGCCAGGCATCTGCTTCATCCCTGAGCTGGCCTGGCACACCCTGGCAGGGGAAGCAGGAAAGGCTGAGAGCATTGGGATTGTTCAGCCTGGAGAAGAGGAGGATTCAGGGTGATCTAATTGTGCCCTTCCAGTGCCTGATGGAGCTGCCAGAAGGATGGAGAGAGGCTTTGGAGGGACAGGACAAGGGGGGAATGGGTTTAAGCTGGAAAAGGGGAGATTTAGGATGGATATTGGGATGAAATTGCTGACTGGGAGGGTGGGCAGGCCCTGGCACAGGGTGCCCAGAGAAGCTGTGGCTGCCCCTGGATCCCTGGGAGTGTCCAAGGCCAGGTTGGAGCAGCCTGGGCTGGTGGGAGGTGTCCCTGCCCATGGCAGGGGATAAGATGAGATGACTTTTAAGGTCCCTTCTAACCCAAACCTGTGTGGGTTTGTGTGACAGGTCTGGCACAAACCTCAGCCTCTCCAGTAAGGTTGACATTAACATTTGCCAGAGTTGTCCCATTTTTTTTCCCCCTTTTTTTAAGCTATCCCCTTTTGCCCCTCCTCTTACATGGTTAATCCATCCACAGACCTTCACCTGGGAAGGAATATGTTCAACATCTGTGACAGAGCTGCTCCCAGCACTGAGATTCTTGGGATGGGGCTGTGGGGAATTCGGGCTTGGTCTTATATATTTTGTCATACATAAAACAGAGGGGTAAAACCCCAAACCTAGAACTGCCCCTCTCTGGGGTTGGCCTCATGCAGGAGGTGGGATCCATGGATTCTCTGCCATTCCTGGGGGTCTTCTGAGGGTGCTTTTAGGAGGAGATACTGGGAGAGGAACCAGCAGGCTCCCTCCTCATTCCCAAACTGGGCAGCAGGAATGGGAACTGCTCTTTTGGGCTGGAGCAGGGGCAGAGGAGCTCTGCACTCACATGCAGGTGATTCCCCCACTGACACCAAGCTTTGGCTCTGGCCCCTCTTCTTGGCTTAACCTTTACCTGCACATTTTCATGCACCTTTTTTTTCCCCCAGCTCTCAGGGAATTTGGGTTCTTGTGGTTTCTCTCCTAATGCACAGGGCAGCAAAAGGCTGCGGTGTCCTCTTGTGAAGAATGGCAATTTTAGGTGGCTCACACAACAGGGTTTGTTAATTTGGGGGTTCTGAGTGATTTTCTGGCTGCATATTGGCTTTTTTAGGAATCCCCAGCTCTGGGGTGTTGAACTCAGCTGGTAAAGAGACAGGTTTGAGAGAAACAAGCATCTCCTTCCCAGTCACTGAGGGTCAAGTTTTAGCTGCCTGACAGTTTTCTAGCTCTATTTACAAATCAGCTTTAAAACTGACAGGCTGATTTATGCAAATCATAATTGTCTAATCAATGAGGATAAACTCTAGGAATGCTTGTTTGAACTCCTGCATTAGGATCTAAGTCAAATTCTGTTGAGGTCCAGCAGGTCACCCTGCACTGGGATAGAATTCCCCTCTCACACATCACTTACCACTTACTTGAGGGATAAATGTTAAACTGCTCGGATCAGAAACATAAGCCAGTCTGGCAGTTCCAGTCAGATTTCTTAATTTTACCTCTTGGGTAACGATTTTTATGGATTTCGTGGATGTTTATTTGTTGGTTGGCAAAAGAAACCCAAACAAGTGATGAAACCCCCCCAAATTTGTTGTGTTGGAGGCCCCCTGAGGTTGTGCTGTCCTTCTTTGCAGGTCTTTGTGGAGGCTGCAGGAGATCTCAGGACCCCAGAGCTGGTTTGAGGGTTTATCTGTGTGTTCTGGGGACAGCAGTGAGGAATAGGGACCCTCATCCTGAGAAATCCAAGGACTGGGAATGGTTTAGCTTGGAAGGAACCTGAAAGATCATCTCGTCCCACCCCCCAGAGAAGTTTCTTTCACAGAAGTGTCTCAGCCCTGTGTGAACACTTCCAGCAGAAGATAAAAAGTGAAGTGGGTTATGCAAGAACGTGGTGTGTCCCTGGGAACGTTTGTGTTGTGTGGGAGAGGGCTGTCACACCTCCAGGAGGAACCCAAAGCCCTCTGCAGGAAAGCTCGTGGCTGAAGTGGTGGTGAAGGGTCTGGTGGTTGTGCCAAGCTGTGCCACTTGCTCTGTGAACTTTTCCTCCACAGCTGGGCAGGTTTTGGTGGCATCTTCCAGATCCCATCTGCTGTTCCAAGGCCTCTGTGCCTCTGTGCAGGAGTCTTGGTTTGTTCAGCTATCTTGGGGCAGGTGGCTTTTTTTATTCCCCTACTGCCTGTAAGATTTTGGATTCTCATTTTTAATCACAGAGGCGATACCTGCTGGGTGTAAGAAAGGACTGGCTTTAAGGCAGCCCAGGTGAGAGACCTCTTTTGGGTCACTCCAGTTGGCTGAGAGCTCTAAACAGTGCTAAGTGTGGATTTGGAGATGCAGATGTGTGAATTTGGGACTCTGGTTGATGCTGCTGTGAGATGGGAAACCAAAAATGCAGCACGAGGGCACTTTTCAAAGCACACCGAGCAGGTTAGGGGTTCTGAAGGGTAAGAGGGCAGAGACTAGAAAGCAGCTGAGGAGCTCCTGTTTCAGTGGCAGGGCAGGAGGTCAGGTGCCCTCTGGAGGGATATTCAGTGGCTGGGGACACACAGGCAGCTCTGGGGACAGCCCGAGGTCATGGTCACTGGTGGGTGACGCTTGGCAAGGGATGAATTGGCTGGGAAGGGCTGGGAGAGCTGCAATTAGGGCTCTGTTAAATGGAGACACGCTCCAGCAAACAGCTCTTCTGCTGCCTTGGGCTGGTGATCCGAGGCTGGAGATGAGACAATGATGTTGGGAGGGGAGGGGATTTCATCCTGGACATTGGAAATACTAATTTGGGGGCTGCCAGAGGGATAATGCTGCCTGAATCCTCTTCTCTCTCCTCCCCTCTCCTCTCCTCTCCTCCCCTCTCCTCTCCTCTCCTCTCCTCCCCTCCCCTCCCCTCCCCTCCCCTCCCCTCCCCTCTCCTCTCCTCTCC
>JAWWEE010000158.1:61823114-61834484 GCA_035221455.1 Xenops minutus
CCCAGTGTCACTGAGCTCCTCACCCTGCCCAGTGTCACTGAGCTCCTCACCCTGCCCAGTGTCACTGAGCTCCTCACTCTGCCCAGTTTGGCTTTCAGGCTTTCCAAGTCCAGCCCAGGAATCCTTCTGGAAGTGTCTCTTTCCTGTGTCACCCATTTATTTGCCATAAATCCAGGTGCAGCATTCCCCGAGCCCATCTCACTTCCCGTGTTCTTTGCTCTGTTATTTCTCTTCTTCAGAGGAACAACCAAAGGAGATGTTTTATTTTGCTTTGCTTTGAAGAGATGAGGGAACCTTAAAACAACATGGTGCAGCTTCTCAAATCCCCACAGTCTGCCATAAATGTTGGAATGCAGCATAATTTCATTTCCAAACTGTAATTGCAACAGACATTTTCATTTTCTATGTTCCTTGTGATTGTTTATGTCTTCCCATGGCAAAGGTGAATTACAAAAGAAACAAACTTTTCCTGCAGGAAACTTTTCCTTCATGGGAAGGGCTGTCAGGAATGGGAAGGGGCTGCCCAGGGAGGGTTGGAGTGCCCAGCCCTGGAGGTGCCCAAGGCAGGACTGGCCCTGGCATTGAGTGCTCAAGGTGGGCATCGGGCACAGGGTGGGCTCTGTGGGCTGGCAGAGCTTTTCCAGCCTCAGGGACCCTGGGATTTAAGAAGGTCAAGCCTTGCAGTGAATTTGTGCTGGTGGCCCATAAGGCACAGCAGATCATCCCAAAATCCCCATGGAAAACAAAGGCATGAAGAGAAGAGAGGAACTCTCTGCTGATTTCTCTCTGTGATCCTGGGTAAGGGACACCAGCTCTCCAAATCTTATATGGAAAACAGCACCTCCTGCTGAATTCCTGGAGCAAACCAGGCGTTTTCCTGGTGGGATTGCAGCCCCTTGAACTGAGCCTCCTCCAAACCCTCACTGATCTGAGTTGGAACCAAACCAGCCACAGAAACGCCCCTGCAAAGCCTCCCAAATTCCTTGATCCGACCTCAAAGAGGAGGCTGCTCATCAAAAGCAGCACAAACCAAGTTAAGGCATCCCCAACACACTCAGGCTGGGGGTTTGTCCTGCTTTGGTTTCTGTTGTTGCTGAGAAAAGAGAAGCTTGAGCAGAGCCCTGCCAGGGTGATCCCAAAGAGTTTTGTCCTGAGGGATGTGCTGGCCAAAAATAACCGAGCTCTGACGTCTCAACCACGGAGCTGTGGGAAATCAGGAGGTCACCAGACCTGGCACTGGTCCCACCACGCTCAGAGCTGGCACAGGGGGCTCTTTGCAGGGACAGAGCCCCAAAATGCCTCCCTCAGGGACGAGGGGACACTTTCTGCCACGAGTCCTGCTGGCTGGGACTGGGCTCTGGGTATCCCCTTCCTCCACACGCAGCACGGAATGATTTCCAGGAACAGGAAAATGAGGGAAGGCAGTTTTGCATTTGTGTGAAATCATTAAGGAAATAGGAAATAGCAGGGGGCTCTTCAGTAATAAAGATATTCTAATTGGGTTTAATTAGGAGCCAGAGCTGCTCTTTGGTGTATTCTCACCTTTCCATTAACTGCATCAATTGGATTTGGGGAACATGCCGAGAGAAAATTGCCTGGCTTGATGCAGATTGTGGCGTGCAGCTCCCAGGGTTGTTTAGGGGCTGGAGGACTGTGGGATGGGGGGGAAAATTGGGCATAAATCTCTCAAAAGCCACAAGGCCTTGGTGCTGCCTGGGAAAGGAAGGAGGAGCTTTTATTCTGGGAGCTGCTGAAGGGAGCGAATTCCCCTTTAGAGCCAAGCATGTAATTCTCTGATTTCACTCCCACCCTCCTCATCCTCTTCTGAACTCCCTTTTCTCTCCATTCTCCTTTGCCCCCACACATCTCTAAGTATCATTTGCCCCTTTTAGGACTATTTTGGCCACATCCTCAGAATCTCAGAGAGTTTCCAAGGGACCCTTCTCTTCCCCTGACATTCCAGTGGCATTTTTTAGCTATTGGAAGTGTCCAAACCAAGCTGGACAGGGCTTGGAGCAACCTGGGCTAGTGGGAGGTGTCCCTGCCCATGGCAAGGAACTGGATGAGCTTTAATGTCCCTTCCAACCCAACTCATTCTGGAATTCTATGATTCTGACCTGTATTAGGGAGTAGGTGGCAAAACTCTTGCCCTGTTTAGACCACAGGAATTTTGTTCTCACGGATTTGTGCCGTGCCTGACCCCACAGAATTGCAGTCCCAGCCAGGCAGTGCAGAAAACAAAGGAGCACTGCAAAATCTCCACAGTGGCTGCACTTTCTCCTCTTGTCAGGAGCCAAAGAGCTCCTTCATTAGCTTAACTCGGGGTTAACGAAGGTCTCGCTCGGGGAGCTGCCACACCACCAGTTAGCTGTGTGTGCCTTTTGCTTCCAAATCCCTCTGTAACTAAAGCCCACAAATCCAACTATTGTATTTTGCTAAAATAACCCTCCAGCATTAACTCAGCAGCCCAGAGGAATTCACAAACAAAGCCAAACTCAGCAAATTTCCCCTTCTTGCCTAATGAGGATCTTCAGCTGCTTCACTGCAGCACATTGAGGGCAGATTGACCTGCCCTTCTCCCGCACTTCAGACTGGCAGTGGAATTCTTCACCACTTCTAAGCAGCTAATTGAACCAACAACTGAACCAACAATTGAACCAGCTGATTCTCTGGCATTTTTATCGTGGTGTTTCCAGGTTATTTGGTGTGTGTTTGCCCACACAAAGAGAGTCACTGGGTAAATGTATGCCTCTAAAGCAGCTTTGTGCTCGTGGTTTTGTTCATCACAAATGACTCTTCGACCCAGCGCCAAGAGCTGCGGGTGGGATGGTGCCAGGAAGCTGCACATGGAGCATCTGAGGGCCAGAATGGGCACCCAGAGGGGCTGATTCTGTCCTGGCTGAAACAGGATTTCACTTCTCTTTTGGTTATTTTGATGGACTGAAATGTCAGTGATGCCTTAAACGTTGTCAGTTCTTCCCCTGTGAGCTGGGGTGGAATTACCAAAGCTGGAAATGTTCAAGGCCAAGTGGGACAGGGTTTGGATATGGACCTTTCTGCCAAAATCCCCAGCACTTCAGTTCTGAGCCTTCTTATCCCAGAGAGTTCCCAAGGGACCCTCCTCTCCCTCTGACATTCCAGTGGCTCCTTTTAGCTACTGGAAGTGTCCAAGGCCAGGTTGGACGGGGCTTGGAGCACCCTGGGCTGATGGGAGGTGTCCCTGCCCATGGCAGGGGTGGAACTGGGTGATATTTGGGGTCTCTTCTAACCCAAAGTATTCCAGGATACCATGAACACATGAGATGGAGTGGAAGAAGCAGAAATAAAAATTCTCCTAATTGACCCATCCAGACTGTGACAATAAACCTTTGAAGCTGAGGCCTTGTGCTTCAGAGCAGCTCTTGCTTTCTCCTAAATGTGTGTTTGCAGGCTCTTGCCCCCACGATTTCCATGGAGAGCTGCTTTTCATTGTGATGCCCTCAAAGGCTGGATCTGTACAGTGACAGGCACTGCTGGAATAGCCGTGGGCACTGTGGTGAATTCTTTGTCTGAGGCACTTGCTGAAGCCAAGCTGACTTATTGCCCATGGCCAGTTCCTAAAACAAGTATGCACAGGGAGAAATGGAGCTGAGCTGGGGCTTCAGATTGTGCTGTGCTTGTTTAAAGGGCTCAGCTGAAGGAATTGTGACCTGCAGGCAAAATCTCTGTCCCCCACACCTTTCCCTGTGCAGTAACTGACCAGTCCATCCACTGTGTGTTCCAGCAACTCAAACACCCCAACCTGGTGAACCTGCTGGAAGTGTTCAGGAGGAAGAGGAAGCTGCACCTGGTCTTCGAGTACTGTGACCACACAGTTCTGCACGAGCTGGACAAGCACCCCCGGGGGTGAGTGGCCTGTCTCTCCCTGGGAGCTTTGAGCACAGCAGTCAGGGGGTCCATATCGTTGCTGCCCTGCAGGTTTTCAGAGGAATTTCATTAATTACAGGAGAGGTTTCTGAGCCCAGTGCCCAGAACTTGCTCTGTTGCTGTGGTTTGGCAATGGCATCCCCAAGAATGGTGTGTGAGCCCGTGTGTGTCCCAGTGCAGTGCTGCTCACCACGGAGACGGGAGGGCTGAGCTGAGCATTTGGGTGAGCTCTGGCTGGCTGGGGAGCAGCAACCCTGAGGGCTGGGAGCAGCTGGTGTCTCACTGCAGGGGTGTGCTGGGGGTCCCAGCCCTGCCACTGCCCCCCAGGTGTGCTGCACATCTCTGGGCACCCAAACACAGAACCATGGACTCATGGAATCACTTAGGTCGGAAAAGCCTCTAAAGCCATTGAGTCCAACTGTTAATCCAGCACTGCCAGGCCCACCACTAACCCATGTCCCCAGGTGCCACACTTACATGGCTTTTGGACACTTTGAGCCCTCAGGAGGACGTGTGGGTTGGCAGGAATGCCCAGGAGCTGTGCCTGCACTTCCCTGCACAGCCCCAGTGAACTCCCTCCTCAAACAGGCGCTCGCACCAAGTGTGAGCTACACACAGGGTTTGTTCTTTCACACTGTGTAAATGACACTCCCATGAAATACATTGTCCCTAATTACCCACGGTGACTTGGTGCTGGGGAAATGCTAAGCAGGAGTTCATAAATCATTTTACAGGACTGCAGGTAGATGAATAGCCTGCAGGAGACTGATTGGGGGCTGAGTAAACAAGAGCCTGTTATTCCCTTTCTCCCCGATGTGGAGCTCGAGGAGAGTGGAGCATGGTGATAGCACGTGGCTTTGTGAGCTGCTGAGCAGCTGTCACCCCAGTTTGAACCAGTTCACTGGAATCTGAAAAGAGGATGGATAACCCTCCTCGCAGAAAGTACTTCACATTTGCTTTCTGTTCATTTAAACACTCCAGTGTGGGTGAATATGTAACACCTGGCTGCATACTTGGCTTTCCATCTTTGCAGGTGGTCTGGTCTTTTGTGGTCAGGCTAAGGTGGGTGGGCACACACTGTCTCCACGTCATTTGACCAACTCCATCCCCTTGTCCAGCTGCCAGTGCAGCACTCCCATCATTCTGGGATGTGTGTGGAAGGAATCTCCAGCATTGCCATATTTGTGTCAGCATAACACCCTCAGCACTGACAGCAGAAAGTACCACAATGAAAAACCCAGGCTTGTAATGTTTTGGTTTAGTTTTTGGGTAGTTTTTTTTTTTTTTCTTGATGGCAAATCAGAAGCTTTTCAGCATTAAACACATGAAATAAAATTGCTTTTGAGAAAGTATTAAGAGTGTCACCTCTGCCTTTCCTGGGGTTGTTGAAGATCATTACAGCCAGGCAAGACAGTTTAAGAACAGTTGCCCAGTAACAGAAAGAGTGGAGGGGGGGCTGGGAAGTGTTTGCCAGCCATGGGAGGGAAGGAGGGGGGATCCAAACCAAACATCCTTCCCTGCCCCATTGTGTCACCTCTCTGGACAATCAGTGCCATGACAGCTGTGCACAGCTGTATCTGTACCATGGATACTCCGACAGCTCCAGCCCTGAGCAGTTTAGAGAGGGAGAAACACCTGCTGGCATTTTGGGATCACCAGGAAACGTGGATGCTAAACACAGCCACAGGACAGGATCTGATGGGGACTCACACACACTGTGGTCACCATTGGCAGGCCTGGCTGTGACAGTGGTACCAGACACTCCGTCACTCTCCTAACTGCAATAAATCCTTGTATCTTGTTGCACTGATTGGATTTGGAAGTGTTTTCTGACTTGGTCCCTGATGGATTTGCTCAGAGATCCCTGTACAGTGTCAGCACTCAAAGGCCTCCTCTTCCTTTCTCCTGTAATAGCACAGTTATTTTCAATGGCCACAATACAACTGTGTTTTTTCCAACAGGGTGCCAGAGTATCTGGTGAAGAGCATAACCTGGCAGACCCTCCAGGCTGTGAACTTCTGCCATAAGCACAATGTGAGTCCCTAAACAGCACTAATGGTCCCTGGGACATGGCCCTGGACCAGAGGGAGGTTCTGCTGGCATTTTCCTGATTACAGAACTTGCATGGGACACAGTCAGATGGAATTGCCTGTTTTCAGCAGGAAACCCATCTGAAATATCCGTGCATAGCCACAACAGCTGCATTTACTGTCACACAGCCCCCTTGGATTGGCTGTGAGGGAAGGATTTGCACTCATGACCTTAGACAGGCTTCCAGGTGGAACAGGAATGGATCCCTGTGTATTCCCTGTGCCATGCAGTACAACTGATGCCTGGGAAACTGCCTTCCCAGCTCATCAGCTGAGTGCTGAGCAAACTGCTGCAGGTTTCACAGGAAGTCCTTCTGTTGACAGTCACAGGCCTTGAATCATGACACCAGTTAAAAGGTTTCACTACTTGGACACAGTAAACCCTTTTTACAGCCCCTCCTCTGCTTTCTGGAGGGGGACACAAGTTGTGTGCGTGACAGAAGTTTTAGTGGGAATGCTTGAAGAAGCAGGGAAGGAGAAGGAGCCTTTGGGAGAAGTTCTTTACGCAAACTTAGCTGTAATTGTCTTTGGTTTTGTTCATCTGCCAGGGTTTGAGATTTAAGAGTGGGGCAGGAGATGGCCCTGGAACGGGTGTTTTGTCTTTGCTGGGAGAATTATGTCCAGCTGAGCCACAGGAACTTGGCCACAGGTTTCTCCTGCTTTCAAGACTTGTTGTTTTGCGTCTGTTTTCTGTTCCCCTGCTCAGTCTGGGAGATTTAATGGAGTTTTAGAGCAGAGGGAACAATGAGATGCTGCAGCCTGACCTGCTGTAGATCACAGGTAATGAGGTTTTATGCAGCTGCCCTTTTTGGAACTCCCTGACAGTGGTTTAATAAGCAGCATTTCATTCCTCAGGAGGAGACACAATAATTTACCATCAGCTTAGCAAGGAAAGTCTGAAGTGTTTGCACTGAAGTGATGGAAGCAGAAAGACAATATGAGCAAGACCCTGGTGAGCTGAGCAGAGCAAAAGAAATGGTCTCTTCCAGTTTGATCAGCAGAAATTCTTTGCCAAGCCAAACTTGGTTGTTGTGAAGGTTAAGGGCACCTCCCAACAATCACAGAATTGCTGATGTTGGAAGGGAGATAATCTCGTCCAGCTCTCACACTCTCCCGGCTCAGTTAAAGCAGCCTGCTCAGAAACTTTTCCAATCAAGGTTTGAATATTTCCAAGGCTGGAGGCTTCACAGACTCTGGGCAACCTGTTTGGGTGTCTGACCACTCCCTTAGTAAAAAAAGATTAAATAAATTGCTTAGATTTAAATGGAATTTCCCAGGAGTTCAGTTTGTACCCATTGCCTCTGTCCACCGAGGAGAGCCTGGCTCCATCTCCTTTACTCCTTCCCACGAGATAATTATGCACGTTGCCAAGATCCCCCCTGAGCCTTCTCTTCTTAGGCTGAATGATGGTCCCAGCTCCCTCATCCTCTCCTTAGATGTCAGACACCCCAATCCCTTAATCATTTCAGTGGCCCTTCACAGGAGTCACTCCAGCATGCTCAGATTTTCCCTCTGCTGAGGATCCCAGAGCTGGACACAGAACTCTGGATGTGTCTCACTTGTGCTGAGCAGAGCTCAGTGAGCACAGGTCACACAGACCCAGCTCTGGCTGAGCTGTGCCAGCAGAATAATTTTCCAGGAGCTTCCCAGCTGGTTCTGGGAGCTGACTCCGTGTTGTCCAGGTGATGCAGAGCTGTGCAGCTGAGGCTGGGAGCCTGCACAGAGCCTCATCCCAAAGGGGGCTTTGGGCAGGTAATTGTGCTGCCCAGCAGGGTGTGGCTTTAGCTGCTGCTCGGAAATCCTTCCATCTCTTTCAGCAGGAATGACTGCCTGGCACAACGTGCAAAGGGGGGTGTGGATGAATTCAGAGGGTCTTTATCTGAGGGCCAGGGTAAATACTTGCTTCTAACCTTGTCTTTTTCTGTCTCCAGTGCATCCACCGAGATGTAAAGCCAGAAAACATCCTGATCACAAAGCACTCGGTCATCAAACTGTGTGACTTTGGATTTGCTCGAATCCTGAGTGAGTGCTGCTACATACATGGATTGTTAACGCGGGAAAGCTCCACTGAAGTGTAGGATCGGCCTTGCAAACACCCACTTGTCTTTGCCTGATGCATCTGCAAATCATCCTGTATAAAAGGCTGTTGTGTTTTCCCAGGGAAGCTCTGCTAAAGGCTGGGTTAGAGATCCCCAAACCTTAAAGGAACGAGCCCAGACACTGCGGTGACAGGGATCTGTGAACAGCCTGAGCTCCCTGCTGGGGCAGCTGAGCTGCTGGGGGTGCTGGCACTGGTAGATGGAAGTTGGCCTTGGGTGTCTTGGAGCTGTTTATGCAATGCTGGAGACACAGCTGGAGTTCCCTGGCAGTCAGACCCCTCCGGCTGTCTCTGCAAACAATGGCTTCACATTTTCCGTTGGAAATAAAGCCCCTAATCTGGTTTATTTTAGCTCCTGTTCAGGCAAATCACGTGGGCTCTGAGACCTGCCCACTGGCTGGTGCAGGGCGCTGCTGCGGAGCTCTGCACGTTTTCATTTGGAGCAAACCACGGGGCTGATTTTTGACAGACCCCAAGTGTTCCCAAAGCAGGGTTCTGCGAGCGGCCAGTGACTCATCCCGTCCCTCCAGCCATTGCCTGCCCACAAGGTGCCCCGACATGTGTAACAACTGATGCTAGCTCATCTACACCACCTGATCCCACCTTCCTGTTTGTTCCCCTCCCTCCCTGACCCCAACCCAGCTGGCCCCACTGACTACTACACCGACTACGTGGCCACGCGGTGGTACCGCTCCCCGGAGCTGCTCGTGGGGGACACCCACTACGGACCCCCCGTGGACGTCTGGGCCATCGGCTGCGTCTTCGCTGAGCTGCTCTCCGGGGTCCCCTTGTGGCCTGGGAAATCTGACGTGGACCAGCTGTACCTTATCCGGAGAACCCTGGGTGAGTGTCGCCTGGCACCCGCTGTCCCCACGCCCCTGGCAGGGCTAGGGCTTGCCCAGGAGGGCTTTCCTCTGTGGTGGGAATCAGGAGCAGCCAGGAGGTGAATTTACTCCCTTTAGTAAGTGCTGGCTTATTTGAGGCGTTTCTGCCCTTGAAAAGGAGCTGGATTTTCCTGGCATGATGTACGTGTGCTAACAGGATCCCAGTGGACCGGGCTGTGGGAGCAGGATCATTGCCTGCAGACTGTCTGGAACCATCCCTCCAGTGTCCTTAGTGGTGGCCTTTGGGAAGCTGTGTCTGGTGCTGGGCAGATTAGGAAAGATGTGGGATGTGTTAGGTGACCACCAAACACCCCTCCTGGTCCCTTGGGGTGGAACTCCTGCCTCTGCTGCTGTCCTTTCCACATCTTCACCTGTCTTCATGCAAGGAAATGAGGTGCCTGTGTCAGAACGGACCAGGAATGTTTTGCATAAAGGTTTGAAAGATCCAGGCATTTTTCGGGATTTGGTACCAGGCAGAGTGGTCAATGAATAGTTGGATTTAGTCCATCCCAGTTTTGGAGGTCTCATAAGCATGGCCAGTGCCTGTTGATGGCTGTGTGCCTGGGAAAGGGAGTGAGAACATTGCAGCTTGTCTGTTCCATGTGCTTGTCTTTATTCATCAAGCAATTTTAGGAGCCACTATGGATTTATTTGTTAAATAAAAGAGCCATTATCCCCATAACGCTTAAATTAACCCAGTCTCATTGATTCTGTTTGGGCTTGCTGTTTAACATCTGATTTCTTGTCTGGCAATTCACAACCACCCAGTTTTAATTGAAATTTATTGGAATGAACTAAGACTTGCAGTTTTTACTAAGCAGTTTATAAAACTAATGGCTTTAAACAGATAAGCTCCTTAGCTAGAAAAATAATTCAGCACCGATTGCTTCATCCTCCAGAATCCATTAATGCCAGAGTTAGGTAGTTATAATTTATTTTTAATAGCAGTGTTTCAGCCAGAAGAGATTCCCATTGGATCCAGGTGCTGGACTGAGGCTCTGTTTACAGAGCAAAGCTCCTTGGTGGAAGCTGTGCCATTCTGGGGGTTGGCATTTTACTGGCTCCTTGGTTATGGATTTGATTTTAGCATTTTCCTTGCTCTGAGCTGCTCTAAGCTTCAAAAAAGCTGCCTTGGGGAAAGCTGCAGCGTGTTCCTGGTGAGGCTGCACTTCAGCTCTTTTCTCTAGAACACACTCAGGGGTGTCCAAAGAGAATTGCACCAGTATGAGTTAAATTTTCCTGAAGCTGGAAAACTTGTGGCCCTGCCTTTCCCTCAGCACAGTCACAAAGGTGTGGGATCACTGGTGGCCAAAATGGACATTCATTGTCAAAAAGAACATTTCCTCGGCTCACTTGGTGGTATTCCATCTCTTTGGGTGTTCTCTTGGATGGCATCAGCCTTGTTGGAGGATACAGCCTTGTTCAATGCAGGCACTGGAAAACCAGCAAATTAATCCAACTTTTTCTTTTAATTCTTGCTTGAAGGGGATCTCATTCCCAGGCACCAGCAAGTGTTCAGCACCAACCAGTTCTTCAGCGGGGTAAGAATTCCAGACCCGGAGAGCATGGTAAGAGCTGCCTCCAGAGGCACTTCCCTTGAGCCTCCTGCTAACCAGCCTCTCTCCCACTCTAATCCACCCTGCAGTGCTGAGGGCACAGGGTGTTTGCACAGGGAGATGGTCCTGCTTCTTTTTACCCACGTGCTTTGGAAGTAGAGCTGGAAAAGCCTCTCACAGCTTGCCCAGTCCTTTGCTGCACAGCATTTTTCCCAGTCCAAAAGCTTTGCCCTCTGCTTTGCCAGTGTGAACCAGAATATTATTTGGGGGTGGCTGAACCCCTCTCATGACATTTTAACTTCTACTCTATATAAAAACAGTCAAAAATTATTAATCTCCACTCCTTCTCCCCATTTCTGGTAGCATAGCAGCCAGCCCCCACCCTCAGCAATGCCAGGCCTGTAAGCACATGGAGTGACAATGGCAATTTGTGAGGAACAGGTCACACTGCTCTGGAAAGCTGGGTCTCTGTACCCTGATGAATGAAAAGCTTGCTAATATGAGTATATTCACTGTTTTTTCACCTCCAGGAGCCATTGGAAATGAAATTCCCCCATATTTCATACTCTGCTCTGTCTCTCATGAAGGTAAGAAAGCTCCAGCACTGAGATGAGCAAATGGGGTCTGTGTCCCTTATTGGTAAATGGTGTGAGCTGGGGGCTGTTTTATCAGAGATTTATTGAAGAATAGAGCTGGTTTCCTACCCCATGTGATTGTAACTGTTCCTTGAACTACAATTCCTACTGCAGCTATGGACTCCCCATCCCTGGAAGTGTCCAAGGCCAGGCTGGACAGGGCTTGGAGCAACCTGGGCTAGTGGAAGGTGTCCCTGCCCA
>JAWWEE010000158.1:61907061-61927688 GCA_035221455.1 Xenops minutus
GGCAGCCACAGCTTCTCTGGGCACCCTGTGCCAGGGCCTGCCCACCCTCCCAGCCACCAATTCCTTCCCAATATCCATCTAACCCTGCCCTCTGGCAGTGGGAAGCCATTCCCTGTGTGCTGTCCCTCCATCCCTCCTAAACAGTCTCTCTCCATGTTTCTTGCAGCTCCTTCAGGTCCTGGAAGGCCACAGTGAGGTCACCCCAAAGCTTTTCTTCTCCAGGCTGAACAATCCCAATTCTCCAGCCTTTCCTTATGGCAAAGGTGCTCCATCCCTCTAATCCACTTGGTGGCCTTCTCTAGCCCTGCTCCAGCAGCTCCATGTCCTCCCTGTCACCCCCTTGTGCCAAGCCATCCTCCTTGAGCCAGGAACATCCCCAGGGACAAGGATATTGTCCCCACTCATGTCCCCTTGGCCGTGTCACACACTCTGGGGCAGCAGAACAGACCAAAGCCACGAGCCCTCCAGTGCTCCCAGTCCCAAGGCACCTTCCCATCACCCAAATCCCTGGATAAAATCACACAGCACAGTCTCTTCCTTCCAGATCAAACTCCACAGGCACAGCAAACAGCCTTGAAATATTTCCTTTTTTTTCCCTCCCCCTCCCTAAATTAAATTTTCATTTAAATGATATGATTTAGAGCTCTTAACTCAATTTTTCCCCAGC
Organism: Xenops minutus; assembly: GCA_035221455.1. Classification (NCBI taxonomy): domain Eukaryota; kingdom Metazoa; phylum Chordata; class Aves; order Passeriformes; family Furnariidae; genus Xenops; species Xenops minutus. Next base: position 61,907,729 of record JAWWEE010000158.1, read on the forward strand.
CTGGGGCAGGCTGGAACACCAGCATTTCCACACTCCCTGACAGTTTGACACCAACAGCACAAAGCAGCTTGTTCTCCAAATCTCCAGTTTGATCTAAATTAAAAGAAGCAAAGACTTTGGCGTTAACCAACCTGTCAAAATGCATTAAAAATAAAATGCCTCCCAGGCCTGCCTGGCTCTGCCTCCCTACCTGCCCCCCATGCCCTTTGATTTCCTGCCACTCCAAGCCCAGCTGACAAACGTGTCCCCAAGGAGGGCTCTGTGGCTTCACTCATCATTTCCCCAGCAATAACCCCAAATTCAGCCCTTTCTGGAAGATTTATTTACATTTCAATCGAGCTGCAGCTCCTCAGCCATATGATTCCCCAATAAATGCAGAAGGCTGCATTAGTTCTGGTTCACTGGGGTGCTGGGGTTGCCTCCTGCTCCCTGCCAGCTCCTCTCCAAGGGGCTGGAAAGGGATGGGAGCAGATCCAAGCCCTCCCCACACCCTCTTTTTCCCAAGCACACACTGACCTGTGCTGGGAAATTCCATTAAGGAATGCCTGGTGCAAGAGCTGTCACCACCCATCTCCCTTCTAAGCATTAAGAGCTTTGGAAATGAGAGGAGGAAAATAAGGAATAATCCATCAATCACATCTCACCAACCCTGTGGTTTTTGCAGTCTATTTAAGGGGGAAAATTGTAATTTTGCTGGCAGGTTCCTCTCTCCAGAGAGGGATGCTCCAGGAGAGGAAACCTGGAGTTTCCCCTCTCAGCCCTTCCTAAGCTGTTTTCTCCTTGGGGGATTTCTCTCCCCTGCTGCTCCAAAGACAGGATTAGGGATTTACATACAGGTGTGACACCAGCTGGAGCTGCAGGGGCTCAGCCCACACCTCCCAGTGCTCCCAGCACCACCAGTTCCCTGTGCACTTGAGGACAGGGGGCAAAGAGGGCACACTGAGCCTGCAACCACATTTCCTGCCAAGGAAAGCCTAAAAAGCCATGTTTTCAAGGCACACTGAAACAAAGCAAGGAAAAGAATCCCAGCAGAGAGGACTCCCAGCACTGCCACATCCCTGGAAGTGTCCAAGGCCAGGTTGGATGGGGCTTGGAGCACCCTGGGCTGGTGGGAGGTGTCCCTGCCATGGCAGGGGTGGGATGGATGGGCTTTAATGTCCTTTCCAACCCAAACCATCGTATGATTCTGTAATTCTTCACTGCCTTTGTTAAATTGCTAAATATGCTTTAAAACATCGCTGTCTTTTTTAAGGGCTGCTTAATATAAAAGCTCAGTCCTTTAGTTGTTTGTATTGTTAATGAAGCTTGTTTTCACTTTTTGTTGTTTGGGTTTTTTCCTTGTTTGTTCTTTTTAGGGGTGAAGATGTGACAGAATTTCAGCCTCCCCCCGATTATATACTCATGGCTGATTGCATTTACTATGAGGAGGTAAATGAGGACTTTGCAAAACCCCTGCAGGAAGGTTCCTGGGGAAGGGAGGGTGGGTTCACTGTGTTTATTTAGCAGTGCTCAAATAAACTGTGTCCATCGTGGGCCCTGTGATTTAGAGGAATACAAAGAACAAGACTGGAAAAGGCATTTTTAATAGTTCCAGGGCCATTTGAGTTTCAGAGACTTTTTTACATAAAAACAAAACCCACGTTTAATGTCTGTGACTCCCTCCTCCTTTCTTTTAACATTGGAATGAAGTGTGAAGCAAAACATGGTGAACTGTCGAAATCACTGGTAAATGAAATGTAAAAGTGCCCCATCTGCTCTGTTTGGGTTCTCCTCACACTTCCCCAGGGAAGGCAAGAGGAGAAATCATGCTCCAGCTTAATGGTTTTTGTAGTCTGCCCCGTGTCCTCAGCTGAGCTCTGTAGGATGAGCTAGGAGAAGCTGCAGGAAAAGGGAAATGAGCTGAAGAACCCCATGTGCCAGTGCCCTTCCAATGGTTTTACCAGCCCCTGGCACTGACTCCCTGCATTTTGGTCCTGTTTCCATATGTAGTGGTGTGGATCTGAGCCATATTCAGGGAATAATTGAGAAAACTGTTCCTTTTGAAACATGTCAAGAAGCACTCACTGTTGTGTGCCCCAAGGAAATGCCTGCTCAGCAGTGTGGGACGTTTTTGGCTTTGGTTCTAGTTCAGTTTTCTTGGTCAGCCTGTGTAGCTCCTCCTGTGCAGTCTCCCTTTCTCCTCTGCTTCCAGCTTGCCCCCATGTTCTTGTCCCAATTAAAGCACTAAAAATAACTCCCTGCAAAGCAAAACTGGGAGTTTCTCTCCTGGGTGAAGACTGTAGCTAGAGGGGGTATCATACGAGGGAAATGAACTTGAAATCCAAGTGGGAAATATTTAACCTCTTTTGGGCAGTCACTGGAGCCATTGCTGAAGACACTGAAGGACCTGACTGGCCCTGACACGTGTGTCTTGTGCTGCTACGAGCAGAGGACTATGGGGAAGAACCCTGAAATTGAGAGGAAATACTTTGAAGTAAGTGTTTTTAAACACATTTTCCTTCAGGCTGTGTCATTGAAAGCAGAGGGGAAAATACCAACATTCACTCAGACCTCGAGACTCTCTGCTGAGTGATAGAGCTGCTTTTGGAAAAAGTTTCCCCCCTTTGCCAGATGATTTCATTAAATATTCCAGCTGTGTCTTGTGTGTGGGTGAAGGAAAGAAACACGGGGAACACCTGGATCCACTCCCAGGTGGTGGGGTGATGGTGCAGATTTAACTCTGCACCTGTGGTGGCTGTTGAAAAGTAGCAGTAGGAATAATAACAAGAAAAGGGAAATGGTGAGAATTCCAGGGTGATCTGTGTTAATAAAAGCACCCGTTTGATAATCAGCCGTGCCTCACTCTTGTGGGGCCCTGGCTGTGAGGAGGGCTGGGCTCAGCTCTGCCGAGGTGCCACTCCCACAGCAAACACAGCAGGTGTTGGTGTTTCTGGCTGATTTCTACTCTTGTGTGATTTATTTCCTTCCTTGACTTGCCAAGTTCAACCCAGTTAATCTGAGCACGTCCCAGAGCCCGTGCTGGGGTGGTTTAGCCTGTTTTACCCCCTCTCCCTCCCAATTGAGAAGGTTGGCCGACAGAGGCAGGTGCTGTGGTTTGGCTTAGCACTTCAGAGATTGGGGGAAGCAAAATCTTGGAATCACAGAGTTGTCAAGGTTGGAAAAGCCCTCTGAGATCATCAAGTCCAACTGTTCCCCCAGCACTGCCAAGGCCACCACTGACCCATGTCCCCAAGTGCCACATCCACGGGGCTTTTAAATCCCTCCAGGGATGTTTTATCACAAGCTTACATAGATTTTTCTGAAGTGCTGCAGGGTGTCTGTACCTTTGTACTGGTGCTGGAATAATTAAAACAAGGGTAAATGTGCTGCACTGGATGGGAGAAACGGCTTGGATGGTTGTGGAGGCCTTGAAGGAATCATTCTGTGTGTTTTTGGATAACCAGCTGCTTCAGATGGACTTCGAGCTGGAAAAAATTCCCCTGGATAAGCACGATGAGGAATATCGCAGCGAAGACATTCACATCATGAACATCCACAGGAAGCCGACGGTAGGTCTGTAGGATCCCAGAATGGTTTGGGTTGGAAGGGACCTTAAAGCCCATCTCATTCCAGCCCCTGCCATGAGCAGGGACTCCTCCCACTGGAATGGTTAATGGAGCCAGCACAGCCACTGCTGCATCCCCCTCCCCCCAGCACCAGGCTCTAGGTGTGGTGATCATTTTGGGGTTAACTGATGAAGCGTGAAGAAAATGCTCTGCATTTTGTGCTGACACAAACATGTGGGTTTGGTGCCACTGATTTTTTATAAAAATCTCTCCACAGAATTTTCCATCGTGAGGCCTTCGACCGCAGGATGTGTCCTCTGGCAGAGCTCTGGAGAAGAGAGGGAGAGGGCGTAGGATAACACCACAGAGGGACTGTCTCCAGTGTGGTTGGTGACTCATCTGCACCAAACAGCTTCTCGCTGGTGGTGGACTCAGCACGAGGCACCAGCAGTGGGCTCAGCAGCTGAGATTTCTGGCAGGACAGATGTGGGCTGGCCATGCCTGCGGGCTGAGGGAGGCAGGAAAAGGAATGGGAGCTTCACCTGGAGCAGCCTGGGATGTGTGTTCTGGCACACACACAGTTGGCACTGTTGGAGCAGCAGTGCCAAGTGCTCCCCCAGCTGAGGACACTGCGCTGAAAACTGGGGGCCAGTCAATAAAACTTTTGCACCGCAGATGGGTCTTGGGTGGTGGGTTGTTCTTTGATCCTGCATCATTCCTGCATTGCAGAGCCCCTGCAGTCTCATCCCAGGATCTGGGGCTGTCACGGTGCTGGTCCCTGCACAGACACACCGTGCCCGTGTGACACTGTCGTGCCTTTTGGTTTCCCCTGCACTTTTTGTCCCCGCAGTGTTCATGTTTGACACCTTCATGTTGTTCTGGTGGGCAGGTTCATTGTGGCTCTGAGTGTTCTCACCACACTGCCTCTCCCAGTGGTGGCTTTGAGGTGCCTTTTGAAGAGGAGTTCTTGGTTCTCCGTGGTGGGAGCGCCTGTGGGAGTTGGGGCTGTGACAGAGGTGCTGCTCAGCACGAGTTTCCTCCAAAAAACTGGTGGGTTGGGAGGAGTTTTGTAGGTTTCCAGGTGTTTTCTGCCCCTGCCCTGAGGTCAGGCTCCCTTCCTCTGCACTAAGAGCATTCCTTGGAAACTCCCCACATCCTAAAACACTGTCCTGGCTTGCCGAGCGTGGCAGCGACTATTAGTGAAGGTGAGAATGTAATTTGTCAAACCACACGTGCTGTTTGTTAACCTTGTTATGAAAAGAGCTCCTTAATTACCCAGTGGCCTGCAGGAAGGGATTTACTGGCACGTTTAGACCAACGTGGCTTCCTGGTGGAAGCTCTTGTTCCACAAGCACTGTCCTGTGTGTCCAGTCCTGGTGGTGAGGGGGATGATGTCCCAGAGCACGAAGGGGTGGTGCTTGGGCCTCGTGCTGAGGTTGATGCTTTTCCCAAGGGTTTGGAGCTGATGGAGAAACTGTTTTATCTACAGGGTGTGCAGTGTTTCAGCACTTCCTTTTGCACAGGGCTCAGATCTCTCTCAGAAGAATAAGGGAGGAAGTTGTGCTTTCTGTTCCCTGCTGGTGGCTGCTCCGTGCCCTCAGCTTGAGGCCTGCAGTGCTCAGGTTGTGACTGTCCCTGGGTGACAGGGACCTCGTGGGAGGGGGGCTGGGTCCTGTCACCCCACCCCGTGTCACCTCCCTGTCACCCAGGGAGGGGGATGGAAAACCCAACGGCTTCTGCTGCTCCGTGTGGAGGGAACCGCCCCTAACCAGGGCAGCAGGGAGGGGCCACCACGTGGAACGGCTGCTTTTGGGGGAGAAAGAAGGGCTTTTGGAAGCGGGGGTGGGGTCCTACCGGGGTTCAGCTCCCACTCTGTCTGGGGAGGCTGGTGGCTGCCTGCTCTGAACTAGGAGAGGGTTCTCATGGAAAACAGGGTGCGAGAGAGGTGCTTGTCCTGCTTCTTGCTGACCTCTGCTACCTCACCTGTCTGTTTGCCCCTGTTGGCTTTTTGTCCCATTTCCTTGAAGATACACAGTGTTTTGGTGCCACTTTCCTAAACTTGGGGGTTCTTCAGCGAGGTCTGGCTTTGCCAGAGTTGGGCTCTATTCAGCCCCCTGTGGGATCTGTCCCAGCTCTCTCCACACAGGAGAGCTCGTCCCTGGGCTCCAATGGGTGTGCAGCCATCTCCAGGCTGGCTGTGGTGAGAACTGGCAGCACCAAAGCCACCACCATCCTGTGCTTCATCTTGCCAAAATTTGGTCACACCCTCAGAAGAGAGAGCAGGAAACCTCCCTGTGCCGCTGCCGTGGGAGCTGGTTTGGTGCCACGGGCAGAGATGGTTTGGGACACCGGGGCGTTTGCCTGAGGTCATTCTTAAATCATGGATGATTTTCTGGAATGGTTTACACTGGCTCCAGTGATGGGAAAGTGTGTGGGCTGTGGGTGTGGAGGTGATTTTCCTGGGAGAGCCGTGGTGCTCCTGTGCCAGGGCAGCATTGCCTTGCTCAGCCTTGGGCTGGGCTCTCCGGTGTCACCCGTGTCTCGGTGGTAGTGCCACATCCTGTGGCCCCGCTGGGGCTTTCCTGGGCTGCTGACTCTGCTGTGACAGCCACTGTAGCTGTTCCACTTCCCCCTGAATCAATGGCACATGTTCAGGAGGGAGCACAGTGTGCAGTGGCAGCTGCATAAACCCCTGGTGGCTTCTTGTCGCGATATCAGTCACGACATGGCTCAGAAAGTGCAGGACCTGTGATGTTCCCTGATGACTTTTTGCTTTCCTAGGAAAAGCATGGGATGTGGGGCAGTTGCTGCAGGGAGTGCTGGTGTCCCAATCCAGCCATCCATGAGCAATTCCTGGTGCTGCTGCAGAGCCCCCCAGGACTGTGTGGAGCCAAGCCCTGCACCCACTCATCCCACAGGACTGGTGGCTCCTCTTGGGGAAGTCTGTCCTCCCCAGCTCTATAATCATTTTCTGTGGCATGTAATCCTGGGCAAGTGGATTGGCCTCTTAAAAACTGATGCTTCTTGCCTGCAGCATTGAGAGAGTGTTGGAAAATGGCTTTTATTCCAGTGGATCCACTCCTGCTCCCACTGGCTGCGGTGGGTTCCCGGTACAGGGGCAAACAACTCTGTTAAACGGTGTCTCCGGTTGATTTGGTGGGAGCAGCTGCTCCCAGCCTGTGGCTGCTGCTGCCGTTGTGCCACTTCCTGAGGCAACACCATCACCACCCACTTGGTGACCAGAAAACACACCCAGGGGCTCCCATCCCACGGTCCCTGCCTCCCACCTCATAGGGCCCCGGGAGGTGGGCAGTGTGTGGAGTGCCAGGACACAGGGAATGGCTTTCCACTGCCAGAGGGCAGGGATAGATGGGATATTAGGAAGGAATTCTTGTCTGGGAGGGTGGGCAGGCCCTGGCACAGGTTGGGCAGAGAAGCTGTGGGTGCCCCTGAATCCCTGGAAGTGTCCAAGGCCAGGTTGGAGCAACCTGGGCTGGTGGAAGGTGTCCCTGCCCATGGCAGGGAGTGGCATTGGATGGGCTTTAAGATCAATTCTGGGATTCTGCGATTTCAAACCCCAGGCATTTGGGCAGCCTGAGCTGGGGGATGGGGATGATCCTCCATGGCATTGCAGGCACTTCCCATGAGAGAGAAGCATTTGGGATGCATGGAAAGGGGTCCCAGCCTTCACCTCTCTCTGTTTGCTGGCAGTGCAGTGTCCTGCCATCCAGGGTGGGGAAGCTGTGGAACCTCCATCTCGTGGTCTCCTTTCACATCTGAAACAGAAACAGAAAGTTAATTTTCCGGGGCCATGCAAACTGTGGGGTTTGTGCAGCACAGAGCCCAGGGAGCTCCTCACTGCTGGGCAGTGCCAGCCCCGAGTCCAAGTGTTGCAGTGCTCCCAGCCCCAGGGACTGACCTGGGACCTCCAGGGCACCCCAGGTTTGTGTCCAGTGGCCTCTTGAACAACTTCTCCCAGCCACCCCACGGGAAGGGGAAGGGAGATGAGCAGAGAAGGTGTTGGCTGAAACACTGTCAAACTTTCTTGGCCTTGGAGATGTTTTTGGATGGTGTTTCCTGCTGCCCTTTGGGATGGACATCTGAGTCCACCCCAGGTTTGCCGTGGGGGGTTTGTCCCATCCCTGTGAGCTGTGGGAACACGTGGCACACACACAGCACCTGTAGTGATTTGTGTAGGCCTGTAGTGATTTGTGCTGATTGTTTCTGCCCTCACGAGCTCCCACGTGGGATGTGGGGGCAGCTGAGGCCTTCTCGGGGTGACTTGGATCAGGTGGTGAAACAGAGCTCCTGCCTTGCCGTGGGTGTTTTCTTATTCCTCTTGCGCTTCTGCGTTTGCTTCCTGGGATTTGTTATAAAAAGGAAAAGGCTGCGGAAGTGAGGAGGCAGGAGTGGGTGGGAGGGAAGTGGCCTTGGGGAAGCAGCCCTGCTGGAGATGGCTCTTGCCGAGCTGGGATGTGGTTCCTGGTGCCCTGCCAGAGCCAGCTGGGAAATGCAGGACATCCCCCTGCCCAGCTGCCGGCAGGACACGTGGCAGGGCCTTCTCCCTGCACACTGCTGTGAGTTCACCCCTTTCCTTCCTCTCCTGGTCACCACGTGGAGAAAAGCCACGTTTCTTCCCGCTGTTCCTCACCCTGCCCTGGAGGAGGGTTTTGCTCAGAGCAACACAGCCCTGACAGCCTTGAGGCCCCATCCTGGCACGTCCCCAGCCCAGCGTGTCCCTGTCCCTGCATGTCCCCATCCCTGCTGAGCCCGCGCTTCCCATTGTGCCCGAAACCTCTGACTCATCCATCTCTGCTCTGCTCCAGTGCAGTCCTGGGTGCGTGGCAGCCACCGGCTCCCCAGCATGTCTGTTCTCCTCCATGGGGCAGGAACCAGCTGCTTCTCTGCCCACTTTGCCCAGCTTCAAAAGCCCATCCCGCCTCCAGCTCAGCATCAGTAGAATCCTGGCCCAAGGGACTTGGAGCAGAGGGATAATCTCCCCCTGGTTTAGACCTGTGCATCCCAGGGGGAAACAGTCGTGTCCCTGCTGGGGGAGGACGTGTCCCTGGCTGCTCCCTGTCTCCCCTTATGCATCCATGCCTGTGTGCCTGCACCAGTTTCCATGCCCAGGGTGATGCACAGACCCATTCCCAGTGCAGGCTCTTGGAATCCGGTCTGAAGACATGGATAAAGTTGTTGGTGACAGTGGTTTTCCTCTCCCAGCCCAGGCCTGAGCCACCTGAGGGCTGGCAAGACCATGTGGAGGGATGTTGGCCACACTTCCCTGTGGATTCCCAAGCTCCAGCCACCCTCGGTGAGTGTGGGATCCTATAAGATGCCCTAAATAAAAATAAAGCAGAAATAACCTGGAACTGCTCCCTCCCCAGACCGTATGTGTTCAGGGGCTAAATCCAGATGGCTGGTTTTGAGGCAGGGCATCACTTTTTTGGGGAGTGCATCATTTTTGGGGGGAGTACATCCCTTTTTTGGGAGAGCAGTGTGGACTCAGGGCTTGCTTCTCACAGTGTTTCCCAGCAGGTGTGGGACCCTGAGACCTCCAAGAGCCCCGTCAGGAGAGGAAGCCAAGTGGGATGGGGCAGGTGGGTGCTGTGAATCCAACGGGAGCTGGGAGGTCCCCAGGGAAGCCAGGAGAGCCCAGCCACCCCATCCCCACCACCCACACCGTGGCTGAGTCACTCCTGCAGGCTCGCTGCTTCCTGCAGCGTTTGCACCCACCACCCCGCTCCCTCCACCCCACCGAGGTGCCCAGTTTCCCTCGGATTGGAGGGCAAGGAAGGAGTTAAGAAACTCCAGGCTCGTGTGGATTTGGGCCAGATATTTAAAGATCCAGGGCTGGGAAGGGAAAGGGGAGGTGTGATACTCTCCAAACGCTCCCTGCAAACACCTCGGAGGCTCCCGCTGCCGGTGCCGTCCCCGCGCTCCCGGCAGGGGCTGGTGGGGGAGAGGCAGAAAATGCCTTTCTCCTATTTTTAGCTCTTCCACGGTGTCATTAGAATAATCTGGGATTGCAGAATCTTGCTGTGCAAAATTGCCTGGGAAGGGCAGAACTCGAAATGTGGAGGTTTGGGATGCTGCAGGGTGAAGGGGATGAGGATGGAGAGGAAACACGTGGCCGTGGTCCAACAGGAGGTGCCTGGGGAGTGCCAGGGGTGACAGGGACATGGGCTGATGTGACACAGCAATTAATAGGCATGTCCTTATTTACATCCCGGGAGAGGGGGGTTTAAATTGAGACAAGGCCCCTCCCAAGGTGGGTTATCCAGGCCAGAGGGATGTGCTCAGCCCTGTGCCAGCCTTGTCAGAGATGCCATCAGGCTCCTCACCCTGTCCATGATGGTGTTTCCATGACAGTGTTCCCTTAGTACAGCCCTTGCAAACACCCCTCTGGAGCCCGGTGTGTTGGGAATAAAATACACGAGGAAGAGCTGAGCTAAAGGGAGGAACTCAGCAAGGCCTCCTCAGGGAGTGCCCTGCTGAACCAGGACCAAACTGGTAGATGTTACACCCAGAGTCGCCCTGCTCCGAGCCAGAGCTCGTGCAGGAGTGCCAGCCCTGGGCACTGTGCTGGCTCATGGCCACACTCCACCCTACGTGTGTCCCCTGCCCTTGTTCTCCTCCTCCTCCTTTGACCCTTGGACAAGTGGGCAAAGTCCAAAGCTAAACATTAGCTCAGGTCTTGGAGCAGCTGCCCACGTGCTGCCCACAGCCATCCCCTGGCCGGTTGGACCTCGTCCCCTTGGACTCAGCCTCCACCTCCACGTGTTTCTCCACCTGATCCTTCTGCAGATATCTGGATCCAGCCAGCATTTGTTCACCTTTCCCCCCTACCTGTGCCCTGAAAAGCAGTGTCTCCCTGGTAAGCAAATCCCTGGTGGCCCCCACCAAACCCCCTTCCCAGCACTTGTGCACCCTCCCTTTCTGCTTGGCCTCCTCCTTCTTTCTATCCCTTGAACTTTCCATCCCAAAAATCACTGATGTCACATCCTGACCTTGCAGCTCCAGCCCATCTTGGCAAAGGCTGCAAATCCAAACAGTTGGGTGCTTATTTGGCTGCAACCTGGTCCTGGTGGGGGTTCACCAGGACTGTCCTGAATTTGTGGTACTTCCATCGTGAGCATTTTTGGGTTTTGGCAGATCAGACCGTGGGAAAGAGCTCTGCAGCCTTGGGAGTCGTGGCTGGATTGGAGAGCATCCTTCCCATCCCCAGCCATCCCCTGTGCCGAGTCAGAGGTGCACCTGAGCATCTTTCTCTGCAACCAGACGTGAAATGGAGCCCAGAGATTCATGGAAAACCCTGAGCAAGGGGATTTCTAGTCTTGGAAGCTGAGTGGGACCCACATGGGTGTTTGGAGTAGGGCCACAACCAAGCCAGCTGGGAAAATGGGGAAAAAAAGAGTCACCCCAAGCAGAACAAAGGCCATAAGTCCCAGAGCAGTTCCCCTCCCTCACACCTTGCCTGGACGCACCTCCCAGCTCTCACAAAGTCCTTTTTTTTTAGGAATAAACCCCACTAAAGGGCAGGAATGGCTCCTCTTCACCCCCAGTGGTGCCATCCCACACCATCCATCCCGAGGGACCCCACAGCTCCAGGCTGGGAGGGTGGAGTGTGATCCTTGCACAGTTAATTGGATTTGGCTGCTTCGACAGAAGGGCTGGGGATTAGGGAACAGGGGAGGAATTACTGGTGGGGGTGGGAGCTGCCCTCGGGGTCTTTTGTCCCCAGGGATTATTGGCAGGACAGGGTTGGGATCAGGGTTGGGATGGTCGATGTAATCCCTGTGGCAGCGTCGTGGGTGGCCCTGGGGATGGGCACGGGGGGCTGTGGGATTCCCCTCTGCATGGACAAACCTCCTTGGGCTGAGGATACAGGATGCTCCAGGGGGCTCTGTCCTCATCCAATGATGGGAAGTGGCCATGTCCCACACCGTGCACTCCCCAAACAGCTCAGCAGCTCCCACAACAAACCATGGAGTCATCCTTTCCCAATGTCCTGTAGGATTCGATGGCAGCCAGATGTCTCCCAGTGCAGCCCTTTCTGAGCCTGTTGAGCTGCTGGTGTTGGTCATTATCCACAGGGTTAGATCCTACCCTTCCTGGGACCCCAAGGTGAGGTGAAGGGATGAGATTTTTGCTCCCAGAAGCTGGAGCTTCCCAGTGGGAAACACCAAAAATGCCCATTAAATGGACTGTAGATGAGGGTTTCAGCCCCACACAGGTAGAGGAGCATCACAGGGGCCTCTTCTGGCAGCCGTGCCCTGCCATGGGCTCCTGTTCTGCCAGAGCAGCTGAAATGCCTCATTTCCTTGGAAATGAGTGGGGAATGAGCTCCCCAAATCCTCTGGACATCAGCCATCCTACTGCCAAACCTGCCAGGGCAATCCCACTGGAGGGGACAGCCCTGCCCCAGGGTTTGCCCAATGCACTGGCCATAAACACCTGGTTAGTGTTAAAACAGCAAAAAGAAAGTGTGGCAGTGCTGGCACTTGGGATTTTTGGCAATTCCAGGCTTGGGGAGGACACTGGATCTGCTCTGGATACAGCAGCCAGAGCATGGCTGCCCCTCTGGAAAACCAAAAGTCAGGAGAAGATGGGGGAGGCAAGAGAGTGATCCCAGACAGTAGCTGGAAGTCACCAGGTCACCTCCCTGCTCAGAGGCCACCCTGGCATCCTCTGGAATGACACATCGGGCAAATACAACATGTCGTGGTAGAGACAGGGAATTCCAGGGGCAAATCCTGGGGATTTGGTGATGCAGCAGGAGCCAGGTCAGACCATATCACAAATCACTCCTTATCCCCACAGGGCACTGCCCTCCTCTCCCACCAGGAAGGTCTTCCCGTGTTTATCTTGGAAGCCTGGAGAGCGCACGGCTCGTCCTTGCCGCTGGTCATGCTGGACCCAAATCCATCTGGGGAGGACCAGGAGGAGTCCTGGAGCCACTGGGAGCAGCCTGAGCCAGGCAGGACAGGTCGGAGCAGTCAGGAACAGGTAAGACCTGCTGCTCCTCATGGCAGGGATTACGGGTGGAGCTGCCACGGAGGAGCCCTGCATGGCTACAGCTGTGAAAAAAGGAGGATGAGGGGCTGGGGGAGTCAGGAGGGGTGGAGGTGCCCTTCCTACTGGGCTTGCTTCGGGCTCTTGGCAACGCCTGGCAGTGGTGAGAAGAGGGGACACACTGGCACCAGCTTGAGGGTGTCCAGAAAGCTTCCAGAAATCTCCTTGTCCACCCAAATTCCCAGTTCACAGCCAAACCCCAATGTCGATGTGTTCAGCAAAGCCAGGGATGTGATTTCCTCAGGGAAAAGCAGGAGCTTCCATAGGGATGGGTGGGCAGGGTGTGCACTGGGATCTGCTATGGGGGGTGTGTGCAGCAGGACAATGTCCCTCGTCAACAGGAGTTTTCCCCCCGGAGAGCAGGAGGGTTTCACAGCATCCACCATGCAGGAGTTAATTGGGTTTTCTTTATGCTAATTGCGAGGGGAAGTGAAGAATGCCCTTAATTAATTGGAGGGCAAACCAGCCGTGCAGAATGGGCTGGATCCACCAAGCCCTGCACAAAAATCCCAGCTCTCCCCCTCGCCATAGCAACAGGAAAATGCAGGGTATCCTGCTTGTTCAGCCAGGAAAACACCTGGAATACCCTCCTGGGAACTGTGTCACCCCAACCCCCAAAGTGGGTCATTCCCAAGGAAAATTAAGACTCAAAGTAATATTTTTTAGGGATTAAGAGACTCCTGGGGAGGTCTGGGTGCAGGGAATGGTTGGATTTGCCTTGTGCTGAGGAGCACTGGTGGGGTCTGATGGGACCGGTCTTGTCTGGAGGCATCTTGTACGGCCCAAAGCTGAGCCCTGGGAAGGATGTTTGGTCCAGGAGGGATGTGCTTCATCCCAGGTTCTCCCACCCCTCTTTCTGGCACGCCCTAAATCCAGCTGTGTGGGAAGAGGGGTGGGAGAACCGTGTCCCCCTCTGCATAAATAATAATAAAAAAAATCTGCAATAAATATTAAAAGAATTCACTCTTGTGAACCAAACTTTGGGAGCAGAGGAAGGCTTTGGAGAGACCCCAGGGCTCGCCTCCGCAGCCGCTCCCAGTGGGAATTCCGATGTTTTCTCCTCTCCCATTCCAAGCCCGAAACATCCCTGCTGGGACAGCTGGTTCCACAGGTCCAAAAAAGCCCCAGCCCTGTGTATGAAAATCATATTGAAAAGAGCTGAAATTTAATTAGGTCACATCCTTGTGATCTGGTGATGCAAATCAGAGCCTGGCACTGCCTGGAAAATGTGACAGCGGTTAATGAGGAAAGCACACCGGTGGGATTTCCCTCCGGAGCTGGGGGAAACATCAGGAAAACTTGCTGTCCCTCTGGATTGCTGGGAAGTGAAACTCATACAAGGTCTGTTTTGGGGCTGGAGCAGAACTGTGGCCACCACCCAGGGCTGTGCTGTGGGCAATGCTCCACTGGATCGGCGCTGTCATTCCCACTGGAGCTTTTCCAAGGAGGCAAATGGGCACTGTCAGCTCCCCAGCTGTGGCTGTGGGTCAGTTTTGACCCTCTCATTAATCTACACCCACCATGGACTGAGTGGGTATGGAATTTTGTGCTCCAGTTGGCGGTGCCAAGATTTGACCCCCTAATGTTGGGGTTGGTCCCACCCATATTTTGGGGAAAACCCCATTTTTTTTACAGGACACAGTGTCCAGGAGACTGTGCACATGCTGGGTGTAAATCCGTAGGGAGAGCTCACTGCTGCCCTCCCCATGACACCCCTTGGGATTTCTCAGGATCCCTCACATTCTCTTGCAACCTCTGCGATCAAACAACTCTCCCCTTTCAATTTGGCAGCCTCTGGAAAAAGAAAGGGAAACCTTCTCCCAACCCCAGCAGCAGCTTTTCCTCCACATTCCCATGATCCAGCCTCCTGCCACCCCACTGCAGATGTCTCAGATATTTGCAGACGCTTTTCGGGCTCGGTTCGGGAAGGGAAAGCCAGGCCACAGCTCTATTGCTTGGCAACGGATTTCCTTCCCAAAAAACCCACCCCAAACCCAAGTGTTATATATAATTCAGTGGGAAGGCCCACGGGCAACGCCCTGCAAGTGCTGTTGGGGCAGCCTGGGCTGGGAGAGCTTTGTGGAGGGGATATTTGGGGAAGATGGGGATTGGTGCTGTGAGGTGGGGGATGCTCCCAAGGCTTCCCACTTGGGTAAAGAAAGGGCAGAAATGCCCAGATTCAGTCCCTGAGTCTCCCCCAAGCCAAGAGAGGATGGTGTGTGTGTGCCCAAAAAATCACATGATGGCACCAGGAGCCACATCAGAGCCTTTTCTTCTTGCCATGCCCAGAGAAGCTGTGGCTGCCCCTGGATCCCTGGAAGTGTCCAAGCTGAGGTTGGAGCACCCTGGGCTGGTGGGAGGTGTCCCTGCCCATGGCAGGGGGTGGGACTGGATGGACTTTAAGGTCCCTTCCAACCCAAACCATTCTGGGATTCCACAGTGTGTAGTGTCTTCAGGTTTATCGAATCCATAAAATCTGGGATCCACTGAACATCAGTATAGATAAACCTTTGCAATCTATTTATATATATATATATAAAGATATGTATAACTGTATAAATATACAGATATGAATCTTTGCAGTTGGAGCCAGCAGCAATCCTTGGGGTTTTTCCTTTCCCTGAGCTGCCCCCCAGCACAGAATTAGACTGAGATCTAACTTAGATCCACATTTAAAGGCATTTTGCTTCCAGCTCCAGCCTGACCACGGCCCCACGCACGGCCCACAGCCAAGCTGAGTGTGTGAGGGGTTGGCTCTGCTGCAGAAACATCATCCCATTCTTTTTTCCAAGAGCTCCACGCTGACAAAGCAGCTGGCCTGGAAAGATGCTCGGGGAGCTGTGCTGGATCACCCAGCCCTGGCAGTGCTGGCCCTCCTGCTCCAGGTGGCCTTTTCCAGATGTGATGGGAAGGAGTGGGAAGCACAGAGCCCACCAAAGCTCATGGAGAGGTTTTGGACCTGCTGGAAGATGCCAAACCCCCAACCTGCTGTTCCTCCCAAAAAACGGAGCCCACGAAGGAACACACCACGTGTTCCCTCTCCCAGCACGGGCAGGGCCTTTGCCAGGACAAGCAATGCCTGCACAGCTGGAGCCTGGATTTCCTCGTGTCTTTGGGAAGCAGCTCCATGCCTTGCATTAATTGCTTTCCTAATGACCTGGTCCTCTGTGGTGTCTCCCCACGCCCGTCGGACACGCTGCATCACCCTGGTTTCTTTCCCAGCCCCATTTATTTATTAGCCGGCATTCCCTCCCCAACTAACCCAGTTTAATCCTTTTGTTCCAGTTGGCCAAGGTTTTATTGACCGTGGAGAGGCAGAAATCACCACCACACACCCACGACGCGGGCGGAGCCGGGACAGAGCAGCCCACGGGCCGGCCGGATCAACATCCCAAATCCAGAGGGAACTGGGGAAGCAGCAACTTGGACATCATTTTTTCCTCCGTGCTGCTCCCAAAATCCTGGCTGTTGGCACTTAACTTACTCCAGACACGCTGTATGTGCACATACATTCCTTGGCCATGCGGTCAGACCGGAAAAGATTGCCTCCAGCCCAGGAACCGCAGTGGGAAGGAGGCTGGGAAGGAGGCTGGGAAGGAGGCTGGGAAGGAGGCTGGGAAGAGCCGTGCCAGCACTGAGGCAGGAGTGCTGCAGCCTCCAGAAAAGCTGCAGTCAACACTTTTTTTTTTAGGAGCCGTGGTGCTAAAAGAGGAACCGCTGCGGGACACGCTCTTGGAAAGGCTGAGATGGGCAGCACAGGGGAAGAGCTTTTATTTGGGAAAAATCCCTCCTGCAGATCTCCCTGCGGGACTGGGTGTGGCAGGAGGGACTGTCCGTGCTCCAGGACCATGACACAGAGCCAGCTGCTCCCAGGAGCCTGGACTTGGTCACCTCTCCCACCAGCAAGGCCCCATCAAAGGGTATCTGAGCACCTTCCCCAGCCAGGGCTCGCTCCCAGTGCCCAAACCATATTCCTGGTTGGAGCCACAGCCAGATCCAGGTGCCATCCCTCACACTCACACATGGATCAGGGCAGGGTGGTCTCTGAAGGGTGGCAGAGTCACAACCCTCCAAGCCTTGTGCTCAAGATTCCACTCCCTGCTCCCACCAAACAGCCCCCCGAGTTCCCCCTGGGAAACTCTGCATATCCCACATCCCCAAAACATCTCCAGAACGTGACCAACAGGAATTCTGGCAACCCTGGCATGGCCAAACAACAGCAATGGTGTCGCTGCTCCAAGCACTGGGTGCTCCCAGCCCAGCTCTGCTCTTTGCTGGGAATCACTGGGTTGGGATGGGATGCTCAGGAGCTGTGGCAGGAGCAGGGCTGAGCCCTCACATCCCCCTGGATGGCACGAGGCTCCCATGCCCAGGCACTCTGAGCTCACCGGTGCTACACTGGAATTTGCATAATTCCAATTATGTTCCCAAAAAGGGAACGATCAGAGGAGATGGGAAATCGTTGTCTGGGACCTTCTGCTGGCAGGGACTCGGCGGGAGAGGATGCAGCAATCCAGGCTGTGCCAGTGGGAACCAATGGAAATAAATGTCCCCCAGGCTGCTCTGCCTCTCTGTCCTCCCATCCCTGCCTCTCCCAGGAGCATCCTGGCTACCACAATAACCTTTCCCAGTTTTCTCCTGCACCTGGAGGCAAAAGAAAACCAGGAATGACGGAGCTGGCTGGATGTGCCCTTGGTGTGTTGAGCCATCGCTGCCTACGAGGTGGGAGCAGCAGGATCTTTAATCTCCATGAGTCACTTCTCCCTCCCTGTCTGTCACCTGAAAGCGCTCCAGCCGGTTTGGGATCGGGCTGCTCTGGCCCCAAACAGCCACGGGTATCCCGGAGCCTTCCCTGCTGCCACATTTTTGGCAACCTGGGGGTGCTGGGGAGTTGGCAGATGTTAAACACATCCACGGATCCGATGCCTTAAATAGCACCTGGTTTTCCAAGGGAGGATGCCGGGAGGTGGGACAGATCCCAGGAGGAAGCTGTGGTGCCAGAGGCCTCTTCTCTGTCGTGGTAAATTGGCAGTCCAAGGGAGGAGGGAGCTGCAAGGAGAGACATCAATTCATAAACCCTCAAGTGCTGGGAAGCTCCAGGTTTTCCAGAGGCCCAAAAGCAGCCTGGCCACTGAACGTGCATCGGGATGGCAGAAGTTGGCAAAGCCCTGAAGGAGTTAATCCCCAGATCCCGCTGGGATGCCAGAACTCCTCCAGTGCCAACGTGATTAACCAGTTTCACCACTCGGAGCATTTCCGGGAGCAGGAGTGCTGGAGCCTCTGGGAGAGGGGAAGGAAGGAGGAGCTGTGGAGCACCTTGTCCCCCATGGAATGGCAGGGCTGGGGGGACACTGGCACAGGGAGCAGGCGAGAGTAGCACTGGAGCAAGAGGTTCCAGGCTGTGACCTGGAGGCCTTGGGTCAGGGAAACACACAGGCAGCTCCAAACAAGGTGGAACAGCTGCAGCTCGTCCTCATGGGGAGATGCATCCCCCTTCCAAAATCCTAAGGGCTGGGACAGAAACAAAAGCTGGGAACTTTTGGTGCTGTGGTTAAAAGCCTAAGGTCCCATCACGGGGGAAATGCAGGGGAGGATTTCTCCCTGGGGAATCAGCCAAACAGGTATGGCAGGAGGGAGATGCTGAGATTGCAGCTGCCAGGCTGCAGGCAGCGTTCCTTAAAGGCAAACACATCTCTGCCCTGGTCTGCAGCATTCCCAGCCCTCCCCAGAGAGGCTGGAATGCCGCAGCCAGCGTGGCCAGGAGCAGCTCCAGGGCAGAGTGGTGCCTTTGGAGCTGCAGGAGCTCCCAGATCCCAACCTGGATGCTGATCCTGGCTCACATATTCAGGATGTTTGAAGACAAGGGCTGGAGGACTTTGGAGTCATTAAGGAGTCCAAGGCTGTAAGATGAGCCAGAGTGAAATCCAGGGACAGCTCGTTGGCAGCAATTCAGTGGCTCCCACACCAGCCCTGCTGAGCTTGGCTCATCTTCCAGGGAGCAGGTGCTGGGAAAGCTTGTCCCAAACCTTTGTGCCAGTCCCTGGGCACAGCAGTGGGGTCTGCCCTGCTGCTGCCCCTCACCTCCCCCCCAGAATGCTTTTATTTTCCGTGCTGACATGAAAACCAGCCCGGTGTGGGTCACCACAGCCCAAAAAGCTCATTATATTGAAAATATGAGTAACTTCGTGACACATAGGATGGAATTGGAGCACTGAACAGGCAGAATTGCTCCAGAGGGAAAGGTAGAGCCAAATCCCTGCTTTCCATGGAGTGAGGAGGGCACTGGGGTTGGTCACAGCCAGGGCAACAGCCTGCAAGCCACAGATACAGGATAGGAAAAGCTTCCCAGAGAGCTGGGTGAGTTCCAGACTAAACCCCTGTGGGGAGAGGTGTCCTGGCAGGTGTTAAGTGGTGGGATAACTGCACTGGCACATCCCAATCCCTGGAATTGACCAGCCACAGGGTCCTGCTGTTCCACCACAGCCCCCCATTTCCCAAGGAAAAATAGACAAACCTCCTCAGGGCAAAACCAGCAAATATTAACAGCACGAGGACCATGCAATCCCACCTGCCGTGGGCAAAGTTCAAAGTTCCCTCTGGAGCCAGCACCAAGCCAACAGTGCTCCCAGTCAGGACCAGGCCCTGCAAACCCTGGAGCTCCCACCCGTGATGGGATGAGCTCATCCTCCCAAGACCAGCCTGCAATGAAGGGCAGAGGTATTTTGGGGCTGGGTAGCCCTGGGTGCTTCCCTCTGCTCCTCTCCATCCAGGCAGGGGCCTTCCTCTGATGGGCCCTCGTGAGCATTGCTGCAGCTCAGGCTTGTGAAGAGCAATATGGTCTTCTCAAAGAGTCCTAGATAATCCTGGGGAAATGTTTCCCTTGCTCCTGAGGTCTCCCAGCCAGCTCACCCCTTCTGTCCTACTCCCCTGGGACTGCAGAAGCTGCAGAACCTTGAGGTCTTTCCTTGGCCCCCCAAAATGTGAAACAAAAGTGCATTCCCACAAACGGGCCAAACAACCATCAGATCAACAGAGAGTTTGGTGCAGCTTTCCATGGGTTTTCATCTCCTGCAATGCTGAGAGAGAAAACCTCCCTCCTGCTCCATCAGAAGCTTCAAGATGAAGCCAGTGCCTGGCCCAGGCCATGTTACCCCCATTATGGCTCAAACTAGGAATCCATTCCAGGCACAGACATGGCGATGATTTCAGGAGTTCACAGGATGAGAATCATGGAATGGTTTGGGTTGGAAAGGACCTTAAAGATCATCTCATCCCACCCCCTGCCATGGGCAGGGACACCTCCCACCAGCCCAGGGTGCTCCAAGCCCCGTCCAACCTGG
>JAWWEE010000158.1:61983938-62018561 GCA_035221455.1 Xenops minutus
CCACCACCTGCCGCCGCCGCCGCCGTTGCCGCCTTGTTCCGCCGGCGAGTCATGGCGAGCCCGCCGCAGCCAGGACAACAGCCAATATGGCGGCGCGGCCCGTCCGGCCCCTGCCCGCGGGAAGGAGGGAGGGGGAAGCGCTCGGTGAGGTGAAGCCGCCGCCGCCATCTTGCGAGAGGGCAGCGCTGCGCCCCCTGGCGGGCGGGCGGAGCGGCGGCAGCGGCTGCCCCGGGTCCTAAAGCGCGGCCGGGACCGGGAGCGAGACTCCTGCGGAGCAAATGGAGAGAGGAGGTTTGGATCAGATACGGGGGGGAAATTCCTCGCTGTGAGGGCGGGCAGGCCCTGGCACAGGCTGCCCAGGGAACCTGTGGCTGCCCCGTCCCTGGAAGTGTCCAAGGCCAGGTTGGATGGGACTCTGAGCAACCTGGGACAGTGGAAGGTGTCCCTGCCCATGGCAGGGGATGGAACAAGATGAGCTTTAGGGTCCCTTCCAACTCAAACCATTCTACGTTTCTACGATTCCTGGCCCTGCACCAACAAACACACCATGTGCCTGGGAGTGTTGTCCAAACGCTCCTTGAACTCTGCTAGGTTTGCTTCTATTGCCATTTCCCCGTGGAGCTTGTTCCAGTGCCCGACAACCCTCTGGCTGAGGAACCTTTTCCTAATATCCAGCCTAACCCTCTGCTGACACAGCTCCAGGCGTTCCCTCGGGCCCTGTCACAGAGAGCAGAGATCGGAGCTGCCCCTTCGCTGTCCCTTGTGAGGAAGCTGCTGATCCCCATGAGCTCTGACCTCAGTCTCTTCTTCTCCAGCTGAACAGATGAAATGACCTCAGCCGCTCCTCATACAGCGTCCCCTCTAGACCCTTCACCATCTCTGCAGCCTCCCTTGGACACTCTCTAATAGCTTTATGTCCTTCTTATATTTTGGTGTCCGACTCTGCTGGTAGGTGCGGCACAGACGGGGCTCCAGGCACACCGAGCACCCAGGGACCCCCAGCCACGGGAGCCAGGATACACTGCCCGGTGGAAACCAGAGCCCGAGCCCGGCGGGGACAGAGGGAGCCCCAACCCCGGGGCCAGTCCTGCCCCCGCACCTGTCCGGCACAGCCTGGGCACTGCCGTGACTCAGGGACCTCCTCCGGCCGAGGAGGTGCTGCTGTGTTTATTCAGCCATCCTCCGCGGATTTTTCACCCGTGAATCCACCCCATTAGGCTTTCAGCCACCTGAATTATCGGCGCCCACATCCTGTGGCCAGCAGTGCCAGCTCTGGAGCAAACACCTCCTCTGGCACAGCCGGGACGGTCTGCTGTTCGCAGCACCCCCTGGAACCCCTCCCTGGCCACTCGGCCCCGTCTTCTCTCACCGAAGGGCTGCTTTATTCACTTCCCACTGCATTCCCCTGCTCCACACCCCATGTCGTGCACAGTAGTCCTCCCCTGGTGCCCCCCATCATTCAGGGGATACTCGGGGGGCTGCGGGGGTCTCTGGGGTATCCCTGTCCTCGGAAGGTTGGGCTGCAGGGAAAGGGGAACCGAGACGGGATAACCGGGGATGCAGTCGGGAATTGGAGCCAGGAACCGGGACCAGGAAGGGGAGCGGGCGGTGAAACCCATCCCGCCCCACGGCAGGCACACCCTCACCCTTCCCATCACAGAGAACCGGTCCGTCGAGGAGCCGACGGGCCGTCGCGGTGCCCGGACTGGGCGGACACGGCTCCGATCCGCCCCGCGGGCGGTGCCCGGTGCCGGCCCGCCCCGTCGGCGAGCGGCGGGCGCGGGGAGCCGGGCGGCGGCAGAGCCACGGGACACGCCATGCTGCCCGCTGCCCTCCGACGGTGGCTCCGCCGGCCAAAGGTGAGCGCGGGGGGTCGCACCGGGGCCGCCCCCCCGAGCCCGGGGCTGCCGGAGCCCCCGGACGGGCTCCCCCGATCCCGGGCACGGGGGGGGGCGGGTGGGGGGTACACCGGGGTGGAGCGGGAGGAGGAGGCGGGGGGGCTCCCGCGGACCTTTCCCGGTATTTACAGCCACGCTCGGATCCGTGCCCACGCTGCCGGGATGCGGCTGAGCTTGTTCATCCTGCTCTGCTCCCGGGGAAACTGAGGCACGGGTGGGAGGGGAGGGCGGCGCTGCCCGGGAGGAGCCGGAGCTGCTGTGGGAGGGTCCCACGTACCTGCCCGAGTGGATGTTTGTGGATCCATGCAGCCCAAACCTTGCTTGGCTCCCTGCTTTGCCTGGGAGGTTTGGAATGCTCTTGACCCAGCACACGGAGATGCGGGGTGCTCCCGCCATCACCTCTCTGCTCCTCCCGCAGCGCTCCGACCCTCGCCTGCTCTCCCAGTTCTTCTTTGCCGACGAGAGGGTGACACGGGTGGTGGCTGAGATCAACGGGCTGGATGCCGAACTGGACCCACAGCAGTACCTGGTGCTCCTCAACCAGCTCCACCTCAGCCAGGTACGGGGGCAGCCCGGGCCCCGGCGTGACTTGGTCTCCCGGGAAGCCACGAGTGACATCCCTGCTCTCGCCAGGCTCACCTGCTGGCCGTCCTGGAGCGGATCATGGAGGAGTGCATCCCCACGCAGCGGCACAGCCGTGACTACCTGGTCAAGTTTCCCGAGGAGCTCTTGGTGGACAACTTGGGGAACCACATGCTGTTTGCTGCTGAGGTGAGCCTGGGGATGCTGTCTGGGGGGTCCGGCTCCCTGAGGCTGGGGAGTAATGGGCCCACCACCACGAGCTGACCCTGGGGTTAGAGACTGTGCTGCCCTGCGTGCTGGCTCCTGATGGTCCCTTGTCCCAGCAGTGTCTCCTGGCTGGGACCTTCGCAGAGGTGGAGGAGGCAGACAGGGCACAGCTGCGGCCCCAGGCCAGGAACTTGCTGTGCAGCCTGGAGCTGGTGCGGACAGTGCTGCGGGAGCAGAGCCTGAGCCAGCCCAGCTCCTACCCGGAGCCCGTCCGGGCTGTGCTTGTGCAGTTCGACCGGCTCTTTGCGGAGTTCGAGCTGAGGTGGGGGCCAGGGCTGGGGCGGTGGGGGCCCGTGCCGGGACTGGAGGGGCCTCACACTCCCCACATCTCTCCAGCTACGTGTCCTCACTGGTGGCAGTGAAGTCTCCCGAGGAGATCTACAGGCAGCAGGAGATCATTGTGCTGTTCTGTGAGACAGTGGAGAGGTGAGTGAAGGGCACCACGTGTCAGGTGGGGATGGAAGGGACCCTGGCCCCAAGGATGGACAATGTCCTGAGGCTCAGTCCCACTGTAAGGGAGTGTTTGTCCCCAGAGCCCTGCACCTGGGCTACCTGACTCAGGAGATGATTGATGGCTACGAACCACTGCTGATGTTCACCATCCCTCGCTTGGCCATTATCAGGTGGGTGCAACCCCTGGAGAAGGAGGAATGTTCCCTGCCCTGTATAAGCCCCTTCTCCCCATGGGAAACTGGGGTCCTGGGCAATCCTCAATATGAGTTGAGCTCTGTCTCCTCACAGCGGCCTCCTCATCTACCCTGAGGGTCCCCTCAGCCTGGAGCAGAGCCCTGAGGACATGTCCCGGGTCTTCAGCCCCTTCTACAACCTTCTGAAGAAGATCAGGTGTGCAGCGGGGTGATGGGTGGGGCCGTGGTGCAGCAGTGGGGCCACGACATGGGGCTGATGCTGTGCCCTCCCTGCAGGGACCTGCTGCGGGTGCTGTCGGTGGAGGAGCTCTTCCTGCTGGAGAGGAGCCTGTGCACAGCTGAACTAGAGGATCCCTGCAGTCCCGACATCCCCCCAGTGTGGGGGGAAGCTGCTCCCTTCAGTCTCCTGGAGGCCCCTCATGGCACTCCACCAGCCCCCAGGTGCACAACGCGACTGGGACCCCCCAGTGCCATCGATGATCCAGGCACCAACTGGCAGTGGGGGTGTGTGGTGGGCAGGGAGTGGGGCCAAGGTGGCAGATTCCTGTCCACTGGGACAGGACGTCTCACACCACCCCTGGGGTAACCATCACCTCTCCCTGTGCAGCCCCCAGACTCTCGGGAGCAGCTCAGGAACGGGCATTGATGCCACCCTGGGTGCCCGCTGCTCAGAGCTGCGCTCCCGCTACAGCAGCACCAAGGAAATGCTGCACACCCTCTTTGTCTGCATCTCAGGTGAGTGATCCCTGAGCCACCTGCCACCACCCTGACATCCTCCACACCCTGACCCTCCCAGCACCCTGATCCCCTATCCTCACTGTGCAGGGGTGGCTGATCAGCTCCAGACCAACTTTGCCAGTGACATGCGGAGCATCTTGAAAACGGTCTTCAAGATCGTGGCCTCACAGGCAGAGCCCTCGGAGGAGCCGACTGCCAGCCGTGAGTAATCCCCAGGGACATGACAGAGTAATCCTCAAGGACGTGAGTGAGATTGCTCCTGTCTGCCCTGCCCATTGCCCATCCCTGGTAAGACAAGGCCACAGTCCCAGGCATGGGGAGGACGTGGCCACAGTACCTGTCCCTGGTTTAGCTGCTCCACCACAGCCCTTGTCCCTGCAGGAGAGAAGGATGGTGCCTCCTGTGTGGCAGATGCTCCTCATGTGGCTGACTGTCCATTGTGCTCCAGCTCTGCAGAGCCTGCTGGGCTCCAGAGGGCAGGTAAAGGGCTGCCCACATGCCGTGGCACTGGGGCAGGGTGTAAGGCTGGGGCTGATTCTGCCCCCATGCTGCCTCAGGGGGCCTGGCTGTGAGGGGGGCTGGCATGGGGGCTTTTTACCGATATGTTTTGTCCAGCAGGCACCCACCGCCTGCCTGAGTGGGTGCCAGACAGCACGTGCAGCCAGTGCTCTGCCTGCCACTCGCCCTTCACCCTGCTGCGCCGCCGGCACCACTGCCGCAGCTGTGGGAAGGTAGGATGCAGCTGGGCTGGGGCATATGGGGTCCCTGAGTGATGCAGCTCTGCTCAGCCCTGCTCTGGCTCCCTCCTGGCAGATCTTCTGTGCCCGCTGCTCACCGCACACCGCGGCACTGCCGCACTATGGCCAGAGGAAACCCGTACGTGTCTGCACCCACTGCTACACCACACACCTCTCACCTGCGTCCTGGTGTGCCCGGAGCCACTGAGACCCCCTCTGCCAGGGCTGCATCCAAGAGGAGGCCATGCACCAGGGGGCAAAGGGGCTGCTGGGCAGCTCCTCAGCCCCATGACTCCTCTAGGAGCTGGGTGGGCATGGCGGCAGGACCCCCCCCCCCCATGGCATTAGGCCTCCCCCCCTTGCACAGGGGCAGGACCCCGCACGGTGGCTGTCCATACCCCACACTGGCGGGGCTGGGGTCACGGTGGGCGCAGGACCGCCTCTCCCGATGCACCGTGGCCGTGCCCCACTGTCTGTGAGCCGTGTGCTGCCACTGCACACCTGCCCCCCGGCTGGAAATGTGCTTCGTGGTGGTTTTTTTCCAGGTGAACTTTGGCTGCTGTTGGGCAGTCTCCCCCACGCCGGGGGCCTGGCCTGAGAAGGTGCAAACAGCCCTCACATGACGGAGGGTGCCCCGGGGCCACCCGTGCCGTGCAGTGCCGTGTCCGGGGGGCTGGGGGGGCCCGGCGCTCCCCTCCCCACCTTCTCCCCCTGATGGCATTTAATAAAGAAAACCCGCTTGCTGGGCCGCGTGGTGCTGCGACCAGGCAGTTCTCATGGGCAGGGTCTGGTGGGCACAGCCGGTCTGGGAACACCCGTGGGCGCGGTGGGGCGATGAGGGGCCGGGGGCAGCGTGGCGGGGTGAGCGCTCCCTGCCCGGCGCCCGTGGACGGCAGTGGCGATCCGCACCCCGAGAGCACACATGGGCGGACACGGGAACAACCTCTCCCGGGGGGCGAGGCCGCGGCAGGGTGATTTATTAACCCGGGGGGAGTGTCCCTGCCGGGTGTGGGATGGGGTGTCCCTGCCGGGTGAGGGGGGTGTCCCTGCCGGGTGATGTGGGGTGTCCCTGCGGGGTGTGATGCGGGGTGTCCCTGCCGGGTGTGATGGGGGATGTCCTTGCCGGGTGTGATGCGGGGTGTCCCCGCCGGGGGTGGGGTGTCTCTGCCGAGTGTGATGTGGGGTGTCCCTGCCGGGTGTGATGTGGGGTGTCCGTGCCGGGTGTGATGCGGGGTGTCCCTGCCGGGTGTGATGAGGGGCCGTGCCCGCCCCGGCCCCTCCCGCCAATTCAAATTTGAAGCACGCGCTTTCCCGCCCGAAGTTGTTTGCCCGCCGCGGTGACGTCAGCGGCGCGGGGCGCCCCGCAGCCAATCAGCGCGCGGCGCGCGGCCCCCCCTCCAGCCATGGAGCCCGCGGCCACCACGAGCATCCAGGTGCTGCTCCAGGCGGCGGAGTTCCTGGAGCTCCGGGAGCACCGGCAGCACCCGCACCCGCCCGGCCTCACCGAGGCCGAGCACGGCTACGCCTCGCTCTGCCCCGCGCGGTCGCGCCGGGCCGTGGGCAGCGTCAGGTGAGCAGCGGGTAGGAGGGTGGGTGGGTTGGTGGCAGTGGCGCCGGTGCGGATGGATCACTGGCGGCTCTTCCTTCCGCAGGTCGGTGCACAACGCGCTGGAGAAGCACAGGTACCGAGGACGGGGTGGGAGCGGCGGGGCAGGGGGTGGCCGTGCCCCCCTCCGTCCCCGGGCTGACCGCCGTGTCGTTACCCCCCTGTCCGACGGCAGGAGGGCCCAGCTCCGGTGCTGCCTGGAGCGGCTGAAGCAGCAGGTGCCGGTGGGCGCGGGGCCGGCCCGTCCCACCACGCTGAGCCTCCTGCACCGTGCCCGGCTTCACATCCAGGTGAGGGAGGGTAGCCCCGGTACCGTTCGGGGGGCCCCATGTGGCAGCAGGGTCGGCCAGCTCGGACCTCGCTCATGGCTCGCTGGGTCCCCGCAGAGGCTGGAGGAGCAGGAGCTGAGGGCACGGAGGGCCAAGGACCGGTTGCGGGACCGGCAGCGGAGCCTGCGGCGGCGGCTGGAATGGCTGCTCCTGCCCACCGACGGGGAACGGGCATGGGCCAACAGCCTGGACTCATCCCAGCTCTCAGAGCCCTCCGAGGGAGGTAAGAGAGGAGGATAGAGGGGGGGCAGGAAAAGGAAAGCAGCCAGGGGCCTGACTTGGGCTTCCCTCGGTGCCCAGAGGATGCTGAAATAGAGGTGGATGGCGTGGTGTTCAGTGGGGATCTGCTGCCCAGCTTTGGCACCGGGAGGGACCACAGCTACTCCAGCCTCCACAGCCCCGAATCCTGACAGTGCCCACTGCCTTCCCTGCACTGCCTGCCTGCTTCTTCCCTGCCGGAAATGCAGCCTCCTCCGGCCTCATCACAGCTGCCAGGGTAAGGGGCCACAGGTGGAGGTGAGCACCCGGCTTGGCCCCCAGCAGCTGGACTGCTGGGCACTGGGTGCACAGGGCTGGCACTGCACGGTGGCACCCACTGTGCACCACAAAGAACTGGAAGAGGCACTGGAAGAGGGCCTGACTGTCACAAGGAAACCCTCATGCCTCCCCCGCTGTGCACCCCCAGACAGGCTGGGGGTGCATGTGGCACAGGCATGGGGCAGTGCAGACATGGCTACGAGGGCTCTCCCACCGCTGGAGACCCAGAAAGGGGAAACAAGTGCATTAAGCAACCTGCATTCATGCTCCCACAGCCACCCTGCTCTCTTGTACAGACCCGACACTTTTATAGTAAAGGCACTTGGTAAAACTCTGGCCTGTGTGTTCCCTGTGAGCATGGCAGTGGACTGGACCCCCAGGGTGGAGAGCAGTGCTGGGCTCTGCTCTATCCAGGCCAGCCCGAGCCAAATCAGAGGTGGGAGTAGATTCTTTAATGATAATTACATCTCAGAAAGGGTCTAACAGCAGCTGATTGTCAGACTTGTACAGTTTCTTTAAAAATATAAAATCTAAGGAGATTCCTATCTGTCCTGGTGCAGCTGGCCCCTCACACGTACTGCTTCTTCTTGGTGGCTGCCTTGCTCGCCAGGTCCTTGGCTTTCTCTGTGGCAGCCAGGGCTGTCTCCTTGGCTTTCTCGGTTGCTTCCTTGGCTGTCTCCACCAGTGTTTTGGATGGAGCTTCTCCTACAACATGGAAGCTGTTAACCCAGCCCTGCCCCGGCACTGGAGTGCCGGCTAGACCGGCCCAGCCACCTCTGCACCGAGGCACTTCCCCACGCAGGGAGGAAGATGAGCCTCGCGCTCCTGACCCCAGCACGTCAGGGCACGTCGAACAGGGGAACCACAGGCATGACTGCTGCCCTGTCACATCCCCTCCTCTCTGCACTCCACCCCTGCCCGGCCCTGCAATCACTGCCTGCTGCTCCATTCAGGAAGGGCAGACCGTGCCAAGACGTGGGGCAAAGGCAAGGGAGGAGGAGGATTTCGCAGTCAGATCAGTTCAAGCCACGACCTGCCCATGGACTGGAGCGTGACCTCTAACTCCAAGAGACCCATCCCGGTCAGCCCCAGCCTGCCCTTGGTGCCCACCTTGCATTCTTGCTAGCACGTATTCAAATCCCTTAGTGCTCTTGGTCACGTTGCTTTTGAACCTGGCCAGACCAAACTCCTGCAAGGGGAAAAGTCAGTGAAGGTGTAAGCCCAGTTGCCTGTCACACACAACCCCTGGGGCTTTGTTCCAGCTTGAAAAGTCACAAACAGTGACTTTGACAGTGATGGTTCTGGGTGCCCCAAGAGCTCAGAAGGACTGGGGGAACAAGGGGAAAGGGTGTAAAAACCAGCACAAGAAATGGATAGAAAAAGAGAGAGCAGCAGCTCTATGGGGGCACACAGTGCTGCTTGAGCAGTGCTCACCTGGATGGCCCGCGAGACGCCAAATAGGCTGGAGGAGACCCAGGCCTCCCTCTTGACCTCGGTCCAGTTGCTGTTCTCCGGGTTCACCCGGTACACGCAGCGCTCCTCCACCACCTGCAGGAGGCACAGCCCTGCCGTGGACACTGCCGGACCCCCCTGCCCTGCCCTGCACCCACCCACCCGAGGCACCTACCATCAGGCGGGCATGGTTGATGTTCCAGGTGAATGTGGTCATGGTTCGGTTCTTGGGGTCCACGACAGAGTCCTCCAGGATGTAGACGGAGTGGGCGACATTGGCTGGGAAGAAGCGCTCTGCCCAGCGCGGCATCCGGTTGGTCTTGGTCAGGAGCCGCCGGGAGAGCAGCTTGTGGTCCGGTGTCACCTCCCGGTGCACGATGTCTTCGGTCAGGACATGTTTGCTAAAACGGGGGAAGAAAACATCAAGCCCTGCTCCTTCCTGGCCAGCCCTACCCGGGGCTGGGAGCCTTCCCAGGCTGGGATTAAGGGAGGGGGGGACCAGCTGCCCGCGGGGTGCACCAGGGAGCTGGAAGGGGGATGAGGAGAACCCCGGCGGGACCCCCGGGGCTGGGAGGGGGAGAGGGAGGACCATTCCCAGACAGGCCCGCGATGGCGGAGGAGGCGGGGAGGCCGCGGGGCGGTGTTGGGGTGTCCGAGAGGGCCGGGGCGCACCTGTAGGGGTTGGGGTAGCGCTGCCAGAAGGCGGCGAACACCTGGTCCCAGGGCCCCTTGAGGACGCCCAGGCTGGCGCAGTACTTCCCCATGGGGCCGGCGCTCAGGCCCGCGCCTGCTGGGCGGCCGCCATGCGGCCCCGCCGCTCCGCCCCGCAACTTCCGCCCGGCCCGCCGCGCTTCCGCCCGCCCCGCGCATGCGCGGCACAGCGCCCGCCCAACGGCGCAATTAACGCCCCAATTAACCGGGGGGAATTAATGCCCCCGAATTTACCTGGGGGAATTAATGCCCCCATTAACCCGGGGGGAATTAATGCCCCCAGATTTACCCAGGGGGGTAATTAATGCCCCAATTAACCCGGGGGGAATTAATGCCCCCAAATTAAGCTGGGGGTCAATTAATGCCTCCAAATTAAGCTGGGGGTAATTAATGCCCCCGAATTTACGCGGGGGAAATTAATGCCCCAATAAACCGGGGGGTAATTAACACCCCAAATTGACCTGGGGTAATTAATGCCCCAATTAAGCTAGGGGTAATTAATGCCCCAATTAACCCGGGGGGTAGTTAATGCCCCCAAATTAAGTTAGGGGTAATTAATGCCCCCAGATTTACCTGGGGGGTAATTAATGCCCCAATTAACTGGGGGGGTAATTAATGCCCCCAAATTAAGATGCGGTAATTAATGCCCCAAATTAACCGGGGGGGTAATTAATGCCCCCAATAAACCGGGGGTAATTAACACCCCAAATTAACCTGGGGGTAATTAATGCCCCAATTAAGCTGGGGGTCAATGCCTCCAAATTAAGCTGGGGGTAATTAATGCCCCAATTAACCTGGGGGTAATTAATACCCCGGTTACCCAGGGGGGTAATTAATGCCCCAATTAACCGGGGGGGTAATTAATGCCCCCAAATTAAGCTAGGGGTAGTTAATGCCCCCAAATTAACCTGGGGTAATTAATGCCCCCAGATTTATCTGGGGTAATTAATGCCCCCAAATTAAGATGGGGTAATTAATGCCCCCAAATTAACCGGGGGGGTAATTAATGCCCCCAAATTAAGATGGGGGCAATTAATGCCCCGGTTACCCAGGAGGGTAACTAATGCCCCCAAATTAACCTGGGGTAATTAATGCCCCGGTTACCCAGGAGGGTAACTAATGCCCCCAAATTAACCTGGGGTAATTAATGCCCCAATTAAGCTAGAGGTAATTAATGCCCCAATTAACCCGGGGGTAATTAATGCCCCGGTTACCCGGGAGGGTAATTAATGCCCCAATTAAGCTGGGGGTAATTAATGCCCCAATTAACCGGGGGGGTAATTAATGCCCCCAAATTTAGCTGGGGGGTAATTAATGCCCCCAAATTAAGCTAGGAGTAATTAATGCCCCCAAATTTACCTGGGGGTAATTAATGCCCCAATTAACCCGGGGGTAATTAATGCCCCCAGATTTACCCGGGGGGGTAATTAATGCCCCGGTTACCCGGGGGGGTCAATTAATGCCTCCAAATTAAGCTGGGGTAATTAATGCCCCAATTAACTGGGGGGGTAATTAATACCCCCAAATTTACCTGGGGTAATTAATGCCCCAATTAAGCTGGGGGTTAATTAATGCCCCCAAATTAAGCTGCGGGTTAATTAATGCCCCCAAATTAAGCTGGGGGTAATTAATGCCACAATTAACCCGGGGGTTAATTAATGCCCCCAAATTTACCCGGAGGTAATTAATGCCCCAATTACCCGGGGGGTAATTAACGCCCCAATTAACCTGGGGGGAATTAACACCCCAAATTAACCTGGGGGTAATTAATGCCCCAATTAACGTGGGGGTAATTAATGCCCCCAAATTTACCTGGGGTAATTAATGCCCCAATTAAGCTGGGGGTAATTAATGCCCCAAATTAACCCAGGGAAAATTAATGCCCCCAAATTTACCTGGGGTAATTAATGCCTCACTTAACCCGGGGGGGAATTAATGTCCCAATTAACCTGGGGTAATTAATGCCCCAATTAACCCGGGGGTAATTAATGCCCCAAATTAACCCAGGGTAAATTAATGCCCCCAAATTAACCTGCGGGGGAATTAATGCCCCCAAATTTACCTGGGGGTAATTAATGCCCCCAATTAGCCGGGGATGTTAATTAATACCCCAATTAACCAGGGGGTAATTAATGCCCCAAATTAACTTGGGGGGAATGAATGGCCCACTTAACCTGGGGGGTATTAATGCCCCAATTAACCTGGGGGGTAATTAATGCCCGAAATTAACTGGGGGGAGCCGTTAGCACCCCCAAATTAACCTGGGGGAATTAATATCCCAAATTAAGGGGGGTAATTACCACCCCAAATTAACGGAGGGGGCAATTAACGTCCTGCAATTAATCGGGGTGGCAATTAATGCCCTGAATTAACAGGGGGGGCAACTAACACCGCCAATTAGCCAGAGGGCAATTAACACCAGAATTAACCGGGGGGTAAATAAAAACACCCTGCAATTAACCAAGGGGGGGGCAATTACCACCCCAAATTAAGCGGGGGCAATTAACACCCCAAAATTAACCAGGGGGCAATTAACACCCCAAATTAACTTTGGGGTGGAACTAAACACCCATAATCAACTATTGGGGGGCAATTAACACCCCAAAATTAACCTGAGGAGGCAACTAAACAGCCCAAATTAACCTTGGGGACACCTGAATCCTCAAAATTAACCTGGTGGGGGCAACTAAACACACCCAAAATCAAACCTGAGGGAGCACCTGAACCCCCAACATTAAACTTGGGGGGCAACTAAACACCCCCAACCTGGGAGGGGGCAACGAAACAACCCAAAATTAACCTTGAGGGGCACCTGAACCTTCCAAAATTAACCTTGATGGGGACCTGAACATCCTCCCAAAATCAAAGCTTGTGGGCACCTGAACCCCTCTCCAAATCAAACCACGGGGGCCACTTGAACACCACCCCCCCCAAAATTAACCTTTGGGGTCACCTGACTCCCCCCAAAAATAAACCTTGGGGTGAGGGTTCCCTGATCCCTGCAGAAAAGGAAGGGCAAAGGGAGTTTAGCACATAAAATTACAGCTCTGTTACAAAACCCACACACAAAGCTTCCCTCTATGATACAAATTTGCTTCCAAACCTCCTTTCCCAGACTGTAAAAACATCAAAAACTTGTCAAAATGGACCTTGATTCAACTCTCTATAAAATTTTAATGACTGTGCTCCTGTTAACTAAATATTTGAAACAGAAAAATAGCCCCTTACTACATTTGCTCTTTTTAAACAATAAATAAGCAATTTTTTGTTTGTTTTTTTTTTAAACAAGAATGAAATATAAACTTTACACATTCAAAATACAATATACAACTTATTTCCAAAAGGACTTAGTGATGACAGAAACAGTAAAACCAGGTGATGGGTGAAGTTTTCCTACGGACAGCAGGTCAGGCTGCTCATTGCAGGTTTTTCTTCAAGTTCCACAGTTCCCTTCTGGATTTTCCTACTTGGGCTCCATCATTTGAATGGATGGTGGGAGGACTGGTGAGAGGAGAGGCTGGTGGAATCAAACAATAAGGTTTGGTGGCATTCCCAGATTTGTTACCTTTAAGACTGATGAGTGTGGATCTCCCCAGGACCCTGTGTTGAACTAATTTAGGCTGATGGGATAAGGCTGGAGGAAGAGTTTTAGACTTAAGCCATATTTTATCCAACTGAAAACGTTTTGTGTCATGTCCCCTTCCAAAAGAACAAGTTGGATGGACTGTCTCCTTAAGACCACAACAGAAATCAACAATATAGAAAACAAGAGAGGTTTCTCTTAAAAAGGAATTCTTTTGTTCTCAAACTTCACTTAGGAACTCAGCTTAACACGCAGCTGCTCTGGAACATCAGTAAAGTTCACCAAGAGAACACCTGGAGGTGTCCCAGGGTTTCCCAGGCCTCGTTCATGTGGAGTGGAGTTGACTTTGTCTCTCGGTCTCAGCTTTCCTCTCCTGCCGGTGGGTCATGGCAGCCCAGAAGGTGATTTTTTTCAGCACTTCCTGCAGAAGTTTGGATGGCAAGCAGGGAATTTGGTTCTCCAAGAGAGCTGCATTCTTCCCAATGCAGTCAAGACACAGCCTGAAGAAAAATACCAAAAAAACCCAAGAAATATTTAAGTAAATGGTCTAAAGACAACAAAGTGACGCTTAATTAAAGCTGGTGTAGTGCATTAATTACAGATGTTTATATAATTTGTGCCTGTGCAGGGGGATTACACACCCCCAGTGATTAAACTGCTGGGGATCATCACACATTGCATGGCTCAAATAGTGCCTGAGGAGGTAATTTGGTATTTTACCTGCCTGTGCAGAAGCATGTGGGTGAAATAACCCTTGGAGCAACCTGGCCTGGTGGGAGGGGTCCCTGCCCATGGCAGGGGGTGGCACTGGATGGTCCTCGAGGTCCCTTCCAGCCCAAACCAACCTGGGATTCAGTGATTCTATAACCACAACTCACCTGAGGAGGGAATAAGGTTGAGTCTGAAATATCAGCAAGTCACTGCAGTGACCCTGATGAAGAGAAAAAAGAACCATTAGAATGGCAAACAGTTTATCTCAGCAAGAGTGCTGTTTTCTAGACTAATGTCACATTCATTACCACATGCATGATTTAAAACTGGTAATACCTAAATAACTATTTGCGAAGGATCTGAATTACAAATTCCTTTTGAGCCCATCAGTCAAAAAAGCTTCAGGTGGGGATTCTCAGTGGTGCATAATTTATACTGGTTTCAGTTACCAATTTGAGCCAATGTCTCAATCTGTTTGTTTGTTGGGGCTTTTTTACAATTTAAATCCCATCTATAAATACACTGATTGATTTGCTCAGAGAGGTTGTGGACTCTTCATCCCTGGAGGTGTCCCAGGCCAGATTGGATGGGGCTTGGAGCAATCTGGGCTAGTGGGAGGTGTCCCTGCCCATGGCACTAGATGGGCTTTAAGGTCCCTTCCAACCCAACCCATTCCAGGATTGTATGATTTGATATCAATTAGAATTATCTTAAGTGATAGGATTTCTTATCCAGTTTACTGACCGTGTCCATGAAAAGCAAGTCATCTTTGCTCCCACCAAACACCATCACTTCTCCTTCTTTTCCAAGGCAGGCTGTGTGCCACAGTCTAGAAAGGAAATCAGAAATGCAATTAGTGCCCGAGCAACAACCACCAGTTGTGTGTTATCAGCAAGACAAAGACATTATTTCAGAAGTGTTCAGAGGTACAAAATAGTAGCTTCAAATATATTACTTGTGTATTTAACAATGTAAAAGGAAACTATCCATGTCATGAGAACTATTTTTGTACAGACCAATATATTTTGTCACTATTTGACTCTTCTGTACTCTGGTTATATAAACGTTATCTTATTTATCACTACAGTGGAAAATTTTTATACAAAAACATAACTCTACAAACAAAACTTTTGCCAAGGATGGCTGTTCTTTTCCTTTTTAAATTTTCCACTCTTTCTTTGATTCAGAAGTACAGTTCTAGTGGCTTTCAGACTGTGGGGTTCTCTGTCCTGACTCGAATCCCTGAGCTCTAGGAACACCAGTTATCCTGTTCCAGTCTTACACTCCCCCAAAGATCCCTGGGGATGATTTCCTGTGTGTCAGTCACATCACACCAGGCTTTGTGTTGTGCATATAAGAATACATGATGTAAAAAAGACCCCACAAACCCTGGTTTTATAATCAGAGATTCTGCAGCCACACCTTGCTAGGTTTATTTTTTATTATTAGCAGATCAAACCCTCTAATTTTTCTGCTGGTCTGTCACCACTGCAGTGAATGTGACAAGATGATCCCCAGAGAGCTCTGGCCCTTCAGAGCTACTGAACCAAAATAAAATGCACCACTAAACTTTCATGCAAAAGTAAACATTCCCACTTTCCTACTCCATTCACATCAGTCCTTAGGCTAAACTGTACCCCACCTTTTTCCCTTCCTCATACCTGTGGACAGATCTGTCTCTGCCTGATCTGCATTAGGAAAACTCTGGCCTGGACTTGGTCACGAAGAACAGTGGGAAGCCTTTCCTGCCTGGACTCTGGTGACATCCTATCTCGCAACCTGAGGCTTTTCCTACAGCCTGACAGAGTTTCTGTCCTCCCACGGCTGCTCTAACTTATCACCTAAACATTCTGACAAAGCACGTTATTTGAATCACACACATCCTTCAGACACAGCTCTTCCAGCTGCAAGGACAGCTTGACCTGGCAATGAAAACACTGGGAATTCAGCAGTTAAACACTTGGTTCTCTGAAGTGCAACTGATGGACAGAAAGAAGAACAGTATTTTCTACCAATGCACAGTCACCTGAGAAGACAATTTCTTAGAAATCACTGAAACTGAAGGTTGAAGGAAATTATTTTTTACAGATTTTAAGGAAGGAATCAAACTTGCAGAGGCATCGGAAAAAGACACTGATGAATTCGTGCTGTACTATTATTATAAAAGAATAGAAATATTTATAAAAGAAGTACACATATCTGGGTTATTGCCCCTGTATTTTAAGTTATAGAGCAGCAACTGAACTGACTGAAACCTTTTCCAGCTGCAGAGATGCTGCAGTGATCCTGGGGGAGTAAAAGGATACAACTATGGTAACAAAGAAGTAGTTCAATCCACACACAGGCTTTTGGGATGGCTCCTTTCATCCATGTTTCCAGGAGCCATTCCAAACCCACCTGGATGTGTTCCTGTGTCACCTGCTCCAGGTGACCCTGCCTTGGCAAGGGGGTTGGACTGGAGGATCTGCAGAGAGCCCTTCCCACCTCAACCATTCAGTGACTTCCTGAGAAAGGTTAATGAAGTTTTTGGAGTTTGTTGGTTTGTTTAAGGAGGGCAGGTCCTTTCCTTCAATAATTAGGTCACTGAGAGGTCCTCAGCCTCCAACCCAAACACCAAAATCCTCAGGTGGTGGAGAACAACCCCAGGACACGTTTGGAACTCAGGGAGCTCTGAGGTCCTGTCAGGATGTGACCCAAAGGCTCTGCTCTCCCAGGACAGGCTGGGCTGTGTGAGCACAACAGTCCCACTTGTATCCCACTGTGGGATCTGCCCTGGAATTGCCTGGAAACCACTTGGGGCTCAGGAGTCACTGGTTCCTCCCATCCAGCCCCTCTGCCAAGCAAGGCACAGGTGTTATTCCAGCAGAGGAAAAGCTGAGCTGCAGCTCTTGGGGCTGCTGCCTGTACAAACAGCACATTCTGCCCCTTCCTGATCCTTTTCCATGATGCCCAGGAAAAACAGGGACACACTGGAGGTTTATGAGACCAGCCATGTGGAAAGAACTGAACACAAATCCCTGGCTGCTCCTGCTGGGCTTTACTTAAGGCAGCCATTGGTCCCTTCATCTATCAGCTCACTAATTATAAAAAGAAAATATTCTATGACGTTAAGGTAGTTTATTTGGCCTTGAAAGAGCTGGAAGTATAAAAAAGCAGAAAGCTTGGTCTAGCTGTGGCTGTTATATTTAAAAGACACCCTAGAATAGGATAAAACAGGAAGAAGATTAATGAAGGTAAAGATATTTCAGTAACAGAACACAAGGCAGGAATCATGCAAATGCCAGACCAGAACTGTACAAATTTATATCATAAAAGAATGAGAGAAAACTGTGCTGAGAGTTCCTGGGTGGATGCAGAGAATGAATTCCGTGAAAACCTGAATATTAACTACCTACAGCAAATTAATTCAATAGTAATTATGTTATAAAAACAGATAATGCTTCAAACACTGTGTTAACAAATGAGGTATTTTACTTTTGAGCCCTGAAAGATGCATCCACTTTTTCCTGGTTCTCTCCTCCTCTGTTTCTAATAATGTATCAACATTAATCAAGTTGTATTATTCTCCTTGCTCATTAATTCCTCAAAAGTTCTGTGATATTTTCTTCTATAACAACAATAATTTGGCTGTAGAACACCAGGTTAGTTGGACACCCAGATCCTTCACCACGAAAACATCTTTCAATGCAAATAAACATCAGCAATAACAAATACAGAAATTCAAAATGCTGCATCAGGTACGAAGGAAAAGGAGGTGTTAAAGCAAACTATTCAATCATACTGCATTAATTTTCTAAAATACTCATATTCTGTTGTTTTAAAATACTGTTCAATAGTTTAAAAACCAGTTAATTTTTTATAAATGATTAAATTTCAGCACACATGATTGTGTTTGGATACCTAGGCCTACTCTTAGGCAAGTGGGTGAGTTGTTTCCATCCATTTGTTGTAATGCTGTGGATCCAGCCATCACCTACAAGGTAAGAACATCCATTAGTGCCTTTTTTGGGGGCAAAGAATGACCTTTTTTATTTATACCAACAGCTCTGTATTCTAAGATCACATTATACTCAGGTAACAGTAAAATCATCACTACATTAAGCTGCATCTTTTCACTCTTTGTGGTTTAACTGAACACTCAGTGCGTTGAAATCTGCAATTAAAACAAAATTAGTTTCTTTTCTTTTGGATAAATTGAGAGAATCACCCCCTCCCGGTGGATTTATCTGTAACACTTAAAATTATTCTCTTTTTTTTTCATGAAAAGAAGTTAATTTTTCCACAAAAAGAACTAAGACTATCCCACTTCCTATTTGTCACTGTGATTTGAAGCGCACAATGGAATTATAACCTTTCCATTACTTACTTAAAGGAACATTATCAGAACTTAGTCCACCAAAAAGGAAAAGTCTGTCATCTCCTATTGGAGTCAGCGTGTGCCAGGAACGATCCTTTGGTTTCTCTCCACTGATATTAATTCTTGGTGAAACAAAGAAACAAAGAAACCATAGAAATTTGCTTTAAAGAACGCTGAAAATTAACCTGCCAGAAAATGTCATAGCTTGTCCTAGAATAAGTCTGGATGTTTTCCTAGTGAAAAAAAACAAAGACTAAGTATTTAAATAAACTGTAGATAAAGAGTTAATTGAGATAAAATTTAATGAATCCTGAGGGGTTACAGCCTCTCCAATCCTAGGAAAGTGATTATAAATGACCCAAGGGCTGTGGCTTTACCTTTGATGCCAAAGCTACCACCTCTCCAACCTCTGTAACACAACAGTGGGCACCCAAACCTTGAGGTAAATGTCACTAAAAAGGGCATTTCCTAAGTACAAAACACATGTAGGTTTATGATTGCAAAGATCTGCTCACGTTACAAAAACAGAGGCTGGAAACTGATTTCATTTTATTTGGGTTTGCCTGAGGTGAGAATGTGAACAGCAGAGAACCTGAACATATGGGATATCCCAAAAAACCCAGTGTGGGGATCTGTGTTTCCTTTGTACTCAGTGCAGAGAAACAGCCCCCTGAAAAGCACAACTGGGGATTGATTTTCCAGGTGCCTGTTCCCCTTCAGTGAGCAGGGAGGAAAGCCTGGGTGAGGAAGGGAGGCATCTGTGGTGCAGCCAGAGGGATCCCACTGCTGGGAACTGCTCAGCTCTCCATCTGGAAGCAGAGCCTTGACAATCAGAGATAATTAAACAGGGATTGCAACACTGTCCAGCTAAATTTGGCACTCAAGTTGAAGCCAAGTCGCAGTGTTGGAGTGCCTGCTTTGCACAACTCTTGTGTAAGAGGCTTCTAAAATTGGCCAAGGGGCAGCCTGGGCTTTGATGGTTAAAAAAAATATAAACCACATCCTGATGGGTGACAAAATTTCAATTTTCATGCTGCAGAAAATGATCCCAGTAGCAGAAATAACATAATATTGAACATTTTGAGTAACAAGTCAGGGAAGGCAAAGAGACTTCTGGGTAGTGGCAGCAAAAATAAATATTGCAGCCCCCTGCT
The DNA here is from genome assembly GCA_035221455.1 of Xenops minutus. Lineage (NCBI taxonomy): Eukaryota > Metazoa > Chordata > Aves > Passeriformes > Furnariidae > Xenops > Xenops minutus. Next base: position 62,003,248 of record JAWWEE010000158.1, read on the forward strand.
GGATGATATTCCTGGATTTGTAGGTTTCTTTATGCAATTCCTTAAGAAACCTGTGTAGAGTTGAATAAGAAAGAAGCTTGACTGGTTAAGTGGGGCTTTAAATAAAATCATCATTGTACTGGGAGCTTTTCTGCTCTGTTTTATTTTATTGAATGTTTGTGTGAGGAATCACAGGACTTTTGGAACAAGAATCTTTATGTTGGGTGATCCCTACAAATGCTTGGTTTTAACACAGCCACCACTGCTGATTTTATGCAGGAAGTGTGTAACCAGAAATAACTGGCCAAGCAATTTATGTAAAGACAGTGTAAACTGGAGTCAAAAATGTAAATACTGATTTGATATTATCCTGAAAGATCCACTGACTTTTTTCCTCCTTTTGTGATTAGGAGATGGAATAAATAATGAATAAATATGAACACTTCCCCTCCCCTGAGGTGCCACCACAGCAGCAGACACTGAAAAGACACCTTTTTCCCCCTCCTAATATCTTAAATCTCTTTTTTCAGTCTCTCAAAGACTCTTTGCAGAGGTGCTGGAATGGCTGGACAGGAGGCTCCTGTATTTACAGTGATCCAAGTCTACACTAAATCATGAGTAAATTTGGGGAGCTATTCTTGGATCACAACACACAAATAACTGAGTTTTGGAAAGATGGTCAGTATTTTGGATTTCATGGTCTTTTATGACAGAGACCCTTCCCCAGTGTGTGCTGTAATTAGCCAGCCCCAGATACTAAAAACAGCATTCAAAAAGCCATCAGGCCTGAAATTCCATATGGATAAATGCACCCTTCTTGAAAACTAGGATGTTAAATCACTACATGCTGTGCTTGAAACAGCATCATCAATGATTTGGTGCAGAACAGAAAAAGCTTAGTAACCCCTATGAAATTCAATTAAATCCAAATCACAATATAGCAGCTGTTAAAACAGTCCCCAAACTCTCATTCTCCCCTTGGAAAAGCTACAGGATTAGCTCTGGAACTATTTAACAATATGTTTCTATCTGCTACATTCAGTTTTAAGTGTTAAGAGAGGGAAACTCACCTTCCAGACCAAGTCCAAGTGTCTAAGTTCAGGCAGTGCAAATCATTCATTCTGGTTTGCTAAAACAAAGAAATAAAATCACACTGGTGTTATGTTAAGCAAATAATAAGCAAAGTGTTTCAGTGAGGCCTTCCTGGGACAGAGTATTACAAGTAAGAGTATTGTGAAGAAATCTGTACCCATGTGCCTTAATATAAATCTGTATTACGTGGCAGATGAAAAGCATTTCTTCTCAAAAAAACCAACCATGCAACTCTCAGGAAACTGCCTGTCAGGAACATTTCCAGTCATGCAATGGCACTATGGGGCCAATTGTAGCTTTTAACAGTGAAGAACTATGTGATATTTATTCAGTTCCTGCACGTGTAGTTAACTTTCAGCCACAGAATTCATGGTAGGTAAATGCACAAGGTATTTTACTCTCATATAGTTGCCTCATGTTATCTTTCTTTACATTCTGATCAGAACTCTGTGTCCTCCTGCCTGGTCACTTACTCCTTGGAGTAACCTGGTAGTACTCAGTGCATCCCACAAAAAGTCCATCACGTCTGTGGTTTTCTCTCTCTCTCCCTTTCACAAAGCTATACAAGCAATGAGAAGGTTTTATGACCCTTTAGCATTTGCCATAAACATAATAAAATGGGAAATAACACACTTTCCTGTCTGGCTGTGATTTGAGAAGGCGAAGTGACTCTCTGCCTTAGGCTGGGGGACAGAATAAGAAAGGATTTCTTTGCTTTAGATTATTTTCAATGACTCAACACACTCACTGACACCTGTGATTCCCCCAGGCACTACAAAAAATATCTGGGAAGTAGGGAAATGTATCTTGCCTTACCTTCCAACTCCTTTTCTCCTAGGGTAGTCCATAGATCTATTAGAATAAGCCTTTCTCCAGCTGGCAGATCCTTTGAGGCAGAAACTAGGCTGGTCATGTAAGTCAGAACAGGAGTAGTTTTACCCCTGAGAGCTCAGCCAGGGAGTGAGTTTGAGAGACTTCCAAAGCTGTCCACCAGAGCTATGGGAAGCCTCTCAGGGGATTTCAGGGAACAGCAAGGTTTTCAGGATAGCTATGTGACCAAGTACTTTGCTGTCCTGGAGAAGGGAACGCCAACCACAATTCTGGGATGCCTTCAGGGAGGGCACCAGGCTAAAGAAAAGCACAATGTGAGGGTCTGGGGCATTGCCTGAAAAACTTCATCCCTCAAAAGGGTGAATAGAACAACAATATGTCCAGCTGACAGCCAGTGGAACAGATCTGTCTTCCATGACAAGTCTATGCAGTTTCCTGCTCCTTCTGGTGGCTATGAAGGAGATGAGGAACAAATTATCCAAGCAGAAAGCACAATGCAGTTGGTATCTTCTGTACACAGCCAGACACTTGGGGCAGGGTGGGGGGAACCCAACATTCTGGCCTCTACGACTGAAAACATTTAATCATCTTGCAATAACACAATTTGATATGAAGGGCATCTATCAAAGAAGGGAAGAAAGTTGCTGTTATGGTGGAAATCTAGGTCTCAAGCAGATCCTGTTCAAGACCTCCTCGCTGACTTTCCTTTCCTAGGCATTAGACAGAAGATGGAGAAGTTTTCAGTTTCCTGGTCCCTGGGAAATCAATGTATTATAATCTTTACATTCTCATGATTCAACAGCTTGACAGATGCATAATTACATCAACCTTCTCTAGAATTCAAAACACCATCAGTTGGACATTTCTGTCCCAAGATTCAGTCCTTTAACAAAGCCTTTCTGGCCAACCCTTACGTGGCAAACTGGAAAGCACACAGGTTTGCAGTATCACCACTTGCCACACACAGTTTTCTTGCAGATTCTCATGCATTTCTAGCTGCTATCTACTATATTTAATCATTCTGACAATCCTAGAATGATCCTTAATTGGCTTAAAAGCCTCAAGCATCCTAAAAGGGTTTGCATTTCCCTTTGACTCCTGAGGCATTCTGCTTATCTCTGGCAAGTTCCTTTATTTGCAGCCCAGTGAACATTAACCAGGACCTGCTTTGCCTCAGGATTAACTTTCCAGCCCAGATGAAAGGCATTAAGGGTGACATTTTTCTCAGCTCACTGTTCTCACAGTAAATTCTGCACCTCTCCATTCTGGATTTACAACCAAGCAGCTATTCCAGCTCCACTCTTTGCCAAGAGAAGGGTTTTGTTTGATGGATCTTCAGAGACAGGAAGGATAACAGGAAATATAAACATGCTTACATTAAGGCACCAGATGTGAGAAGAGCTGCTGGAAAGACTTTGGTTTACTACTTCATTCTTTACATGAAAATTTTCCACTTAAATTAAACATAAGACTTGCATCAAATTTTTGGACTACCTCTCCTTCCTTCCCACTTTCTCCCATTTCTGTTTTTCCAGGGGCTTACCTGAAGGAACTGAGTCCACATAACACTTCTGAGCCTGTTTTCAAATGATTCCTGGTACAATTGATTTTGATCATCATCATCACCATCATCTTCTTTTACCAGTTCTAGCTCCAACTTTGGAAAAAGGTGCCCTTTCCTCCCAGAAAGATGAATAGGAGAAGCCTCATGACACTTCCTGGCCCTTTCTGGTTCCTTGTAGAGCCTTTTCCCTGGGAAGATTTGTATTATGGTGAACTAGAAGGAGAAGGAGGAGCAGAGCAAGCCCGTATTTGCTCCTTAATTTATGGAGAAAAGCAAGACTTCATCCTTTGGGGAGGAGTTACTCCTGTGTCAGGAAATGTAGTGGGTTTGTGATATCTTTAGCTTTCTTGTTTCATGACTTACATTAATTCCTCAAGCCTCACTGAATGTTCCCTAGCCTTTCCAAGCTTCCTTCCATTTATTTCTAGGATGGAAAGTGAATCAATAACAATCACTAAGGTGAAAATTACACTCACTGCTCTCCTACAGAATTAAATACAGCTTTCCACAGTTTCACTCTTCTCTGACACGGTTCCCAAGTGGCTTCACTGAAATTCAGCACCTTTTTAAGGAAGCTGATACTACATGAGGAAGAGAAAAACCTTTTCAGATCAGAGCCTTCTGAATCCTGTGGTTAAACAGAGTTAACAGAAGCCCAAGGGCAAATCCTCTGAGGGCAGCTCTAACCATGCACCAGCACAGTGGAGAAATGACAGGTGAGCTCCAGCTAAATAATAATTCCACTTGCAGAGGCTGCCTGAAATCCCAGCTGGAGCTCCAGAGCAGTTCAGCTGCAGCAGGCACAGTGCAGCAACCCTAAGCTGAGCTCCCAGCCCTCGGTGCTGTTCTGAGGCTCTGGAGGCTGAGGAAGTGACCAGGAATAAATGGGAGGGCAGAAGGTCCGGAGCTGCATGTTTCCTTCTTCGTCTCTGGGTCTCTTTCCCTCCCTAAATGAGGAGCAGCATTTGGCTGTGGTCAGCAGGGGTTCAGTGGCAGCAGATAGGGAAGAGCAATTCCATGGCAGAGGCACGGGGCTCACTTAGCCCAGCACACAAGGCTTGACAATTTTTCAATCTCTTCCAAAATCCCTTTATTTCCTTAAGTTATTTGCAAACCAAGTGTGTGTGTCCAAACCTACAGCTCCCTCAGGCAGAGGTGAGGCTTGAGCAACAACTCCAGAGATCCTGAGCCTGTATCAAAGGCCACATAATGGCAAGAACAAACAGGATCCGCACTTTGGTTACTTTCTTTCCTAATTGCTCTGAAAAGGTACTTAAACCAAAAACTTTTCCTGCAGCTGTGGGAGGAAATTCAAACTGGAAACTGGCTGGACATGGTGTGGCCTCTCTGCCCATACCTTGGTCTGCAGAGCTGGTTTCTGTCTGAGCAAGTAGGAGGAGAAACCTTTGGTAACAGAACTACACATGTGCCCTGGGAACATTACAGCAGGAAAAACAGGGAATAGGGACCAAAGGGCAATTTTACACTGCTTGCTTTGCCAGCTTTTGGGAATGCAGGGGTTAGGCTATGGCAGCTTTCCAAGATGAAGGTGGCATACGTTCTCTGTAGGGCATTCCCAAACAGCTAATTCCATCTTTTCTACAAATACTCAGCACTGGCGCTTTCAAAAGCTTCTTCACTGTTAGTTTTCAGAGGAGTAGAGATAGAAAACATCCAGTCTCATCCTCTAGCTGAGCAGGATTAAAGGCTCTAAATTAGCTGTAGTAAAAAGAGCTAAAAACTTCAATTAAAGAATATAAATACAAGGGTAGACAGTAACTTAAACTGGGAGGGTTTTACTTGCCTCATAGAACCTGTTCCTTACATTGAAGCTTCAGCAGAGAAGAACTGAAGAGAAAAACTCCTCTGACTAGTATTAAGGAAATTCACTGTGTTGCTGAGAGGTTTACTAACTCCTTGTTTACCCTGTTGGCTTCATGATTTTTAGGTACAGATAACCAGGGGGGTGATGCCTATGACTTTAAGTTAAAAAGAGTCAGGAAAAGTTAAGATTATGCAGCCACAATCCAGCTTGAATTTAAATGTGCACTGATTGCTTCCTCCACAGACAGCTCCTGAGCTATTACCTCTTCCAGACATCTGTATTTCAGTCACTTATGTGCAGAAAATGACAAAAGGTTAAATTACAGACCCAACTCAAGTCTGTTATTTACCATACAGTCACTTGTGTTTTACCCTTTTGGGATAGTTTGTGCTTCCTCATTAATATTACAGACAGACTCTTCTTTTTGTAGAGGGTGATGACAAGCAGCATCCTGAATTCAGAGCCTTTAACATCCAGGTTAGGCCAAGACATTTTGGATTTTTTTTCCTGCTATAGAGTGGTTTTTAATCAAAAAAAATAACAGCTAAGAAAATAATAGTACTGCCAAGAAAATATTCAATTACCAGCACTCGTCCTCCAAAGATGTAACCTTTATTTCCCAGCACAGCACACGTATGAGCTGCTCGAGGCTGAGGTGGATCTCCACCCTGAAAGAGCCAAAATAAAATCCTTCAGAACATCAAACCTCCTGCACAGCTTTATTTTTCTAAAGTGCAAACCATCAGGAACTGGTACTCAAATCTCTGGAAACCACATCTTAAAATTTGATGTTACAGCCACAGGCAAAAAGTGTTCCCTGTGTGAATCAGAAATGAAGAGCAAAACTGGCTTTTACTTTGCAATGGTAATTTTACTCTTTTGTATTTAGTTTTATAGGAATTTTAGCACATCTTATAAGGACCATAAAATACTGTCAGACACTCTTTATGATATTCCTGAGTTCTTATGTAAACTCACCTGGATTTTATGAATCTTTATAGAACTCTCACATCAATGTCAATAATTCTGCATGTTCCAGTGCCTTGTCTTTCCAGTAATGAAGTGCTAATTTTACAGTAATTTTACATTCCCAACTGCTGTATTAAAGCTTGAGCACAAAGCTTTATCTCAAAACTATCCCCCAGATAACACTATTCTGTATCACCTTCTAATGTACCCAGATTTCTAATAGCTCTCTGAAATTTAGGATAATTTTTACATCAGAACCAGACTACAGAACAAAAACCAATCTAAAAACATCCCATGAGGGAAGAAAAATTCCTATCAGTTCTGAATTTCCCACATTCCAGAGGAATCCAGTGTCCTGTTTAATGTTATAAGCCTGAGCAATATTAACCATATTCAAATGACTTTTCCCAACATCAATTTCTAGAGCAGAATAACTCTTCAAAACACGGTGAAATCACAATTGTGGCAAGAGATGAGATTAAAAAAAGCACTCACTCTAATTGGTGGTTGAGACCAAGTCTGTGTTGTTGTATCAAAAACATGAACATCATTATGCCATCCCCAGAATATCTGTCCTTCCTAAAAAAGAAGTTGAAAAATCAAAAATAAGTCTATTTTGCTTTAAAGCCTTTGTGCTTATTGAAGGACACAAACCTGGATGTGGTCTGTCAAAACAGAAAATAAACTAAAATACAGATTTTTTATTAAGAGATACGTTAATATTTTTAATTATGATGCAGCAGCTCAGGTCTAGTTGAAGGTCATCAGCAACCAGGTATGTTAAGCCCTGAAAATGGGCTCCAACATCAATCTCTGCAGTGGACAAATTTTACCTTCTGATTTTTAATGTAATATACTGAGAAATAAATAATTGACTAAAGTAGTACATTTCTGTAATTCTGTCATTAACATGTGATGTCAGGATCTACATTCCCTCCAATATACATTTATTTCTTATTAATTCCTGTCACTAAATACTCTCATCAGTCTCCCCTCTATTAACTGTAAGAAATTATTATGGGAGAGTTACTATATTTTTACAAAAAAGCCAACCCAGGCATCTTTTTGGATAACAAATTAAATAATTGAACCAGGAGTATTTGTCAGTTAGACTTAGGAAGTTAGAAATTCCCTAATGTTACTTCTGAGAAATAAATCCTAAAATTTTCTGGGAGTTTCAGCTTTAAAAGATGTCTTCAGATTAAAATAGTGCCTTTGTTCCTGCATTTTGTTTCACTGCACTCAAAGCCCAGCACTGGGGACTTGGAATATGTGGAGCACCCACCACTCCCAACCTGCAATATCTGGAATTTCAGATCCTAGAAGACTCCAATTTGCATTTCTGCTGATGCTATAAATAAAAGGAAAATCAGACATTTTCATACTCATTGAATACAGTATAAAGGATTTTTTTTTTTTGACAATCAGAAAGGACAAATCACTTGGAATTGTGACCAATCTTACCCAAAATGCATCGTGGACATCGAAACAATCACTCAGTTCATTATGCTTCCTACAGCCATAGCCACCAAAATATATTAGCCTAAAAGAACAGCAAAATGAGGGCATTTAGAAAATAACATTCCAATCAATAAGCTGTAATAATTAGTTTCAAGTTTTGGGTGCACTAGTAATAATATAATATATACTAATATAAACAACTGAAAATATTTCATATTACACCTGATTATGCAAACCTTAATGAGGTGGAGGTAATGGTTACACCCTCAACAAACCTGACAGAAATCCACACAATCAAAGAGGTCCAAGATACCTCCAAGTCTCTATTTCTCCCCCCAAAAGCTTGTTTATCAGTGACATTTTCAGGCATGAGTCTCAAAATGACCAATAACACACAGTGACAGTGAAATGCCTCATTCTGCTCCAATTCCTGCCCCTCTCTAGTGAAATCCCTTTATTTGTTGGCCTCCTGTGCACAGCTTTTGGCAAGAAATGTCCCCAAGGTTCACCCTCCTGGCTGCCTGGGACACAAAAAGCCTTTCTTCTGCTTTAAAAGGAGATTCTCCAGCTGAGCACTATGGAACAAATGACATTGCAAGGATCATTACACACCTCCCAGCCTAATATTCCACCCATGAACTGGCCATCCATAAGTAAAGCTTCTCAAAGTCTGGCTTAACTTCAACATTTGAGGGCATTTGCTCTAGTTGCTATCGATCCTGGGAGAAGGCAATTTAGGGAATGATGGCATGGTGAGGCTCATTCCACACTGACATTCCTAGGGAAACACAGTTACTGTGTTTTAAATTTATTATTGAAATTTATTTTAAATTTCTTAATTGTTTTAGGATCCTTAAGCATGCAACACCAAGACATCCTGAGCTGCAAACTCACCTCTCAGGAAATTCTAATGTTTAGCTCACCCCAAATACTTGCTTTAAATGAAAAGGTTCAACTCAGCCACACGTGATTTTCTCAGTGTGCAGATTACATGATACCCTGAATAAATCCATTTAGGTTTGAATAACCTTGTATTAAGAGCTAAGGAGTTGTTAAATATCTGTAATTTCCTATCTCTTGCAGTTCAATTAGAATTACAAAACCAAGAGATAGTACCCAGAGGCAACAAGCAGTTCATGCACAGCCTCTTCAGATGTGGCGGCCACACATAGAAAAACCATTTACATTTGAAAATGTTCACTGTAAATCGTATTCTTACTTGTTTATAACACCTTCAGTAACAAATGACTGACATGGCACTTTCCTGTGACCACTTATGGCACAAGATCCAGGCTCTTGCCACAAAAAATCTGGAGTGTTTATTTCTAGCTAAGTAATTTTTCTAAACACACTTACTTTTACAAGATAAATATCTAGGCTGACTCGGTTCTTGCAAAATAAAGATAATCCCTGAAATGCCTGTGCAATTGTCAGCTATTAAAATCCTTGAAAATACATTAAATATATTTTATTGTATGTAATAACTACATTAATCAGTATAACAAAAAGGTAATTTTACACTGTTTTTTAATGTGGTAAAATTAAAACCATAAATAATAGATGCACAATAACTTTTTTAATCTGAAATCTCAAAGCATTCCACAAACCTTCCCTAAATTTCCCACCCCTCTCCTAAAGTGGGTTTTTCTTTACCATTAATTCAGCTTATATGTGAGAAAACTCTGCCACGAAGTTGTTACACAGAATCCCACAGCAAGTCCAGCAAAAAATGAGTGTCCTGAATCCCAAACCCGTGTGCTCTTCCCTTTCTAGGCCTTTCTCTCTGCAATTAACAAATATTAAATATTCTCCATGTGTTACCTGTCCTTATACACCCAGCAGGAGAGCTTGTCACGTGGGGTAGGAGGTTGACCTTTAAAATTGGTGATTTTTTTCCACCTGTAGGTTCCGGTTTTTGTTCGCAAATTAACGTAATAGAGCTTGAAAGGAAAATAATTACAGTGTTTGCAGGGCAAAGGACATCAAAGAATGCAGCACAAATCACCACCAGAAGACACTGGTGTGGATTAAAACAAAGGAACTGGCAGTGAGGTTTGAAATATGTAGCAACACAGAGGAAGAGCCAAACACACCACAAAAATACAGTTAAGAGGGGGAGAATTGGCAGAAAGTTTCCCTGCCTGGTTAGAGGCTCCATTTCACTTATTTTCTAGTCAGGACTTCATTTTCATTAAATGATAAAACAACTAATTGCATATACTCTGCTAATTCAGTCCTCAGTTACAACGACAACAGGTACCTCTGTTTTAACTTTAATTACTTATTAATTAATTAAATTAAATATAATTGTATGCCTTATAAATATATCTAATTTAATTGTAATTATTATATAGTTATTAATTAACCTGATTATATACGCTAATCACTAACAAAGAGCAAAAATAAAAGTGATATTCTAAGATTAGTCTCAGTTATGGCTGTTAAAGTATTTTTAAAAAAAGCAATTGGGAAAACACTGGCAGTTCTCAGAAATACAGAAAGTCTTGCCAAAATTAAGTTTTTCCTCAAATTTCTCCTTAACTCAAATACAAAGTCCACCACACAAACAGCAAGGTCAGTATTTTTACTCATTCAAATACAGGGTTATGGGGAAAAAAATAAATACAATACCCGATTACTGTATCCTTTATCATCAAATCCCCCAAAAATGTACAGCTTCCCATTGATGCTGGCCCCACAGCTCCCTGACATGGAGGTGGGCAACTCCCCTTCCATCAGGTGCATTGTCCTGCAATTTAAAAAAGTACATTAAACCCTTTCAAATCCGAGACAATTGAATAATTCCAAACCACGTGTATAAATAATATTTAGACTTCAAGCTAAAAATGCAGTTTGGGCCATGAGGAGCACTAGGAACTGCTGATGAAGTCAGTTGTGGTGTCAGAGAACTTCCAGGTGAATATTGTGTGTTTATGAAGCATCTTAATTTTTCTGAAGGTGAAATTTATATTCAAAGAGCTTTAGTAAACCTGAAACATTGATTATTCCAAACATGGAAATACTGTTAACTCCAAAACCTCCTGAGCTGAGAAAATGGCACTGCTGTCAGTTTACAACTGGAAAACTGAGGAAAACTCAAAACTCCTGCTGTCCCTGGGCCCTGCACTCAGCTGCACGTGTCCAACTGTGTGTGCTGTGAGCTCAGGGAGATCCTGCCTATAAATATAACCCTGGCAAAATAAAAGTTATATTTAACCCAGATCACTTTCCCAGATCCAAGTTCCTGTGTGAGCACACACAGCTGTACTGGGACATCACAGGGAAAACAAAGGAGTGTGAGGGGGCTTTAGGCAGCCTTGTCAGCACAGGAAACAGAGGGATCCATGGAATTCAGGGGAAAATAGGACAAGGAAAAAGGGGAGAAGGTGGAGAGGAAAGAGAAAAAGAAAGGGGAGAGAAAGGGGGAGGGAAAAGGAAGAAGAGAAAAGAAAAGAGGGAAGAACGGGGAAAAAGAAGGGGAGAAGGGGGGAAAAGGAAGGGGAGAAGGGAGGAAAAGGAAGGGGAGAAGGGGGGAAGGGGAAGTTATGAGTAATTTTTGAGTTGCATTGTATTATGCAGTTAAGTAATGACAAAAAAGTTATATAATTGTAAATAGATGAAGAACCCAAGTGTCCAGTGTTTAACTATTCTTTCTAACATAAAAGTTAATATATGAAGCACTGAGCCAAAATAAACTCCCAAACAAATGCACCTGTTTCAACAGAGCCTTAAGTGACCATTTCAAACATTCCCTTGAACATAATAATTAGACTTTAGGAATGAATGCATTTCCTGGAGTTAATTGGTAAGCACATAGGTCTGTTCTTCTGTCTTTACATTAAACAGCTGTTATTTAAACTCAGAGAACATGGCCAATAACTCATGTCACTGAAGCCTTTTCACTGCAGCTAATTGTCATCAATGCAAAGATCAACTTTATATATTCATTAAATATAAATGATGCAACTTGCCATAGCCCACTGTCCATTTCATAGATCCAAAGCTCATCGTTAGGCAGATAAACTTCATTTTCTTCAATTGACTAAAAAGGAAAAGAAATGTGCAAATGTTAAATCAATTATGCCTTACACACCATACTTTTTAACAGGAAATGCCAAAGCATGTTACCAAGCAACACAGAATAATCTTAAGGAAATAATCTACCAGAGCATAAAAGTCATTATTGCTCTGATCATCACAATTTTAAACTAATTTGTTTTGAGAATAAAGAACCTAATTCCTCAGGACCACTCATTAAAGGCAAAGATTGACCAACTTAAGGTTTTTCCAAAAAAGGTGTATAAACAACACAAACCAGATTTGGAGCTCCTGAATTAAAACTCATTATCTTTTGTTTGGGGATATACTTTTAATTGGGAGGCAACTCTTAGCATAATGGAGAAGTGTAGAATAAAAACTAGAATATAAAAAGTAGAACTGAAAAGCAGCAGAAGTTATTTGCAGTGGCTGAAGGAGGGAACTGGAAAGAACAAAATGACAAATATAAAGGAGAAAATTAATTTCTCGGGGGAAAGAAGCCCCCAAAGAATCCTGAACAGAGGTCATTAACAAAGAAAAACAATTTAGGAAATAATGATGAGGAAGAACAACAACCAGGAGAAGGAAGCCCAAAAGAATTCAGTACTCATGCTGAGTAACAACTACAACATTAATTATTGCCTTGGAGAATAAGCAGCCAGGGCCAGTAAATAAACAAATAAATCAAAGTGGGATCAAAATTAAATGAAGTGAAGCAGTGAAATCCAAAACTGCCATTTAATTATCAATGATTTAGTTACTGATACTGACCACATGCCTTCAAATGATACTTTACTCTGCCTGTCTCGATTTGAAAGGTGCCAAGCAGGCAGGTACATCCTATTTTGGGTACCTTTGCCCTGCCAGTCCCTTGGCTCTTCCACACTCCTGGCAGTTCCTGACACGTGCACAAGGTGACTCAATCTAATCTGGATATGTCAGAGGTCGAGCATTTGCTTCACAACCAGCCTTGAGCAAATACACTGATGCCAAAAATAAGGTTGCTGGACAGCAACTTATATTAACTACAACTACATGTTAAAAATGATTTATCTGTGTGAAGTGCTCCTTAAAGAGCAGCGATTTGCGTAATAGTCTCAAGAAAAAAAATACATACTATTACTAAAAGTGTTTGCAAAGTTTATCTGCTAAACTTGAAACACATTTGTCTCTTTTCAATGTGATGCAAAGCCACAACTTTGTGTTATAAAACTTTTGAAAGCATTTCTCACGACAGTCCACGCTCAGTTTCAAAGAGCAGAGCACAGAAAACTAACAGGAATTCCCAGTGATTTAGGTGATACATAGTTATACAGAGTATTAGGAAGTTTAAAGCCAGGAGACTCCAACTAGAGCCCTTTGCTTGACTGTGGAAGGACAAGCTTTGCACGTTTAAAAGTTACCTCAGCCTGTGAAAAATACAGATGGAAGAGCATTAAATACATTAACAGAAACACAGTTTCCACCTCATCGAGACAAAAATAACACCAAGCACACGTTATTTTCACATTTTATGGCCAATGTGCACAGACACCTGAGATGAAATGGGTGTATTTAATGTACTTGTGTTTAATGCAGTATCACTCAGAGCTCTCGTTTGAGAACTCACATTGCTAAAAGACAAGGATTTACTTGGGGCAGAACCAGAACTGAATCTTTCAATGAAAAAGAAATAAAAGGCGTGGGGTTTGGCCTGACACCAGCCTGAGGCGACTGTCACTCTGAAGTGACCAGGTGAGTCACCCTGAGGTGACCAGGTGACCATCACTGTGAGGTGACCATCACTGTGAGGTGACCAGGTGAGAGTCAGTCACTCTGAGGTGACCGTCACTGTGAGGTGACCAGGTGACCATCACTTTAAGGAACCTCACTCCAAGGTGACCAGGTGACAGTCAGCCACCCCGAGGTGACCAGGTGACAGTCAGTCACTCCGAGGTGACCAGGTGACAGTCAGTCACCCTGAGGTAACTGTCACTGTGAGGTGACCAGGTGACCATCTCTGTGAGGTGACCATCACTCCAAGGTGACCAGGTGTCAGTCACTCCGAGGTGACCAGGTGACAGTCAGTCACCCCGAGGTGACCAGGTGACAGTCAGTCACTCCGAGGTGACCAGGTGACAGTCAGTCACCCCGAGGTGACCAGGTGACAGTCAGTCACCCCGAGGTGACCAGGTAACAGTCAGTCACTCCGAGGTGACCAGGTGACAGTCAGTCACCCCGAGGTGACCAGATGACAGTCAGTCACCCCGAGGTGACCAGGTGACAGTCAGCCACCCCGAGGTGACCAGGTGACAGTCACTCCGAGGTGACCAGGTGACAGTCAGCCACCCCGAGGTGACCAGGTGACAGTCAGTCACCCCGAGGTGACCAGCAGTGCTTTCCCAGGGAGGAAGGCACTCTGCACACACAACACAACTACTAATAAACAGAAAACAGTCGGGGAGAGGCGCGAACAGGAATTAACACTCTGGAAGAGACCCGCCAGGAACTGCGAGCCCGGGGAGGGGAGACGGGAAGGGAGATGGGGAGGGAGATGGGAAGGGAGAGCCGGGAGGGACCCTCACTCGGGCAGGGCAGGGGAGAGGAGGGGAAGGGAAGGGAGGGGAAGGGAACCGGCCCCACCAGCCCTTCCCCACACGTGCCCGTGAGGGAGGCGGCGAGGAGGGCGGTGGGGCAGGGACGGGGACAGAGGGACAGGGGGACAGAGGGACGGACGGACAGCCGGGGACAGACACCCGGGGACAGGGGGACGGACAGACAGCCGGGGACAGGGGGACAGACAGACAGCCGGGGACAGGGGGACGGACAGACACCCGGGGACAGAGGGACAGGGGGACACAGGGGGACAGAGGGACGGACACCAGGGGGGACAGAGAGACAGACAGACACCCGGGGACAGAGGGACGGACACCCGGGGAACAGAGGGACGGACACCCGGGGGGACAGAGGGACAGAGGGCCGGGGACAGAGGGACAGAGGGACAGAGGGCCGGACCCCCCCCTCGGTCCCCCCCAGGCCGTGCCGTCCCTCAGCGCCGCCATGCGAACCGCGCGGGCCCCGCCGAGCGCTGAGGGCTCCGGGACCCCCCTGCCCCTCGCCCCGCTCCCCCCCGTGCCGCAGGCAGGGCTGCCCCGCTGCCCCGGCCCGCCTTACCACGTATCCCCCCCACACGTAGAGGAAGTTCCCGTCCACCACGGCGCAGTGCCCGCTGCGCTCCTCGGCCACGCAGAACCGCGCCGAGGGGTCCGCCGCCATCTTGGGGCAGGGGGAGCAGGAGGAGGAGCGGGGGGAGGAGGAGGAGGAGGAGGAGGAGGAGGGCTCGGCTGGACTCGGCTCGATTCGGCCGGGCTCGGCTGGGTTCGGCTGGGTTCGGCCGGGCTAGGCTCGACTCGTCTGGGCTCGGCCGGACTCGGCTGGGTTCGGCAGAGCTCGGCTGGGTTCGGCCGGACTCGGCTGGGTTCGTCAGAGCTCGGCTGGGTTCGGCTCGGTTCGGCTGCGCTCGGCCGGACTCGGCTGGGTTCGGCTCGGGCCGGACGGGAAGCGAGGAGGGTCGAA
>JAWWEE010000158.1:62055903-62066187 GCA_035221455.1 Xenops minutus
TGCGGGAAATTAATTAATAACTACGGGAAATGAATGATAACTGCGGGAAAATAATTAATAACTACCGGAAATTAATGATAACTGCGGGAAATTAATGATAACTGCGGGAAATTAATGATAACTGCGGGAAAATAATTAATAACTACGGGAAATTAATTAATAACTGCGGGAAATAGTGAGAAACTACGGGAAATAGGAAATAACTTCGGGAAATAATAAATAACTACGGGAAATTACTACGGGAAATTAATTAATAACTGCAGGAAATTAATTAATAACTACGGGAAATAGGAAATAACTACGGGAAACAATAAATAACTACGGAAAATTAATGATAAGTATGGGAAATTAATGATAAGTATGGGAAATTAATTAATAACGGCAGAAAATTAATTAATAACTATGGAAAATTAATTAATAACTGCATGAAATTAATAACTACAGGAAATAACAATGGGAAATTAATAACTACACGAAATAATAAATAACTACTGGAAATTAATGATAACTACAGGAAATAACTACAGAAATAATAAATAACTGAGGGAAATTAATTAATAACTATGGGAAATAATTATGGGAAATAGTGAGTAACTATGGGAAATTAATGAATAACCACAGGAAATAATTACAGGAAATTAATGAATAACCACAGGAATAACTATGGGAAATAGGAAATAACTAAGGGAAATAACTAGGGGAAATAGTGAATAACTGGGGGAAATTAACAAATAACCACGGGAAATTAATGAATAACAACAGGAAATAATTACGGGAAATTAATAATAACTGGGAAATAACTATGGGAAATAGTGAATAACTAGGGGAAATTAATGAATAACTGGAAATTTAATGAATAATAGGGGAAACGAATGAATAAATATAGTAAATTAATGAATAAATATGGGAAATTAATGAATAACTGGAAATTTAATGAATAATATGGGAAACTAATGAATAACTAGGGGAAATTAATGAATAACTAGGGGAAATTAATGAATAACTCCAGGAAATAACTCTGGAAAATAATAACTATGAGAAATTAACAACTAACTACGGAAAATAAATGAATAACTCTAGGAAATTACTCCAGGAAATAAATAATAACTCCAGGAAATAAATAATAACTCCAGGAAATAAACAATAACTCCAGGAAATAAATAATAACTCCAGGAAATAATAACTCTGTCCCAGGGCCGAGGTCCAAAAGCAGAGAGATCCAGGCCTGAGGAGGGACACAGCAAAAGTGCTGCTGGAATATGGAAATAAGGTGAGAAAATGGATCTGGAGGGCAGGAATGAGGTGAAGTCAGTCCAGGATTCAAGGAATAAAATGGAATAATGAGATAAAATCAGTCAAGGATTCAAAGAATAACATAGAATAATTCTAAGATTGAAAGAATAAGATAAAACCATTCTAAGATTGACAGAATAAGATAAAATTATCCTAGATTTGAAAGATTAAGACAATAAACATGTCATAGAGTGGCAAGAATTAAGAACTTCATTCCAGGGCTGCCAAAATTAAGATTAATTAATTCTAGGACTGTGAGTTTAAAACTATTCTGGAGTTTTCGAGATTAATATGGAAGAGTAAAATAATTCTAGAATTGGAAGAACAAGGTAAGAAAATCATCCTGGATTGGCAAGAATAATACATAAAAGTATTCTGGAATTGCAATAATAAAACATAATAAATTTGTTATAGAATGGCAAGAACAAGAGCAAATAATTCTAGATTTGAAAGAATAAGACAGCAAAATAATTATAGAATTGTAAGAATAAGAAATTCATTCTAGAATGAAAAAAAAAATTAATTTGTCCTAGGATTGCAAGACTAATTTATTCTAGATATGCAAGAATACATCAAGAGTTCTAGAAAGACAAAAATACAAGAGAAAAATCTAAACTTGCAAGAATAATGCACTGGAATTGTAAGAATACAAGGAATTCTGGAGTCGTGAGAATAAGGTAAGAAAACAACTCTAGAATTGCAAGAATAAGGTAAGAAAATAGTTCTGGAATGTCAAGACTAATAAATAATAAAATAATTCTACGATTACAAGGCTGCTACATTGTAATTCCAGAATTTCAGGAATATAAGGAAAGAATCGTTCTGGATTAAAGGATCATCTATAAAGGATAAGATATAAAAGGATCATCTATATTAAGACAATAGTTCTGAATTACAAGATTATAATGAAATAATTGAATAATTACAAATAATGCCAAGAATTCCTCTCCTAACTCTGTACTTTGTGTCCAGCCCCTCTCCTTGCTGGGTGGGTGCCAGTTGTGGAATTTGGTGCCAGTTCCATGGGATGTGCCAAGCACAGGGTGCTCCAGAGGGTCCCACCCTGTCCCCCCCCAGGAGGGACTGAGGGAACATCAATCCCCATTTCCACCATTTTCCCTTTTTCTTGCCCCAAAAGGCAGATGGAACACCCTGGTTAAAAGTCCAGCAGCTGGAACAGTGTCCAGCTGGGATAAGAGAGTTCCCTGTCCCATGGAGAAACACACTCCAATCACTCAGCTGAGCTTGGGGTGTCAGCACACAGGGAATGGCTTTAAAGCTAAAGGAGGGTAGATTTAGACTGGATACTGGGAAGGAATTGGTGGCTGGGAGGGTGGGCAGGCCCTGGCACAGGGTGCCCAGAGAAGCTGTGGCTGCCCCTGGATCCCTGGGAGTGTCCAAGGCCAGGTTGGATGGGGCTTGGAGCAAAATTATTGACTCCAACCACCCCCAGCACTGCCAAGGCCACCACTAACCCATGTCCCCAAGTGCCACCTCCAAATGGCTTTTAAATCCCTCCAGGGATGGGGACTCCCCTACCTCCCTGGGAAGTGTGATCTGATGTTGACTGCCCTCTCCCTGAAGGGATTTTCCCAACAATCCACCCTAAAGCTCCCCTGGGAGGCAGTGAGTACCACTTCAAAAGTACCAGTGCAATGTTCTCCCTCCAAACCATCACATGTTCCAGGGCATGGGATCCCTCAGACCTTCTCAAGGGACTTTTGTTCCAATCCCAACCACGAGACAGGGAAGAAGGGCCTGTGGATACACTCAGGATTTCAGTGTCTTCACCAGGAAAATCCCTGGAATACACTGGATGAAAAACTCCTTAGTGAAAACACCATCCACGCGTCCAGAGAAGGGTTTCAAAATTTAATAAGTCAACACAGTGAAATAAATTCAAGAGTCATTGAAACACGAGAGTTAAGAACCAAAGTTTCTGGCACATGTTTAGAAAAAAGACATGTCTCGTGCCACCAAGAGAGAACCCCAAAACAAAACATTGCTCTGGTAAAAAAAACAGCAATGCTGGTCCCTGCTTGAAGTGGGAATGTTGTAACAGAACTTGTAAAAAAAGAAGCACCTGGAATTAAGTAAACTGGTCTGGACTGTCATTTTCTCCTCCATGGGAAAAATGTTGGGAAGAGCAGAGTCCAGCACGGAAACCAACACAGGCACTGCCCCTGGGCAGAGCTCAGGGCATCACGTGGCAGTAAATTTGGGATAAACTCCCAAGGAAGAGCCACTCACTGCACAGAGGCAGGAAATGCTGTGACACTGTGAGCAAAGCACGGGGAGGGCAGAAAGGGGAGTAGAATTCATCCTAAGGAAGGTCTGTTCGAGCTATGCATCGCTTGTCATTCCAGTGGAGGAGGGAGGGTCAGGCCCTGGCCAGGCTGATGTGTCCCCTCAGTGCCACAGGGACAGCTCTGGCAGCCAGCAATGGTCACCTGTTACTCTGCAGGTGCCTGTCCAGGAACTGGGAATAGCAGTGCAGGGAGCAGAAGTAGCAGAGGATGGGAGCGTCCGTCCCTCCCATGTTATCCACGAGCACCACGGTGTGAGCCACGTGGTGCAGGTTCATGGTCACCGTGATCTGGATGAAGCTGCTCAGGCAGGCACTGCCACACTGGCAGGTTTTAGCCACTTCCAGGTCTTCACAGAGGTGGGAAGGGAGGAGGTGACAATCGTAAGGGATTCTGTGGAAGGAGAGGAGTAAGTGTGAATTCACTACACAGTTAACACAGGCCACAGGCACCAGCTGGGAGACGTGGCATTCTGAGAGCACACACATGGAAAATCTGGGATTTTTGGACAGGTTAGGAACTGAATGCCACTTTCCAAGCCAGTCACTAAAGAGGTGCACCCCTGTAACACATCCCTGAGTGTTACAGGGGTGGACCTGAACTCAGGAGACAGTAAACAGGGAGACAAGAGCAATCCTGACAGCCCAGCCCAAGGCACAGCCAATTAGGGAATTAAAAAGAAGATTAAGAATAATGAGAATTAGGGAATTAAAGGAAGATTAAGAATAATGAGACAACTGGGCACATTCTGTCCTTCCCTCACATTACCCAGGGAGATCACTGTGCTTAACCCTGGCCAGACACAATTTACTCCTTCCTGTCTTCCACAAAGTGGTAATAACATAAAACACAGCTCAGAGGAAAGAGGAGATATCAAATGAGCCTTTTTGCAGCAGTGCTGCACTGCAGGCCTTAAATTCAGGTCTCTTGATGCACAGCTCTTTCCATCCACCGTGGCAGCAATGACATCCACAGTCAGGAGCAGGAATTGCTCCTTCCTGAATTCACAGCAGAGCAGTGCCAAGTTTGGGGTACACAAGAAATAACTCCCCTCAAGTATTCTGTCAAGTCCAGCTGAAGGGTGGGCATCACCAGTGCCCAGCAGCCCCTCCAGGCTCACACCCCACTGCACCTGCACATCCCCAATCCTTTCCACATACCATCCATCACTCCTCACACTGCTAAGACTCCTGGGGGGCTTTTTTTCACCACTTTAATTTCAGGACACCCTTTCTTCCCATCAGGAAAAGCATAATCACAGCTCTGGTACTTTCCCAGAATGAAGACTGGTTTCCAAACATTTACTTTGCATCTTCTCCTGGTTTTTTCCCTTTCTCAAGGTTTTCACAGTTAACTGAGCACTGAAATCTGGCCAGTGCTGAGGGATTAAATCCTCCAGAACAAAAAGAAAAAGCCTTAATATTTACCCACTGCAATTTACATAACCTCGGCAAGGGAGACATGTGGGGTTTAATTATAAAATCAGCAAGGTCAGAAGAGGGTGTTTTGGCCCAGAACATGTGGTGGCTCAGCTCCCTCCAGGGCGTGCCCGTGGATGCCTTTGGTGCAGATTTCTGTGCAATTACCCCGGGTTTATGGGGCACTCCCCAGCCCTGAGGCTGCAATGAGCACAGATGGAGATCAGGGACACTTCAAGCCTGTCTCTCACCCTTCTCTGTGCCAGATTTCCATCGTTTGTGCTCCCTTCCCACCCAGAACAGGGTGGGAGTAGCAGCAGCTGGTACCTGAAGGATCCTGTGGAAGTGGTGTGGGGGAAGAGAGGGAGCTGTGGGGGAAGAGAGGGAGCTGATAACAAGCAGCACGCTGGCAGGGCGATATTTACCTGGTGAAATAATGATTTTACAATTACCTCAGACTCTGAATAGGCCAGGACACCCTCACCCCAACACCAAAGGGAATTAGGAACTTCAGGGAAACCTACAGCAGGGACAAGCCCATAGCAGAAGTGGGTCAGGGTTGTAGGACTGATTCTCTCTCCCAAAAAGCTAACCAAAAATACTGTTTATCCCTCTTTGGTGGATAAAAACATTTCAACCTGCAGCTTTGGCACCACCTGCCTGCCTCACCTGATGATTTTACAGAGGGGACTTCAAAGGAATTTACCCCTCGTGGATTCAATGGGTGAGGAGCAGCAGGCACTGCGGGGAGGAGAGCCGAGCAGCCCCATGTGCTCGTACCTGTGATTGAGGGTGGCTCTGGCAGCACACTCCAGCAAAGTCAGCGGGATTTTCAGCTGGATGTTGGGCACCAGCGGGCTGGGCTGCTCGAAGGGGTTCCCAAAGAGGTCGAGGTTCTCGAGGCACAGCCTCCTGAAGTCGGCGGGCAGGAAGGGCAGCCTGTTGCGCGCGGCCGACAGGAAGCGCAGGCGGCCGAGCTGGCCGATGCGGCAGGGCAGGCGCAGCAGCTCGTTGTCGTCCAGGCGCAGGGTGAGCAGCCCCTGCAGCAGGCACAGCTCCAGCGGCAGCGCCCGCAGCCGGTTGTGGCTCAGGTCGAGCAGCTGCAGGGAGCGGCGCAGGGCGGAGCGGCACAGAGCCCCGCTCAGCGACTCCAGGTGGTTGTCGCGCAGGTCGAGCTCCTGCAGGCACGCCAGGTCCCCCAGCGTGGCCGGCAGCTGCTTCAGGTGGTTGTGGCTCAGGTCCAGCCTCCGCAGCTTCGTCAGGCACAGCACGCGCGTGTCGAGGCGGGCCAGCTTGCAGTAGGAGGTCTGTAGGTGTTCCAGGGAGTAAGGGAAACCCTTGGTGAGAGGATAGTCCCTCCTGGAAGTGATGAGCATTTTGGTCTTGGGTTTTTCCACCTCCGAGGTCTTTGCTGGGACCAGAGTGGAGAGAGGGAGAAGGGCGGGTTCGGTGCCTTGGTGAGCCAGTCTCAGGGCTGAAAGGAAAGTCTTCAGATGGCTGACATTTGCCTGCAGGGAGACACAGTTGTGGAGTTAAAAGCTCTTCGTGCTCATTCATTGCTGACACTTCCCTGTGTGTAGCAGCAGGGCAATGAAATGGGAGAAGGAGCAGCTCTGGTTAGTGTTTAAGAACAAATATGAGCTCCTGGAATAATCCTGCAGCACCCAGGAAAGGGACAAAGCACTGAGTTCACAGATGAAAATAAAGTACAGGAAAAGAACAGTGCACTGGGATTCCCTGAAATGCATCATGATAAAGGGACAGTTGTGAACACACACTGGGAAATCAGGTCTAAAACTTGAGGCAGTAACTTCTGGAAGTTGCTAGGAAGGACAAGGAGGGAAGGTGGGGTTACATTCAACATACAGGAAGGTGGAAAGCTTCAAGGCAGGTTAAGTCAGTGACCAAACAATGCTTTAGGTGGGATATAATACAATACAATGGCAGTAGAATCCTAGAATGGTTTGGGTTGGAAGGGACCTTAAATCTCACTCAATTCCACCCCCTGCCATGGGCAGGGACACCTTTCACTCTTCCAGGTTGCTCCAAGCCCTGTCCAACCTGGCCTTGGACACTTCCAGGGATCGAGGGGCACCCTGTGCCAGGGCCTGCCCACCCTCCCAGCCACCAATTCCTTCCCAATATCCCATCCAGCCCTGCCCTCTGGCAGTGGGAAGCCATTAAAGGCTTCGACTGACCTCAGTAAGGACAGAGGTTCAGCTGATCTGTGTTTTGAATACAGATCCAGAAAGCTGTGATGCATCTGTTGTACTGATATAATTCACTTTCATGAACAGGAGGGCCATCAAATATTCCTCTCCTAGATTTTCCAGCAAGTTTCTATTTGAGCTGATGTGCAGCTCACAGAACTCTGAGCTAAAAAGTAAAAATCACGTTGCATCCCTAAAAGGAAAGAACAAACTTGGAGTTTTGGCACACCCTGGGAGCCCAGAGGTTGTCACTGTTTGTTCCCTGCTGGGACTTGCCCAGGCCCTGTGACAGCATTTCTGCACCTGAAAGACAATTTGGCTCCTAAGTGTGTTTGTTTAGACCAAATTCCAGAGGATTCAGGACTGGTGTACACAAAGTGCTATAAACACCCAGCACAGCAGGGCAAGGAGCCTGGAGACTTCTGGATGCTTAAGTAAGATAAATAAAGACAATAAACATCAAACACATTTGACTGCATCAGTAACCTAAAATGACTGTTTTCCTTAAGCATTCCAAGCACAACTATTCCCTTGACACCCTCCAGAAACAGGGAAGCTGCACAACAAATGCCTCTGTATCCAAGACAGGTATTTCAGAGAGGCTGCCCCTGGATCCCTGGAAGTATCCAAGGCCAGGCTGGAGCAACCTGGGCTATGGAAGGTGTCCCTGCCCATGGCAGGGGGTGGCACTGGATCATCTTGAAGGTCCCTCCCAACCCAAACCTTTCTGGGATTCTGAAACCACCACCATTCCTTATCTCAGCCAATCTAACTAAAACATTTAGCTACAGAATTTCCCCCAATTACAGGCAAATTTGTCGTGTCTCTGAGCCAGCTAAGACTGGGATTCAGTAAAAAAAAGCCCTCCAGATTGCTAAAGACCAAGTAGAATAAGTATGTGCAGATTATAATGAAGTTACAGGCAAGACTTCCTTGCTCTCAAACACAATTTCATCCACAATGCCTTCATCAGGATCTTTACACCTTGCCAAGACACCTTGAATACGTTGAGAAAACCCCAAAGACTTGTCTGAGGAAAAAATAAAAGAGCAAATACTGAGTTGGAAAAGCTCAGGAGGCAATTTCCTGCCACAAGAGTGAAGCCTGAGCCACAGAAAAGATGTTGGGCAAAGAGTTTAAAGCGTGCTGGTGCCTCACAAGTGCCTGGTTGGTGTCAGAGCTCAGGGAGTGATGCCGAGGGTGTTGGAGCTGACACGGATCCAGGGCAGCAGGAACAGACTTGCTGAAGGGAAAACCCCCACAAAACACAGACACTTCACTGCTTTTGCTCCAGGGCTGAATGTTCTGGACTGATGTTTCTCAACTCAATTTCTGACGTGGCCAAATGCAGCAAATCCACTGCCTGGCAAGGCACAAATGAGGGGATTTTGCAGGGATTTTTCATATTTCCATTACCCGGAAATCTCTTTTCTACAAGGTTTTTGTCCATCTCAGGAAGTTAAGTAGCTTTTCTGTAATAAAATAATAAAAAGCCTGGCAGAAACACTACAGAAAAGTTTTGAGACATCTTAAATTTGGGTTCTGTCCATGAGGCACATAAGAAGAATCTGTAATATTTCCAGATAAACTTTTTGTCTTCTCACTTTCCAGCAGGAAAAATCAGATTAAAGGAGCAGAACAAGATATTCTGGGTCTAATCCAACAACCAGGATTTTGCAGGATGCAGAGCACATTGGTTTCTGTCAGGAAAAAGTTAGGTGGATTTGGACTCCTTCTTTTCTATTTAACCCTTTATCAGGTTCCTAACATTAAGGCTGCTTTTTTCACAGCATATTTAGACAACAGAAAGTCAATAGGATTTCCCCAACCACCAATCAACATAATTTGCTTTTATTTACACATCCTGACTCTGAGGTTTTAGAAAAGAACTCTGAGGCTTAGGAAAGCCTGTCCCACTTCCCTCTCCCACACAGCTACAAAACATTCCTGCAACAGGCACAGAAAAAAAACTACATGAAAATTTAATGCTAAAACATTATTAAAACAGTTTACAGCTTCCAAATCGCCTGTGAACTGCAAACAGGGACACTGGTGTTGGCATTAGGTGGGATGGTGCCTGTGCCCTGACCTGGTGTGCCCTGAAAGCCACAGTGGGCACTGAAACCACGCTATTCTCTTTTTTTTTGCCATTACAGAGACTAAAAAGAACAACTGGTTAATGGAACTGAGACCAGACAGCAATGTTGCATCAGAGAGTGAAATAAAAATGTTCTCTCTAAAGAAGCTGTGAAGAACAACATGAAAATGAGCTCTTCTGCTCCTGGAGCGGCAGAAAAGAGAACAGAGCCCAGAGAAGGGGGACAACTTCGGACTGAGAGCGAGCTGAGTTAGGTGGGATATGGGGCAGGGATTCCAGGCAGGGAGGTTGGGCAGGCCCTGGCACAGGGTGACCAGAGAAGCTGTGGCTGCCCCTGGATCCCTGGGAGTGTCCCAGGCCAGGCTGGAGCACCCTGGGCTGGTGGGAGGTGTCCCTGCCACGGCAGGGCTGGCCCCGGGAGTGCCTCACGGTGCCCCCCGAGCCGCACGCACCTTGCTGAGGCGCACATCCACCGCGGGCTCCCGCAGCCGCACCGTGGCCTTGCCCTGCTCCACGAACCTGGTGAAGAGCCGCTCCACGTTGTGCTGCACCTGCGGGCACAGCGGGCACAGCGCCGTCAGCGCCCGCCCGGGGCCGCCCCCGCGCCCGCCCGCCCCCGGGCCCACCTTGTACCGGGCGCCGCCGCGGTCCCGCGCCGTGCACACCATCAGGTACACACCGGCCCCGGCCCCGGTCCCAGCACCGGCCCCGCCGGGCGGCCGCCCCAGCGACACCACCGCCTGCGCCGCGCGGCCGCGGCCCTGCAGCCCGCAGCTGGGCAGGAGCTGGCTGAGCACCTCCACCTCGCACCGCAGCCGCATCCCCGCCCCGGCCCTATCCCGATCCCAATCCCGATCCCACTCCCAGTCCCAATCCCGATCCCGATCCCGCTCCCGGCACCGCCACCGGCCCGCGCACGGCGGGCGGCGCCGCCGGGGCCTCCCGCGCTGGCCGCGCAC
>JAWWEE010000158.1:62068493-62079596 GCA_035221455.1 Xenops minutus
TGGATCCCTGGGAGTGTCCAAGGCCAGGTTGGACGGGGCTTGGAGCACCCTGGGCTGGTGGAAGGTGTCCCTGCCCAGGGACAGGTCCCTTCCAACCCAAACCATTCCATGCTCTGGGGAAAAGGTGGTGGTACCATCCTAGGAGCTCTTGTTACCTGGGGGCTAAACCCACAGTGGGAGGAACAGCAAATCCTGGGACACAAAATAAGATCAATTCATAGTTAAAACCTGATAAAAAAATGAAGGGCCTCCCTCATTTTTTGCATGAGAAATGGTTAAATCCTGGTTCCTGTTGGAAAACCCTCCAGTGAAGAGATTCTACACTAAATAATAAAGAGATTTAGTTGCTCTGATGGTGAGTTTGGGCTTTTTTCCCCCCTCAGTTTCTGTTGATGGACAGGGATGTGAATATTTTGGGAATTTTTTTTTGGCTTTGGTGTGATCCTGAAAAATCAGAAAACTCCAATTGCCTTTTCAACCAGTTACTGAATTTCTTGTGTTTGGGGGGGCTCTGAGTGAGGTGTAAAATTTCAGAGAAAACACAAAATCAGTGAAGATGCAAAATGTGAGGGGAAATCCGTGTGTTCCTGTCCCCACCAACATCCTGGAGGCAGAAGGATGCTCCCAAACTTTGGAAGTGGCAGCAGGATCAGAATTATTGAAGCTCTCAGAGCTGGCAGGGAGTTTCACTTCAAGATAGACCCTTTGGTGTTGGAGCCCCAGATTTCTGTGCCAGAACATCTTTTCATCATCTCTGTGACAAAACCCAAATACATAATAATATAAAAAAAACCCCAAACAAATAAAATCCCAAATAGCTGGGGTGGTAATTCCATAGGAAATACAATACAAATAAAATCCCAAATAGCTGGGGTGGTAATGCCATAGCAGCTCCCTGTTGAAAGCAAAGCTAAAATATATTCAACTTACTTTGTACACACTAAAATACCTGAATTGGCACATTGTGATTTTGTAAAAGCTTTAGACCTCCTTGCCTTTTCCCTATTCTGTTGTTCCCACCTTCTAACTCTAGGGAAAAAGTGGTGTAGGACAACCTGTAATTCCTTTTTACCTTCTCGCTGCCTTAATCAGGTATTTATTGCTCAATATACAATGAAGATGAGGTGCCAAAACCTTGAATTTCCTGAGCTCATTGTGAAAATTGCATTTTGTTTCTCCCTGAAGCTGCTGGTTGCAGCCTCTGAAGGTTCACAGAAGTGAAGCCTGAGCTTAATTTGGATGCAAAATGATTTATAAAGAGCTGCTGGTTCCTCTAAAGAACAGGTAAAATCAAAATACTCCTCAAGGACTTTGCATTATTAGTGAACAACTAATCCAAGTTTTCCTGTAGGGAAATAATGCTGCCTCCTTAGAGCCAAGGAAAAGGTAGTGGCTTTCAGAGGGATGAGCCTGCAATAGCTGGAATTGAGTTTAGAGGGGATTTGGACCCCTGAAAAAAACCACTAAATTGCACTGGATTATGCACCAGATAAAATCTATGGTTGTCAGAGGCTCCAGGAGGAATTTGCAAGGCTTTGGGTAAAACATTGCCTTCTCAACTTATCCTTAGGCTGGAAAAAGAAGGAAATGCAGGAAAGCAGTGTAATTCCTGCAGGAAATCCAGGGCAGCACGGGAATATTGGGAATATTTTGTGATGACCCTCCTGCTGCAGAGGGGGCTTGGGCTCCCTGCAGTGGGATTGATTTATGGCTGGGGATGATCTTCAGGCTCTTTCCCTTCTTCCAGCATTTCAAGGGGACTTCAGGCCTGGCCAGGTGGATCCCAATCACCTGGATTAGGGTCTGGCTGCTCCTCTGCCCCAGCTGACACTGGGATAACACTTCTAGCACTGTGAAATGTGCTCAGACAGGGACAGCAGATTGTCCAGGGATGTGGATATTCCCAATATTGACAGTCCTGAATTCCTGCAAGGAGCAAAGTCCACCTGAGGCTTCTCCAACATGTGTCAGCTGCAGGCAATGCTTGGGTGGAGCAAACTGAGCTCAGGGCTGCTCATCCTTCCAGGGAATGGGGAAAGGGAAAAGGATCCTGCAGAGGCAGGAGCAGGGACAGGCAGCCTGAGAGGATCCAGAGAGTTTGTCCAAGCAGGCAGGAATTAGGTTAGGAAAGCCCTGGGAGAATTAAATCTGGCCAGGGCCATGGAGGGCAACAAAAAAGGCTTCTGATTGTGCCTTGGTGATAAAAGGAAGACCAAGAAAATGTGGTCACTCTCCAGGAGGAGAAAGGACACCTGGTGATCAGAGGGCTGGGAGAGCTGGGGGGGCTCAGCTGGAGAAGAGAAGGGTCCAGGGACACCTGAGAGCCCCTTGCAGTGCCTGAAGGGGCTCCAGGAGAGCTGGAGAGGGACTGGGGACAAGGCATGGAGGGACAGGACACAGGGAATGGCTTCCCAGTGCCACAGGGAGGCAAACAAAGCCAGCGCAGCATCCTGGAGCAGGAGCTAGATGGCACACTCTGCCTGCGGTTCCACGGGCAGTCCAGACATCCACAGCTCCTCTGAAACCTGGGTGGGCTGGAGCTTCTCCCACAGTGTCCTGTCCTTGCTTTCTTTGGAGAAATCCCTGTGCCTTGTGTCCTTGCTGCTGGATGGCAGGACAGGGACACAGCCCACGGTTCTGCCCCTCTCGCTCCCACTTCAGTCCTGGGAGGCATTGGAAGTGAAATTCCAGTTCATTGGAAGTGAAATCCCAGTTCATTGGAAGCGAAATCCCAGTTCATTGGAAGTGAAATCCCAGTTCATTGGAAGCAAAATTCCAGTTCATTGGAAGCAAAATTCCAGTTCATTGGAAGCGAAATTCCAGTTCATTGGAAGTGAAATCCCAGTTCATTGGAAACGAAATCCCAGTTCATTGGAAGCGAAATTCCAGTTCATTGGAAGTGAAATCCCAGTTCATTGGAAGCGAAATTCCAGTTCATTGGAAGCGAAATTCCAGTTCATTGGAAGCAAAATTCCAGTTCATTGGAAGTGAAATTCCAGTTCATTGGAAGCAAAATTCCAGTTCATTGGAAGCGAAATTCGTGTTCATTGGAAGCAAAATTCCAGTTCATTGGAAATGAAATTCCAGTTCATTGGAAACAAAATTCCCGTTCATTGGAAGTGAAATCCCAGTTCATTGGAAGCGAAATCCCAGTTCATTGGAAGCGAAATCCCAGTTCAATGGAAGCGAAATTCCAGTTCTTGCCTTTGCTTTCCCTCGGTTTCAGTGCCTCGTGCCCTGGTCCTGCACACTCATTTTGGGCAGGGAGCTTAAACCCACACCCAAACCAAGCTCTTTATCCCTGATTTTCTCCAGCTTCGTGCTGAGCTCCTCTGCTTCTTCCCCAGCCCACGCAGGGCTCTGCCCACCCGTGCCAGCACCACAAGCACTCCTGAATGGGGGGATTTTAGTCATAAATGTATTTTAGGAGAGTAATCCAGGTCTGTGTGTCACTTCAGGTGGCTCAGGGCTGTGCTGAACACCAGGGTGATGCTCCCTGCTTGAGGGAATGCTGCAGTGCTCCTACATCCAGCACTGAAGCCATATGGGATCTGGATAAATCCCACAGATTTCTCCCCCCTGATTCCTGCACCAAGAGGGCAGCGATGCCCAGGGATGCCAAGCTCCTACTTTGTAATTTTATTTACTCCTTTAACATACCTTTGCTAAACCTTCCCCATCCCAGCACCGGGCACAGGGTGCAGGAAGATTTTCCAGGAAGAATTTCTTCATGGAAAGGGTTGTCAGGCATTGGAAGGGTGGAGTGCCCAGCCCTGGAGGTGCCCCAGGCAGGACTGGCCGTGGCACTCAGTGCTCAAGGTGGGCATTGGGCACAGGGTGGGCTCCATGGGCTGGGAGGGCTTTTCCTCAATAATTCTGGGATTGTGCTCCGAGTGTTTAAGAAGAAGGCAAGCTGAAGGTCCAGGAAAGCCCGGGCAGATGGGCTGTGGCTGTGTGGGGAGCAGAAGTGCTGCTAAATAAAACCTCTCCAAGGCTGGCATTAGGCACCAGTGGCTCTGATTCGTGCTGCTTGTTGGGAGTGTGTGTTCCTCGCAGACAATGTTTATTTATGGCAGGGGAAATCTATTTCAATCAAAGAATTTCCATAACTGAATATTTATGCCACCAGCCACTGAATGCTCCTTGACTAAACTGAAAACTATTTATTCAGTTATAAATGTTTACTTGTTTAGTGTTCAAAACTGCTTTAAACAAACTTAAAAAATCAAATTGCTGTCTTCTCCCTTAGCAGGATTTTCGTGGCACTCCAGACAGCAGCTTGCTGAGCAAGGGGTGATGCTGTGTCATCATTCCAGCTCAAATAACCTCTGGATATTTATCCTTTCTCAGGGTTCTGATTGCCCAGAGGAGCTGTGGCTGCTCCATCCCTGGAAGTGTTCCATGTTGGGCAGGGTTTGGAGCAGCCTGGGATGGTGAGAGGTGTCCCTGCCCATGGCAGGGGTTGGAATCATTCCATGGCCTTTATGGTCCCTTCCAACCCAAACCATTCTGGGAGGGACAGGCTGCCCAGGGCAGGGGTGGAGCCCCATCCCTGGAGGGATTTAAAAGCCCTGTGGATGTGGCACTTGGGGACACAGGGCAGTGCTGGGGGATGGTTGGACTCGGTGGTCTTGAAGGTCCACCCAGGGGTGGGGGCTCCATCCCTGCCCTGGGCAGCTGTGCCAGGGCTGGACAACCCTTCCCATGAAGGAATTTTCCTGGTATCCAACCCAAACCTCCCCTGGTGCAACTTGAGGCCATTCCCTCTCCTCCTGTCCCTGTTCCCTGGGAGCAGATCCCGGCTCCCCCCTCCTGCCAGGGAATTTTAGGGAGCACAGTCGTGACCTTGCATTGCCTGAGAGGCTGAAGCTGCCCCTCCTCTCCCTCTGTGCAGCTCCAGCTGTCCAGCTTTATCTCACAGCCACGTGGAGCTGCTGCCTATGGAATTTGGTCATTTTCTCCTGGCATGACATCAGGAGAGGCTTTTTGGGTGGTGAGGGAGACTTCAAGTCAGTATTTCATCAGGGTAAAGGCAAGTGAGGGGCCCCTTTTGCTGCCCTGACAGAATAAACCCAAACTCCCTGGTGTGATGCTTCCCCCAGCTCTCAGCATGGAGGGGCTCTTGGGTGAGCTCTGCAAGGGCAAATCCCTGCCAAAGCCAAGGATTCCTTGGATGGGAGCCCAAAACCAGCAGATCCTGCCTCTGGTTAAAGCTTCGTGCTTTGCAGAGGGGGCTTTGCCCTCTGCTCTCCCTCCTCCTCCTCCTCTGTGCCTGCAGTGGCTCTGCAGGGCTGGGGTTTCTCCCAGAAAACCTGAGGATTTTAAACAGGATCTCCCACACTACAGAACTGCCCTCCCAGCCAAACCCCTGGGATCCTCACACACCTTCTGATGGCTTAATTACTTCTTGTTTCTCCATTAACTCCCCTGCAATGACAGGGAAAAACAGGGGGTGAAGCTCAGGAGCCAGCCCTGCCTGGGGGCTCAGCTTTGCCCAGGATTTGCTGCTTTTCTTGGAGCTCTGGGAACACACATATCTCCATTTTTGGTGTGTGTGAGGGTGTCGTTCATCACCACTCTGACAGTGGCCAGCTCTTTACCAGCCCTGGCATGGAAATGCCCCTTGGCTTAGGAATCCCTCAGGAGTTGTGCCCGGAGTTTATGGCACCTTGTCTGGAGCCCTGGGATGTTCACACAGACCATAAACCTCGCTGCTGTTTCCCTTGCTCCTTCCCAGGGTTTGATGGAAAGTGTCCCAGCAGCTGGGGACACAAAATCAATGCCCAGCTCTGTTCTGCCAGCACGGGGTTGGGACTGTGGCTCGTGGGATTTGGGCTCCCACCCTTGTGGGATAAAGTGGGTCCCAAAAAGTCTGGATACCCTCAGGCAAATCTTTGCAGGGCTGGCTGTGCATCATTCATGGAGCTCGTGAGGAAGTTTGTACGGACATGAGACATTCCCAAGTTTTTGGGTGGGATTTGAATGGTTGGAATGGTGAGATGCTGGCACTGGAATGCCCAGAGAAGCTGTGGCTGCCCCTGGATCTCTGGGAGTGTCCAAGGGCAGGTTGGACGGGGCTTGGAGCACCCTGGGCTGGTGGGAGGTGTCCCTGCCCATGGAAAAGGGTTGGAACAAGATGAGCTTTAAGGTCCCTCCCAACCCAGGCCACTCTGTGAATCTGATTCCAGGATCACCCAGAAAACCTCCAAATTTCCTCACAGTGGGGGGTTTACAGTGTCAAACCTCCCATTTGGCTGTGGAGTTTAGGGCTGGGAACCTGATGCAGAGCATTGGAAGGAAGAAATAAGGATGTTTGGGATATTGGCACTGAATGGGTTCAACGTGATGATGTGAGGAGCTGAGAAACCCAGAGCTGGGGGCTGGGCAAGATCATCCACTGCTTAGACCTTGCCTTTGAGAGAACATCTCAAAGCTGCCTGACCACGAGGGAGATGATTAGAGGAGACCTTGCCTTATGATGTTGACCAAAAAGATCTTAACTTTTTTCTTAATTTTTCTCCTTTTTTTTGATGCTTCCTTTGCCTATCTTGTGCTCTCCCTGCTCAGATTTTAATTCCTTTGTGACTGGGGAACATCTTTGTTCTCTGCATCTCTTTGTGCTGCCTGGCACACACAGTCCTGTTCCCATTTCTGCACCCCTGTGTGCTCCCGTATTAAAGGCTCCATTCAAAGCCTGGATCCTAATAATGTCAGAAAAGAGAATGGAAAGTGTCTCTTGGAAAAAAAACCCCCACATTCCTCAGTGAGAACAAGATGGGCAGATCTCTACAAGCACCACATGGGCAAGGTAAAACAAAGGAAGGGTTGTTAGGGAAACCACTGTCTCCTTAGTGATTGAAACAACATCTGAGGGACTGCAGGAATCGAGGCTGGCTTGATCATTCCATTTTTCCCCCCTCCTTTCACAACAACACCCGACTGAGGACCAGGAGCAAATTTTTACCTTGGAAAGTTTTTGCATGATTTGACTTTTTTTTTTTTTTTAATTTTGTGAGACCATTTGAGAAGGTGGGAAAGGTGAGAGGGCAGGAAGGAGAGGTGGGAATTTGTCTCAGTGAGCTTCATCCTAATGGGAGTGTTTGCAGAGTGTTCATAATCCCATTGGGATTGTTTCCTTTGTCAGGATTTCATACAAAATGTGGATAAAGATCCCCCACAGATGCCCCTGGAACCCTGGAAGTGTCCAAGGCCAGGTTAGATGGGGCTTGGAGCAACCTGGGCTGGTGGGAGATGTCCCTGCCCATGGCAGGGGTGGGATGGGATGGACTTGAAGGTCCCTTCCATCCCAAACCAGTCTGGCATTCTATTTACAATGCATAAATGATCTTAAATTACTTACCTACATCCATTTAGAACCATTTCAATGGCTGGAAAAGGCAGAGACAGTGTGGAGGTGAAGGAGGAAGCACAAATCTGTGTCACAGATGGCAGGGTGTGGTCTGTGTCCCTCACCAAGGGCAGAGGAGAGGGACAGACCCCACTCAGGACCTGCAGCCACCACCCATCTGAATCTGTCACTTGTGGAATGGCAGCACCACGAGGAGAAACAGCCTCAGGGGAGGTTTAGGTGGGACATTATGCACAATTTCTTCATGGAAAGGGTTGTCCATCCCTGGCACAGCTGCCCAGGGCAGGGGGGATCCCTGTCCCCATGTGGATGTGGCACTTGGGGACACAGGTCAGTGCTAGGGGATGCTTGGACTCGATCTTAGAGGGCTTTTCCAACCTCAATGATGCTCTGCTGGTATCATCTTCCTGAAATGGTTAATGGCAGGCAGAAAAGAAGAAACCAAACCTCCACCACACCAGCTGTGCCCATCCTGCTCACCCTTCTCCGAGTGGGAGTCCCCACCAGTCCCTCCCTGAGGAAGACTCAGCTTTGCAAACCACCAGGCAGGTTAAGTGCTCAAGCTGCAGGATCCTTGTCCAGGCTGTTCCCTGGAGCTGGGGATGGAGTGGCTGAAAGGCACTGTGGGCAGCCTGTCTGTCTGCAGGATCCTTGTCCAGGTTATTCCCTGGAGCTGGGGATGGAGTGGCTGAAAGGCACTGTGGGCAGCCTGTCTGCAGGATCCTTGTCCAGGTTATTCCCTGGAGCTGGGGATGGAGTGGCTGAAAGGCACTGTGAGCAGCCTGTCCAGCAGGCACAGCATCACTGCCTGCCCTCCCTGGGGAGCTCTAATTGCAGCTCCCTGGAGCTGCCACAAAGCCAATCGAAGCCAGGGCCTCATTTATCAGTGGCTGGGGTGGCTGAAGGGAATGTGTCTCCTGTCGTGTTGCAGCAGCTTTGGTTGCTCTCAGGAGTAAAGCACGTTCCTGCAGCGAGCACCGAGGTCCTCCAGGCTTCTCAGACAGCAGTTGTTCTACATTAATCTGTTTTAATGAAGTTCCTGACCTTCTTCCTCAGTAGAGGGAGGAGTAATTTCCCAAATAAATCATGCCCCGTGTCCTAATCCTGTTTCCCAAATAATCCCAATAACTCATAGATGAACGCTCGCAATGTTAGGACTAGGAAAGAATATGGAGTGATCTACAGAGGGACTAATCCTCTGAGTAATGACAGTGTGGGGGTCTTAGGACAGTGATTGCCAGCTGTGATTCATGGGGGAAGCCTGTACACAAGAAGGATGGGAAGTGGACTATTAAATCCCATCAAAATTTATGCAGATGCCTCCAACAAATCTGTGCGGTCATAAAGCAACGATGCAAGGTGGAGGAAAGGGCCTTATTTATGGTGCAAGGCATAAATCAGGAGATTTAGGAGGATCCTCTAACAAAGTGAGAGTAATTAAATGCCTCAGAAGCAGGGATTGGACAGTGGAAGTGAAAAATGCCTGGAGAGGAACAGTTAATAGAGGATGTCAGTGTGTGTTTCTGGAGGAGTTAATGGGCATGATTAAATCTGGGGTTTATGTCTCCCCATACATCATATCCATGCCCAGGTAGTGAACTCTACACTGTGGGAAAGGAGGGAGCAGCCACGTCCTGAAAGGTGGCCTGGGAGAGGCAGAGAGTGGGACAAGGACAGAGGAGGTGCTTCTGAGGTCGTGTGTTAAATCAGGGGGAAAAAAGGAGGTCGGGAGTGAAAACTGAACCAGAGAGTCATGGAATGGTTTGGGTTGGAAGGGCCTTAAAGATCATTGAACACAGAAAAACTGACTGTGGTTTGAGGTCTTTTCCAACCCCAAATGTCCACGGTTTGCTGGTGAGGGGGCTGAGATCCTGCTTTGTGCTCTGGGGATATGTTTGTGCCTTCTATTCCTGCAGGTGGAACTGCCCCATCCTGCCATTCCCAGACTAAATCCCTCTCATTACCCATCCAGTTACATCTTAATTCCATTTTCTCCCAGGAAATGGGAGCTCTCCAGGGAAATGGCTGTCAAAATAGGAAGAATTAAATATGCAGAGCCAGATCTACACAAAGTCTGTTATTTAGGGATTATTCTGGGTATCTTCTCACAGGTTTTCATCAGCTTGGGATCTCCAGTTCTGGTTGGAGAAGACAACTCAGTTTCCTCTTTGGATGATCCAAGAAATGCTCCTTCCATGGAATCCCAGAAGGGTTTGGGTTGGAAGGGACCTTGAAAACCACCTCATTCCAACTCCTGCCATGGGCAGGGATGGCCACTGGAGATCCCTGCTGGCCTCCAACCAGCCTGGAAGGACCACCTTGTATTTCACTGTTCACAGGTTCCATTTCATCCAGTGAGCCAGTGACTGTTTCCATTATTTCCTGTTGCTTCCCTGCTCGTGATATTTTGGGTGTGGCACTTGGACCTGGTCAGGGGTAAAATTGCACTTAAAGTCCATTGGGATGTTTCATGTGCAAGCAGAATTTTACTCACAGACTGATTTGGTTTTTTAATAATTATTTTGTACAATTGTCTTGGTTTTTTGAAGGAGGCAACCAAATATTGCATTATATTTTTCCTGTGCATTATTTAACACTGCTGTAAATTAAATGAAGAATAAACCCCTTTGCTTATTTTTTTTTTTACAAGGTTTTCTTTACAATTTATATCTCTGAAAAACTAGAAGGTGGGAACCTTCTCCCCACCATCCCTTGTCCCTCTGCAATGACGCTTCAAAACAAGCAAAGAGGGTGGAGAATATCAGCAAGCTGATTAAAATTCCACAATGAGGGAAAGGTGGGAAAGGAAACTCCACTTATTTGTCAGGTAAATTCCTTATTTATCAGGATTTCAGAAGCTTTATTTAAAAGAGACCGGATTGCAGGTGTTATGGCAGCGGGTGTGAGGCAGATGGAATACAAAACTCCTCCTGTTCTGCTATTTTAACAGTTACATCTTCTTTATTTGCCACATTTCAGCATTTATTTCTCAACAGTTATCAAACCTGCAAACACTAACGGGTATCTCCAAGGGAAAATCCCATCCTTGGATTTTCTCTGCTCCTCAGAATTGCCTTCACCTCCCCACGCTCATCTTTCTGTGACAGCTCTGCTTTTCTAAAGGCTCGTGATTCCTTAGTTTATTTACACAGACATCTTTAATCCACCTCTGAATCCTGTCTGGATTTCTCCCCAAAGCCCTGCCCTAACCAGAGGTTCCAGATGTGGTGCAGGTTACATCCAGAAGGTGCCTGAGGTCAGCCTGGCTCTTCTCTAAGCCTGACCTTAAGGGTTCCATCTATCATTCCCTCCTTCTGGGGCCACTGTGACATCCCCAAATTATTCTTCTGGTCCCAAATTGTGGGGTAGCCTGAAGTAGAACCACAGTCTGTGTAGGGGTGAGAGGCTGGACATGCCCCAGCTGTGCCCTGGGCTGGTGCCCGGTGTGGGCAGCAGGGCAGGGGGATTGTGCCCCTCTGTCCCTCAGGGGAGACCCCCCTGCAGAGCTGCCCCAGCCCTGGGAACAGCACAGGGAGGGCAGGGAGTGCTGGAGAGTCCAGAGGGGGCACCAGGATGGGCAGAGGATGGAGCAGCTCTGCTGGGAGGGAAGGCTGGAGAGTTGGGATTGTCCAGCCTGGAGAAGAGAAGCTTTGGGGTGACCTCATTGTGGCCTTCCAGGACCTGAAGGAGCTGCAAGAAACATGGAGAGAGACCATTGACAAGGGATGGAGGGA
>JAWWEE010000158.1:62088261-62104201 GCA_035221455.1 Xenops minutus
TGGGAGTGTCCAAGGCCAGGTTGGACGGGGCTTGGAGCACCCTGGGCTGGTGGGAGGTGTCCCTGCCCATGGCAGGGAATTGGAACAACATAGGTTTTAAGATCCCTTCCAACCCAAACCACTCAATGAATCCCTCACCCAACACAGCAAAAGACTGATATAAATGTACAGTACAAAGCTTTCTCTCTCTCTTTTTATTCTGCAGGAAGCTGGTGCATTAATTCATGGGATTTGTGCTGTATATCCATCTAAACGCCTCTGCAAAGCCGAAGAACCTTGAAAAATCTCTCTGTTGCTCATGTCTGATACGGTATTTGGGGGGGAGAAAAAAAAAGGAGAATGTGTCTTCAGCTCCTTTCCTTTTCATTTCTCCATCCCCAAGTGGCACCTCTCGCATGTCAGTGTCTACAAAGGCCCGAGTGAAGAGCTGCTGGAGGGATGCCATGAGACTTCCCACGCTCGTCATTAGCGGCGTGTCTCGTCTGAGGCTCGTGTCTGCCACTGTGCTTCGTGCCTCCTGCTGCAGGAATCCCAGTGCCTGGCAGCCAGGGGGAAATCAAAGCTTGGGCTGAGCTAATGGAGATGGACACTGGGGCTTGGGATGTCTGGAGAAACACTCCGTGTGTCTGGCTTGTCCATCCCACCCAGTGGGGGCTGGCAGAGCAGCTCCCCTGGCACACAACGTCGGGGCAGTCTTGTTTAATATGTGTCCTTGTAATTGCATCATTAATTAACTCCAGGGGCTTCATGCATCTTCCCAGCAGAGGGGCACGACCAACTCTGCTGTTGGGGTGTAAAACTGGCGTGAGGGAGGTGCTGCTGGTTTGGGGGGGACCTAAAGCCTGGTAGATGCTCTGCACGTGGTGAGCCTTTGTGGGGAGCCTTTGTCCTCTTGGGAAAAAACCCTTTCCTTGATATCCAGCCCAAACCTCCCTGACACAGCTCCAGCCGTTCCCTGGGTCCTGTCCCTGGGCACCACAGAGCACAGGGGGGTCCCTGACCTTCCACTGCCCCTTGTGAAGAAGGTGTAGACCACCATGAGATCCCCTCTCAGCATCCTCTTCTCCAGGCTGATCAAACCAAGTCACCCTCCTGCTGCAGTGTCCATGGCTGGACAGGCAGTTTCCTGCTCTGTCACCTTCTGGTAGGTGTTTTCCTTCTTTTAAATTTTAAATACTGTGCATAAATTAGTTTCTTTGAGGCACCTGCTCCCTTTTTGAGCAAGAGGGCACAGGAGCTGTGAGATGAGTCTCTGGGCAGTGCCCATGTCACCATCTATGCTAATGCACCATGTCCTGCACTGGTGAGTCCCTCAGTAGTTATCAGAACACTCTGTGTAGTTTTAGTACCTGAATGTTCTTGTGGATCTCTCTGGGACCTGGGAAACTTCCTTTTTTGTTCCCCCAGAGGGTGGTGGGCACTGCCCAGGCTCCCCAGGGCAGTGGGCACAGCCCCAAGGCTGCCAGAGCTCCAGGAGGGTTTGGATGATGCTCTGGGGCACAAGGGGGGATTGTTGGGGTGTCTGTGCAGGGCCAGGGGTTGGGCTGGATGATCCCTGTGGGTCCCTTCCAGCTCAGGGAATTCTCTGATTCTTTTCCTTCCTAGGAGCTGCAGAATTTTTCCATCCTGGCTTTTCATCCCTTTGGGTGAGGTTTGCAGAGGGGACATCTGTGAGGATAACCAACTGAGTTCATTGGATGACATCAGTTATTAAATGAAATTAAAGGGAAGGGAGAGACCCTGCAGCCTTTTACCTGCAGGGAGGGAGGCAGGGGATGGGGGGGCATCTGGCCCAGCTGAAAGACACCGAAGCAGCTGCCCAAAATCTTGTGGCATATTTGTGCCAGTGTGACAGGGACCTGGTGCTCAGGTTTAACTCAAGGGTTTGGGGGGTCTCCACGTGGTTTTCCATGGGATCTGGAGCACACGTGACTAAGACAACAGATGTCATCTCTGCAAGGTGGAGCTGTTCATGCAAAGGCCACTTAAAGTGTGTTTGACTGGTATTTATCCCTCTGGTTTGGCCAGATATCTGCCAAATGAAGGAGCTTGAAGTCAAACCTTGGCCAAGGTGGGCAGGGGGGCTGGGGCAGTGGTCCCATGGGAATGGGTGGTTTTCTGTCTCCACGTGGTGCTTTGCTTATAGGGCACATTCCAGCTCTGTGTTGAGGAGTCCACCCCACAACCATCATTTCTGGCTGTGGGTTTCCTGGTTTCCTGCATCTTTTTGGTCCCATCCCACCTCTCTGGGATCTCTCAGTTCCAGGAGTTCACCCCAACCAGCCTGTGTGGCCGCTCCTCATCCTCACCTCCTGCTCCAGCACCTTCCATGTGGTGCCCTGTGTTAACCCTAACCCGTGTTAACCTCAACCCAGACACATCAGCACTGGGAAGGCACATCCCTGCCCTTCCTCCTTCCCTGCTGACCACAGGTCAGGTTGGTTATTTCTGGGAATTCCCCAAACTCCTCTTCCCCTCTGTGTGGAAACGTAGCAGCAGGCGAAGCTTCTTCTGGAGTGACTGAGGAAAAACCAGCAGGAGATGCTGGAGGCTGGGAAAAACAAATCAGCTGATCCTGAAATTCAGAGCAAGGCTGAGGAACCAGGAGAGGAGTCCCAGAGTGGGAGACCCACCGGTGACCTGTGTCAGTGAGTGATGGCTCGGAGGTGACAGCTGAAGCCCAGGGGTGGGCACAGGTCAGGAACTGCAGATCCCAGCTGGGCTGAGGCAAGGGGATGTGTCCTTCCCAGTGGAGATGGGAGGAGGAACATGACAGGGGGAAACTCTGGGATGGGCTGCAGCTGCAGACAGGGAGGGGCTGAGCACCTGGAGTGGCTTTGGTGCTCAGGCAGCTGGAGGGTACAGGCTGGGAATGGTGCAGAGAGGGTCAGGGATGGACTTTGGTTTCTCCAAGGGCTCTGGAGGAGCCTGAGGAAGCGCCCAACATGTGGGAGACCTGAGCCTACCCC
Organism: Xenops minutus; assembly: GCA_035221455.1. Lineage (NCBI taxonomy): Eukaryota > Metazoa > Chordata > Aves > Passeriformes > Furnariidae > Xenops > Xenops minutus. The sequence continues at coordinate 62,091,231 of JAWWEE010000158.1, forward strand.
AGAGGGGAATCCTGTGCGAAGGACAGTGGTGATCCTGGGGAGGTGAAGCATCACCCAGGGAGGGGCAGGAGACAGCCCTGGGAATGTGGGCAGGGATGAGAGACCCCCGTGCCCAGCAGGTGTCCTTTCAAACAGAGCTTTCAGGATGGTCACTGCTGCTGGGAGCCAGGTGGGAATCGCACTGAGCACAGCTTTTATCAGCCAGAAGGGCTGGGCTGGAGGCAAAGCAAACCGTGCCTGCTGGAAGGAGATGGAGATGCTGGATCCTGAGGGAATAGATGTTATGGAGAGGTCCTGGGGAGTCCTGGCATTGGAATGGGTGGAAGAGCCTCAGTTTGACCTGGAACACTGAATTTTCCAAGGAGCTCTTGGAAGGTGCTGCCGTGCTGAGCGTGTGAAGATGTGTAAGAAAGTGAGATCACTCTGCTATTTTTAGTCCCCATTGGCTGAAAAGCAAAGTTTTCTGAGGAGAGCCGTGGCTGTCAGAGGCATCTTTTGCTTGATAAGATCTTTTGACCTTTTTCTGGGAGGGAGGGAATAAATAGTATAATAAATAACTAAATATAATAATATAATATATATAATATATAATTATATAATATAATAAATATAATAATAAATATAATAATATATAAATTAATATATATTATAACATATAATATATATAATATTATAATATATACTATAATAATAAATATAATAATAAATATAATAATAAATATATAATAATAAATATAAATATAATATCATAAATATAATTAATAATTAATAAATAACTGGAGAACCGAGTGACACAAATCCCAGCAGAAAACACCCGTAACCACAATTTAAGGAAAGCGCCTTCCCATTTGTTACCGTTTTACCTTCAGTGTCTGCATTCGGAATTTTTCTGTTTGATTGTTGTTTTTGGGGAGAGAAGAAGCCCCTTCCTGACAGCTGCTTTAAGTGGCACCGCTTCTCTCCTCACAGAGCTGCTGTCTGCCTTTTTTGGGGAATTCCTAGCTTTCCCTTACAGAGCTTTTTATCCTTTCCATGGCATTCTTCTCTGCAGGGCTCCGGTGCCCCCGACACAATAGGGGTGATAAACACTCGGTACACCCGTGGCAAACAGTCGAGGGCTCAATCACCCCCCGACGTTGCGTGTTTGAAGGAGCAACACCTAAATTTAGAGGTTTGATGGAGGAGAATAATTCCGCGAAGAGGTTTGAGGAATTGGGAAGGATATAAAGCTGTGAATGAGCTGGGACAGCTTTGAAAGGAGGTCCTGGATCCTCCCGCACAGGTTGGCACGTGGTGGAGCTGAGCTGAGTGCAGGGTCTCTGTTTTCCTGGGGTTTTGGGGATTTCTCCTTCCCTAAATTTGGAATCTTTACCCTACTGCTCCCTCCTGGCAGAGTTTGACTGCCACGGAGTTCCCTGTTCCTGCGAGGGACCGAGGGGTCCTATAAAAATGCTGACGGGAAAATTATTATTATTTTTTTTTTAAATTTTAAAAACAAATTAGAGCTTTGCAGTCATTTAACCAACTTACAAATTTGCTGCTCAGCAAACCAAGCTCGTTAGTGCTCCAGCTGCACACACACACACCCCAACACGGTTCATTTGCTGCTCCGCACATCCACGGGTGCCTCGCTGACTGCACCGCCTAAATTAGGGGAGGGGAATCATTAAAATAAACTTGTCCTTCGCCTGATAGCGCTTTCATTAATGAAACAAAGCCTCAGGTGGAGAGACGGTGAGCTCGGTTCCCCCTCTGTAGGTTTGCAAAGCAAAGCCTGCAAATAATTAGTCTAAGAATAGCCTGCGAGCCTCGCTGCGGGCAACCCTTTGCTGTGCATAATTCCACGTGTTGGATCCTTGGAGGGGAAAGAAAAACTGCTTTTTACTGGTGTTCCAGGACGTTTCCTTTGTGACCTCTGCCTTGTGCTCACGTACCTTCCGAGAGGAGGCTGTGGCAGCCCCGGAGCTGTTTCATTAATCACGGGCAGAGCAATTTGCGGTTTTTTTTTAAGGAAAAAAGCCCCCTCTCTGGGCTGTGTGCTTTGGTATTCAAAGCAGCACCGGATGGCCCTGCCTGTCCTTGGAGCTGTGGCTTTGGGAGCCCAGTGCTCAGGGAAGGTAATGTGGGATCTGCTGCCTGTTCTCAGGAGGGTGTTTGGGGAAGAAACTCGGGGATAGAGTGCAAATCCAGGTTTGCAGCCCCCCCAGGGGAGCTTGAGGAAGGGCAGGTTTGGGTTGGGGCTGGTGGTTGGGTCTTCTCAGGGCTTTCAGACCTCCCCATCTGTCACATTCAGCTCCTTGAGCCCGTGTTCCCATCAGGACAGGATGGAAGAGCCCAAGTATCCAGGACTGCAATATTGGGGTTCCCATCAGGACAGGAAGGAAGATCCCAGGTATCCAGGAGTGCAATATTTGGATTCCCATCAGGACAGGATGGAAGGTCCCAGGTATCCAGGACTGCAATATTTGGGTTCCCATCAGGACAGGATGGAAGATCCCAGGTATCCAGGAGTGCAATATTTGAGTTCCCATCAGGACACGATGGAAGAGCCCAGGTGTCCAGGAGTGCAATATTTGGGTTCCCATCAGGACAGGATGGAAGATCCCAAGTGTCCAGGACTGCAATATTTGGATTCCCATCAGGACAGGGTGGAAGATCCCAGGTGTCCAGGACTGCAATATTTGGATTCCCATCAGGACAGGATGGAAGATCCCAAGTATCCAGGACTGCAATATTTGGATTCCCATCAGGACAGGATGGAAGAGCCCAAGTATCCAAGAGTGCAATATTTGGGTTCCCATCAGGACAGGATGGAAGATCCCAGGTATCCAGGAGTGCAATATTTGGATTCCCATCAGGACAGGATGGAAGAGCCCAGGTGTCCAGGAGTGCAATATTGGGGTTCCCATCAGGACAGGAAGGAAGAGCCCAGGTATCCAGGACTGCAATATTTGGGTTCCCATCAGGACAGGATGGACGATCCCAGGTATCCAGGAGTGCAATATTGGGGTTCCCATCAGGACAGGGTGGAAGATCCCAGGTATCCAGGACTGCAATATTTGGATTCCCATCAGGACAGGATGGAAGGTCCCAGGTATCCAGGACTGCAATATTTGGATTCCCATCAGGACAGGATGGAAGAGCCCAAGTATCCAGGAGTGCAATATTTGGATTCCCATCAGGACAGGAAGGAAGATCCCAGGTATCCAGGACTGCAATATTTGGGAAGAAAGGGGTGATCTGCTTTCCTTGGACTGGTCCCTCATGGCCAATCCTTGCTGACTTCCCTTCCAGTCCATCTGCAGTTTGGCTCCAACCTTGAATTCACGTAGAGGAAGAATTTTCCCTCTGGCTTTCATTAGTTGGATGGGAATGCTTTTTGGCAGTGGAGACAATCCCCTCTTATTAGTATCTTGATTTTTACTGCCATTACTTTGAATCTTCCTGAAATTTAGCCTAGGAATGAACTCTGGAGGTGAAGTCCAGCCTAAGGACTCGCTGGGAGAAGAAGGCAGGTTCCTGCAGTTCTCAAAAACTGCTTGACCTTTCCATTTGGAGATGAGTTGGTATCAAGGGCTGGGAAAACTCTCCTGGAGCCTTGTGGTGAATCCAGTAATGCTGATTAATCTGCTCTTTCCTTACATGAAATTACAGTTGATCTACTCCTGCACTGTGTATTTTGCACATCGAAGAAGCCTCCCAGGTTTTGATGGAGGTGAAAGTGATTTTCTGTGCTTTGGAGCTTGTTTTTAAGCTCAAGTTCAGCAAGCTCCTGAAGAAGTTTATGCTTTTTAAAGATGCTCCAATAATTTGCCTGACTGGGCCTCAGGAAATGGTTAATTGAGGGTTTTCAGCCCCCAGGACTGTAACTGTGCTGCTTTTTCCTCGAGAATTGTGCTAAAAACCCATATAATTTTCATTTTTTTTTGTGCAGCAGAAGAGACCAACCCTTTACAATCATGTTTAGCTTCTCAGGGACTATTCCAGCAGGCAATTTTGGGGTTGTACAGCTGTGACTGAAACAGCTGAGTAGGAGGAGAGTCCTCACCTCTGCTAAATGACTTTTGACGCTGCCTGTCTTGCAGGCATTGCCCGGGTTGTGAGGTCACTGCCTTGGCTTGAGGAGGGCATTTAACACCTGGTTTGGGATGAAACGACTTCTCCCTGTCGAGCAGGGGCTCTGCAGTATTTTGGAGAGCTCAGCCACAAAAGGGATGGAACCTCCTGTAGGAACCTCGTGGGTTTTGTGTGATCACTGCCACTCCAGCATCGCTCCTTGTCCGTGGTGTGACATCCTTGCAGACCCCCCACCCTCCATTCAGCGTGTCCCCCATGGCTGAGGATGCTCTGGGGGTAGCTCTGTCCCCTCCCCTGCCCTGCATTCCCCGCTGTCCTCCCCTCACCTTGCACAATCCAGGTTTCCACATTTGCACTCTGCTCCCGTTGGCACCAAGATGAGCATTTAATGATCTGGAGGCAGATCCCCCTCTTTGCTTTCACTGCTGCATTTACCCTTAGACCTCGAGGGATTTAATTGCATCAGCTCAGGTCTTTCTGCTGAGTCTAACGTGGCATTTCTTCAGTGCCTTCCTCTCCATAAAGATCTCTCCCCATCTGACACCAGCAGGAGCAATTTGTCACTGTTTGGCCCAGCTAAGCTTATTTTTTTCCCCCCTATCTGAGTGTATTTTCCCTAAACAATTGCTTTCCCTCCTCATTTCAGATCAAGCATTGCTCGGGGTTTTTCTTGGCTTGTCCCTACAAATGGTCCTGAGCACAGGAGGACGAGTCCTGAGGATGATGGAGCACCAGAGCAGAGCCTGACTTGTATTTCCAGCCATGCCCCGGCCAGGGAATGTCTGCTGGGATGAAAGGTCTGTTTACAGTCAGCTGCTAATTAGTGGGAGCAGAGTAATTATGTAACTGATGAAACAGGGCTGCACATTTGATTTGGAGGCTTTTTGCACTGTAAGCACAGAGCTCCAAACCCCCAAGCGGGGAGTGGAATTTGTTCCACTTGAGTTCAGAGAGTCCCTGAACGGTTTGGCTGGGAAGGATCCTAAAGATTATTTAGTTCCCAGTTCCAGCCATGGGCAGGGACAGCTCCCACCTGCCCAGGGGCTCCAAGCCCTGCCCAACCTGGCCTTCCTTGCTTTGATGTGGTGTATTGTGTGTATTAGGGGGTCAGGGGAAGATTTGGGATGCAGGTAGGAAGATTTGGGATGCAGGTAGGGTTATCAGGGGAAGATTTGGGATGCTGGCAGGAAGATTTGGGATGCAGGTAGGAAGATTTGGGATGCAGGTAGGGTTATCAGGGGAAGATTTGGGATGCAGGTAGGGTTATCAGGGGAAGATTTGGGATGCTGGCAGGATCCTGAGGTGAAGGTTTGGCTCGGAGCAGCCGGGGCTGTGGGAGGGACTGGGGGCAGTGCTCCCCCTGTCCCCCCAGTGTCCCCCTCCTTTGGCTAGGACGAGGATGGATGTCCCCACGGCCCCATCCATGTCTTTGCCCAGCCTCCAGCTCCCTCCCGACCCCTCCCTTTCAGCAGCCGGTCCCGCAGCTCTCCTGCTGCATCCCAATGAGCTCCCTGTGCTCTGGGAGGGCTCCTTTGTGGCTTCCCTTCAGCCAGGGCTCTGGCACCTGGATCTGAGGAAATAAGGGTGGGGAGGAGGGTGATGGGATGGCCTTTGAGCGCTCCATGCACACATTTTGGTGCCTGTGAGAGGGAGTTCAGCCTCCTGCTTTAAGCTCTGCATCCAGCACATGCTTCCCTGGCAGCTCCTCTCTCCCAGTGCCTGTGGATGACTGGGAAGCCACATCAGCTCCAGCCCTCTTGCCTTTGTGTTTCAGTGGATTTTGTGCTTCCTGGAGCTCTGGGTGTCCTGGCACTGCTCTCATAACTGGCAGCCCCGTGGGCTGCTTTGTGTGGGCACGGGATGAGGGTGCCCCGTGTCTGTGGAGTTCCCAAGGGCTGGAAATCCAGCTCTGCACCGATCCTTGTTGGCTGGGAATGCTGCTCCCTCCTCCTCATAAAGCTTTGTGCTCCCCATAAATCCAATCCCCACGAGGTGGCCTTTGGTGCAGCCCAGCCAAGAGTCCTCCAGCTGTGACAGCCCTTGCCCTGCAGCCTTTCAGAGCTTTTTGGCTTTCTCAGTTGCAGGAGGCACCAATAAATCATTTCCCAGTGGGCTCCACCCAGCAGCACCTGAGAACCCGCGGGTATTCCCTGTCCTAAATAGAGGGAACATCTGTATGAACATCTGCAGGGTGCTGTTGATGAACATTGGCATCTCCATGGGCATGTGGAGCCCCAGCAGGGCACGGGGCTGTCCTGAACTGTCGTGGGGTCACCGTGGTGGGCTCTGAAAGGATGCAGGAGGGAGTTGGCTGAGCCACCAATTCAGGCTGTTGAAGGAAGAACACACAGAAAGGCTCAACTCGTGAGGTCAGTCGTGATGGCTGAGGGTTCATTTCCCTGCAGAAGGTTTCGTAAAGGGCACTCTTTTGGGGTGAAAAGTACAGGAAGGGGGGATGCTCCAGGGCAATATGGGGAGTGCAGGGATTGGGAGCACACAGGGACAGGGGATTGGGATTCCTGCAGCCTCAGGGTCTGTCAGTGTTGGGTTCTGGTGCAGGGACTGAGGCTTGGAGCAGCCTGGTCTAGTAGGAGATGAGCTGAGCCTTAAGGTCCCATCCAACCCGAACCATTCTGGGATTCTCTGATGGTGCTACCAGGGGGTGGGAAGGCTGAATGAATCTCTCTGGTGTGGAAAGCCTGATGAGAGGACAAAGTGAGGGAATTTTGGGGTGATGTGCCTGGATCTGGAGTGGTTGTGTCCTGAGGGCTTCCAGTGCTGCAGCTCTGGCAAGAAGTCAAGGCTGTGGTGGGTGGAGGGGTCAGGATTGCTCTGAATGTCGTGTCTTTGGGGTGGAAATGTGGAAAGCCCCAAAGTCACCTCAGCCATGTGTCCCGGAGTGGTTTCGGGGCCAGGGCTCTCCCCAGTGATGTAAGAGCTGCAGTTTGCTCCCAACCCGAAGTTCTAAACGGGTTCTAAGTGGGGCTGATGTAATTCTATTTCCAAAAGCCTTAGAGGGCTGCAATAATAAACAGAGCCTTTTAGTACCAGGTTATTGATGCAAAACAGTTTAGCAAACTGGGTTGCTGAAGTGCAAATGCCATGTATTATTCATGAGGTGCTTTCTCTCCACAAATCACTGCTCTCCATGGCATAATGTTCCCAGGTCCTGGAAGAGCCCTCTTTGGGAAGCTCTTTGGAGTGGAGGTGCAGACTCATCCATCAGGGCCAGCACTTGGTTATGTTGTTGTCTTCCAAATGGAGTTCATAATGGGCAAAGAGGTTTAATTAATGCGTCAGAGTAATGTGTCTGTTTATAAAGAAATAATGTACTATAAAATTAGGCAATGCCTGGTGAAATGTATCTCCTAATGGCCGGGTTGGCATTTTAAGTGATCACTAAATCACTTAAATATTAAGACCTTCTTGAGCAAGGATGATAAAGCAAGAGATTTGGAACTGGTAGATACCAGTACTTACAATTATCCACTAGATAAAACATTTTTATAGTGATCATCGAGTTAATCACCTCCCAGAGCAGACAGGTGATGGGGGCAGTGCAAGATGTGATACCATGGCCTGCAGATAAAGGAATTTCAAATGGCTTCTCCAAGGCCAGAGCCAACAGGGAGAAAATATAAACTTTTGCTGAACTCTTTATCTGTTCTTTTGATGAATAAATGCAAGCAGCCATCGTTATATAGAAAAGCTGATGATCAAAAATTCGATAGATCAAGAATATTCCCCAGACAGAGCTAAAGGAGCTGCATGGCAGGAGAGAGGGATGATCTATGGATATTGTTTTCAAACTCCTGCTTTAAATATTTGGGAGTATTCTCAATTGCCTCCGTATTTTTAAATGCAAGTCAGGCAAAAAAAAAAATACTGAATTACTACTTTATAAGTTTAATAAGAGTGAGGCTTTGCAGCCTTTCTGTGGTTCTGCTCTGGGATGGGAGGATGCAGGAGCAGGAGACTCCCAGGTCTCCTCTGCCAGAAGTTTTGAAGGTAAAATGAGCTTTTCATGAACTGCTTGAGGTCCAAATGACAGGGCTGCTTTCCCAGTTAAACCTGCAGAAAGGAATGGTCTGCAGGGCACACGAGCTGTTTGCAGAAGAGCTCGGAGATTTTTGTCCCAAGGTGGGAAATTATCCTAGCAGCTTTTAAAGGGGCTGTAAGAGGGTTGTGGGAAGGAGAGTCCCAGGGGGCTGGAGTCTCTTTGGAGGTGAAATGTGAGTGTCTCCCTCTGTAATCAGCAGTGTGGATCTGCCCCCTGACCGTGTCCCTTTATCAGCACAAGTCCATAAACAGCCCCCAATGTCCCACAATTCACGAGAGGGGATTCTCTTACAGAAAAGAGAGGCATCAGGAGGCCCTTCAAGGGGTTGTTCTAAATAATTCAACCCCTGAAAATAGGGAAATGCACTTGTGTAGGATATTTTGCATCGACTGAAATGATGGCAGGGCTTGATGGATGAAGACTTAGCTCTCGGTTAAGAATTCAGGGAAGTTAAATGTGTCTGAAGGTGAAAAATGGAGCACACAATCTCACACGCTGCTTTTATTGCTCGGTACTTCATCATTTCTCCCTGAAAAGATGAGCAAAATGTCAAAGCAGCTTCTCATAAAAAGGATGGAGAGATGATGGGATGGATCCCGTCTTTGGGGGTGGGGAGGGGGTGATTTCCACATCCTAAAAAGGTTTGCCTGTCAAAGATTAAAGAGCCAAACTCAACCAAAACACCCCAACAAAACTAATTATATAACATATTAAAAAAAAAACCCAACCCAAGTAAACCTATTAATGAGAAAAAAAATAAAAAGAGTGGAAAAAAGGGAAGGATAAAGAAGAAAAAGGGAATGATGGTGAGGAATAAAGAAAACTCAACCCAGCCATCCTGGCTGCTCTCGGGGATGCACTGGAAGGAAGAAATATCTTGGGGAATATTTTCCAGCTTTTGTGCTGAAGTGTTTCATGCCGGAAATGGCACATGCTGGGATTCTCTGGGTGTCTGTGCAGGGCCAGGAGATGGATTTTGATCCCTGTGGGTCCCTTCCAGCTCAGAATATTCCATGATCCTCTAAATCAATATAGGGACATTTCAGGAGTTTGGTCACTGAGTCATAATTTAATTTACTTTTACAGGATAAAAATTAATTTCAAGACCATTTCCTCCATCGGTTACCACTTGGAAATGTCTCCAAAATGAAGCAAAATGTCCTTTAAAAAGCCCTGTTTTAAGGAGCCTTCTCAAAACTCGACAATTCCACAAGGAACCATCTTTTTTTTCCTGAAAGAGAAGCTCAGAAAAAACTCTTTTGGGCTTCTTAGTGCCAAACCTTGTGGCTCTTGGGTCTGTGCCAGCCCTGAGGTTTGAGGTGTGAACTGGCCCATCCCTCTCCCCCAAATTTATGGCAGAATAAGCCAAGTTAAAATGGGAGCTGACCCTTGGAGACCCTTGCAGAAGGGACCCTGGAGGTGAGGGGAAGTCATTTATTCTGATTAATGCTGCCTGCTCCTCAAACCCTAACTATTCCCCACGAGGTCAGAGAGCTTGACTTAAACTCCTCCTGGCTTGCTCTTAAATGACTTCAGTAACCACCAGGGAGGATGTTTTGTAGGAACAGGCACTTGAAGGAGGTCTGCTGGGTGGGCCCTTGGGGAATTCTTTTTAGCTGAGTTTCCTTTCTGACCTCTCTGCCCCACATTATTAACAGCAGAAGTTCCCCCCCTGCTCCTTTTATTCCTGGTGAGGTTGGGAACACGCTGGGCTGCATTTTCTGGGCAAAAAAACTCCCTGATTTGTGATGAATATTTAGGATCTTTGACTTTTTTGTACTTGAGGAGAGGGGAGCTGGGGGTTCCCAGGGAAAAAGCCTGCTGGCTTGGAATTTTCTCACCGTGGATGATGTTTCCTGACACCTCTGAAGGGAGATAGATTTTTAAATACTATTTTTTTCCCTCTTGAGGAGGACAGGCATTCCCTGGCCAGGTACACCTGGATGGAGCAGCCCCTAAGGCTGGACCAAGCCCCCCAAAGCCCCTTTGCTTCACAAAGCACCTTAATCCCCAAAAAAGGGGAATTCCTGGGAGCTCACTTGGCAGGGGTAGAAGGTTTTTAGCTTTTGATTATCAAAGTTGGAATTTTAGTGAGCTCTGAAAGCAGGAAAACTTTCCTTCCTGACCTCTCCTGCCCCCAGGAAAGGAATCCTGCTGGAGCTGTGAGTGGGAATGTTCCCAGGGAAGAGAGCAGGGCTATTAATGGCATGTGGCAATTAGAGAATGATTCCCAAGGAGTTTTCCTTCAGTAGTTCCATTCTGAACCAAAAGGGAATAAAAGCATCATTTTCCAACAATTCCAAATCCCACAGACCCCTTGGCTTTAGGACTTCATTTCAAATCCAATATTTAGTTTCTTAGGGAACTCATTGAAAAAATTGCCTGTAGGACAAATCAAATCATCAAATCATTGAAATAATTGAAGTGCTTTTGCCTAAATAAAATATTCCTGACATTAAGGGAGGTCTTGAGGACGCTCAGACTTGGCTGGAAACGCTCCCTGCTCAGCACCAGCTCCTTGAAGAATTTCCAGGCAGATAATTGGAGTGACAAGTGCATTTGTCCTGGTTTGGTTTTGTGTCTCCATCCTTTCCCTGCTGCCAGGGGGAGCAGCTGAAGAGCTTCCCTCAGAAATCATGGAATTCTGGAATGCTTTGAGTGGGAAGGGACCTGAAGGATGATCCAGATCCCATGGGCAGGGGCACCTTCCACTAGCCCAGGGATGCCAACCTAGCCCAGGATGCTTCCAGGGGTCCAGGGGCATCCACAGCTCCTCTGCCCAACCTGTGCCATCCCATCCAAGAATTCCTTCCCAATATCCAACCTAAATCCTTCCTCTTTGAGTTTAGAAAGTTTGGTGTGTCTGCTCTATCTGGTATTGAGATGGCTCCTGTCCCAGAGAGCCCCAGGGCTCTGAAAATGCCCTTTTCCTCCCTCCAGCAAACACAGGAGTCTCCCAAAGCTGGCGAATCCATCCCACACGTGCTTCAATCTCCTCCTTCCAGCACCTCATGCTGCAAAATCCAAACCTGCTGCTGCATTTTCACCAAAAGAATCTTTTCTCCCACTGCCCAAAAAAGGTGACACCCCCCCAAGTGAATTTTCAAAGGTTTTATTGTTATTTTCTCACAAAACTCTGAGAACAAACAAAGACTAAATTCTGCCCCCGCCCTCTTTAAGCTGAAATTTATTTGTATTTTCTCTTTCTGTGCATTTGGGGAGAGGAAAGAAGGCCCACCTTCCTCATTTTCTCCTTCCCAGTTCCCCCTGTGCCAGCACTTCCCATGGGGAAAAAAACCCCAATCCTGGAATTTAAAATCACACAGAACTTTCCACCAACAAATGTTCCTCTAGGAAAAGAATTCAAAATAATGGATTTTTTGGGGGGTAATATTAAAAAGTGGAAAAACCCTCCAAATCCTTGAATTTAAAATCACACAGAGCTTTCCACCAACAAATGTTCCTCTAGGAAAAGAATTAGAAATAATGGATTTTTTGGGGGGTAATATTAAAAAGTAGAAAACCCCTCCAAATCCTGGAATTTAAAATCACACAGAACTTTCCACCAACAAATGTTCCTCTAGGAAAAGAATTGAAAACCATGGATTTTTTGATAGGGATGTTTAGGGCTGTCTCTGTGGGCATCACCATACAGCAAAAATTTGAATTTTGGAGGATATTGGTGCTGGAGAAACAAATTTATGGGGCAATTGTTGGTGGCAATTCCTCTGGGAGGGTTTTGGAAGGCGGGACAGGCCAGGTGCACTTTGGGGAAGAAAAACTGGTCTATGTTTCCCCGTGAGGGGATGGTTTTTGGAGCTGAGATGGGCGAAAATGTGTGCAAAAGGGAATTTATTTAAATACAGTTTTACACTCATTCCATAATAGTAGCATTTTATCTTTCTTACATTGATTTATGGGCACTGAAGCAGAACAGAGGAGTCAGAAAAAAGCAATTAATGAATAAAGCAAAAGAAAAAAAAAACAAACCCCTGTGCAAACGTCTCGAGATTAGGAGAGAAAAAGAAGAAAAATGAACCAAAAAAAAAGAGCGAAAAATCTTCCAAAAGCTGAAGAAAGGGGGATAATTGATGGTTCCATTTTAACCTAATGTTATTTCTGGATCTCTCCCTACTTTTTGGGTTTTTTCCCCCCCTGTATTATGTGTTATTTACTGCCTGCTTTGGAGCTGACAGCAAATAAACAGCATTTGCAATATAACGTCGTTAGCACCCTCCTGCACTTGCTCATCCCACTTGGCTGTCAAGTCCCAGCTCCATCCAACATCCCTCAACGTCCTGGGGATGGAGTCTGGTTTTAATGAGCACAAGGCTCTAATTACCTTCTTGCAAAGCTAAAGCCAAATGACACTCGTGGCACACTGGAGGGTCGAGCCATGGAGGGTCCTCAGCCCAGCCCGGAGGTGGGCAGGGATTGGTTTCTTCCAGGGCTTCCTGGGGGTCACTTTGGGCTTGGGAAGGTTTGGCACGACAGGGAGAAGTTGTGCCCAGGGTGGAAGGGATGGTTGGCTGTTGGAAGGGTGGGTGGGTGGGTGGGGGTGTATTTTTGGGGACCAGATTGGTGGTCAGACCTGGTGCTGGATGTGCTGCTCTGTCCTGGGTTCCTCCCTCTGGTTTAAATCCAGAGGGGACCATTTGTGGGGAGGTGAAAGGTGTTCTGAGTTCCCCTGATCCCAAAATCCCTGGGCTTGGAGAAGATCTCAGGGATCATCAAGCCCACCCTGTGCCCGATGCCCACCCAGAGCTCTGAGTGCCACGGCCAGTCCTGCCTTGGGCACCTCCAGGGCTGGGCACTCCAACCCTCCCTGGGCAGC
>JAWWEE010000158.1:62197073-62207907 GCA_035221455.1 Xenops minutus
AGTGCCACCCCTGCCATGGCAGGGACACCTCCCACCAGCCCAGGGTGCTCCAAGCCCCGTCCAACCTGGCCTTGGACTCTGCCAGGGAAGAGGCACAAGCTGAATCCCACAGAGACACCCAGCACAGGCATTACAGGGTCGTGTTTCTGTCCCCCTTTAAGTCTCTGCTGTGCCACTCAGCCCCTCTGCTCTCCAACTAAATGCACCACTTTTAACAGCTTGGTAAAGCGCCAGACACGCAGATAATGGGATTTGGGGATATTGATACAGGATTCTGATCAGCTGGCAGCTCCTGCCCCGTGCTGAGCCAGCACTGCTGTGCCTGACACTGCCCATTGTCTTTGCCTGGAGTCCTTTTGTCTGCAAACACTGGCTTGGCTTGGCAGGAAAATGCTGACTTTAAACCCCACTGCCTGGGGCTGTGCCTGCTGCCAAGGAGCAGGAGGGGGAGCTGGGCTTTGGTGGGGGACAGAACTTCCCTCTGGAGCTGGACACTTCCCATCGTCATGGCAGGGTGGGACAGCTGTCAGAGGGATGGTGACTGGAGACTGGAGGCTGTTTTCAGCCACCAGGGCAAATCATGGGCAAACGTGCTGTTTTCCTCACTGTTCCCTGTTGCATCAACACCCACCCGGTTCCAGTAATTGCCCTGCAGCATCACACAGCACTGGAACACTGCTGGAGTGTTGCTCCTCTCCAAAGGCAGAATCCCTGTGTTTATTTGGTGCTCCCAGCACAGCCTGGGGAGGCTGGAAATGCACATCTTCTGTCACAGCCCAGCCCTGCAGGCTCAGGAGCTCCTGGGGATGCTCAGCAAAGGAATGAGATAATAATTGGACACTGGGAGAAATTTCCTCATGGAAAGGGTTGTCCAGGCCTGGCACAACTGCCCAGGGCATGGGTGGATCCCCATCCTGGAGGGGTTTCAAAGCCCTGTGGATGTGGCACTTGGGGACATGGACAGTGGTGGCCTTGGCAGTGCTGGGGGAAGTTGAACTCAGGAACATTAGGGTTGTTTTCCAAGCTTGATGATTCTGCAGGATTCTGTGTGTTCGTGACCAAGACTGAGGGACCTTTTCCTTGGTGGAAAGTCACATATTACAGCAGCATAGTGGTGAGGCTGATCTGGAGACATCAGGTGACAACTGGGCCAAAACTGAGCAGCTCTGTTATTTTCCAGCTCATTCTGAAGAGGAAAAGCCTTCCCAGCTCACAAGCCCTCTGTGTCCACTCTCGACTACATATCAATTGGGTTTTGCCCCCCAGACAGTGGTTGCAGATCATTCCAAGCCCACGCAGGTGGTTCAATGCCACGCCAAAGGCAACTAGACTCGATGATCTTGGAGGGCTTTCCCAACCTCAGTGATTCCCTCTGATTCTGTGTGTCCATAGCCAAGGCTGAGGGGACTTCTGTGTGAAGGCACAGCAGAGAATTGCAGGTGGGGTGTGAGGTGTGGTGGCCTCAGACACCTTCCTTGGGTGCTGTGCACCCAGCTGGGCTCACTGCTGGGGCTCACAGGGGCCCCTGGCACTGCCCTGAGTGTTTGCTCAGCGTTTGTGATGGGAAGGGTTCATCTCAAACAAGCAGCTCTGGCTGAACTGCGTCAGTGAACGAGAAAGGGTTGGAAGCTGCCACCAGATCTGTGTCCTGCTGGAATCAGGGGCGACAGAGAGGGTCCATCCTCCATCGTTATGAGGTTTAATGTAAGTGCTTTGCTCCAGGTGGAATTAATATGGGTGGTTTTTTTCAAGATGACTCTATCCCCCAGAGTTCATGTCTCCATCGGTGTCCCCACACAGAGAATTCCATACATACATTGTTGTGGATCGGAGTCCCAGAACTTGTCATTGGAGTTTCAGAGAGGGGAAATCAGGGAAAAGAGACACAACTGCAGGTTTTCCATTCAACAGCCTCTGATCTGCTCTCCCTTCTTGCCTTGCAGCTCATCTTTGAAGGGATCCGAGGCCCCGGCATCGAAGGGGACATCGCCATCGACGACGTGTCCATTGTGGAAGGAGAGTGTATGAAATCAGACCAGCCGGCCAACAGTGAGTGGCTCCTCCCCACCTGAGGGTCCTTCCTCTGGCTGTGTCTTTGAGGCAACTTCCAAAATGGTTTTTTTTCCAGGAGAGCCATGTCTGAGTTGGTTGGAGATGTTTAAACCGGGATGTTTTCCTTGGGAATGGCTTTGTTAACGCAGTGTTTGAACAGATGCCAGTGAAAGGCTGGTGGGTGTTGGGCAGAGAGGGCAGTGGGTGACTCTCCACGGTGGGTTGGGTTGGGCTGGGCACCCACGATTTTTTCCAGGAGAACAATACCTGGTTTGGTTGGAGAGGCTTGAGTTGGAATGTTTTCCCTGGAAATGGCTTTGTTCAGACAGAAATCTGCTGGTTGAGCAGATGCCACTGAAAGGCTGGTGGGTGTTGAGCAGAGAGAGGGGTGGATGACTCTCCATGGTGGGTTGGGTTGGGCAGCCACCATTTGAGATACCCAGACACACAAAGCAAAGTTTAAAAAGTACTGAGAGGTCCAAACAATATAAATGTCGTGGCAATCACTGCTGTGGTTCCCTGTGGACCTCCTTTCATTGCTCCACCCCACGTGTGCCTTGCAACACGGAGCACAGCTGTGCACCAGGGGGCTTTGCATCCCCCCCCTCCTGCCCTGCTCCATGGGGAGGGTCCTTCTCTTCCCTTGGGCAGGTGACCCTGCACTGTCCCTGCAGGGTGTTGGTGGCCCTGGGGGTGACAAGTGGAGCCATCCTATGTGGGCCCCGTCCCGCTGCCCTCCCTGGGGATGTCAGGACAGGTAGTGGTGGTTGAGCCCTGGATCCCAGAGCTCTGTTTGTGTGTGGGCAGCTCTTGAATTGTCTTTTCCCCCCTTTTTCTGCAGATTTACGATCAGGTGCTGTTGGGACATTAGCACATATACGACTCCTCCCACTCCTCATCCTCATGTCTGTCTTAAGTCATCAGAGGTGACCTTATCCTGGCAGAGGCTACAAAAGATTCACCAGGCACTGGCATGAAGAAAGAGTCTTTGTAAAATGGACATTTAAAAACAAACTACCAAAGATTCCTCCACTGACTGACTCGAAAGTTAAATAAATACATAAATAAATAATTAAAAAAAAAAAATTTAAAAAAAGAAAGGAGTAATTAAGAAAGCACTGGGGACATAAAAGGCGTCACGGGAGTGTAACTCACCAGGAGCCACGTGTGAGGACGGGATGTGGCCTGAGGAAGGAAGAGACCTTCAGGTGCTTCTGTGGTCAGTCAGGAATTCAGCATCGTCTGGTCGAACTCTCGGCAAAGAGCTGTAGAAACCCTTGTCAAAGCACAAAGTCATGGCTGGTTTTGTTTCAAATGAATAGTTTGCTTGTTACCATGGAAACCTAATGGCCTGCCAAAAAAAAAAAAAAAACAACCACAAAAAAGGAGAGAGGAATTAAAAAAACAAAGCGAGAGAGAGCGAGCGAGAGCAACACCTCACTGCAAACAGGGTACGCGAGGAGCTGGCACTCATTTCCCCTGCCAGAAGGTTTTTAGCGTAGAGTCACACGAACGGGGGCCCTTTCTACTTTGGCTGTCACCTCCCCATGGGAATAACCCGGCATCGGAGCTGGTTCCGGACATTCCCGTCGCATTTCTCATGGCTCTGCTTGAGAACCGTGTGCTGTCTCCTCTTGCATGCATTTCCTGGCCAGGATGTGCCACCTGGGCTTACACGTTCCACGGGCTTGGCGGAGTTTGCTTGCGGCCACTTCGACCCCTCTCCCCTCCCCACCGGAGCCACCCGTTCCACGAAGGGAAGAAACCAAACCACCGTCTTTTATAAATTGCCATGGAAACCAAGTGCCTTCAATGAAACAAGCCTGATTTAAAAACAAACAAACAAACAAAATATATTAAAAAAAATATATATAAAAAAAAAAAAACACATAGAGGTGTAAGGATAATAACGATTTCAAAAAGGAAGCTTGCACTGCTGAAAACGTGGGTTGTGCAAACTCTTTGGTGGACGAGCTCCGGAGCGTCCGGAGCGTGACCAAGCTCCGGGTGTGCAGGGCAAGGAGACGGAGATGGACGGACATGACGGCCCTGGGAGCTGCTGCGCCAGCCCTTTTGGGGATGAGGGACTTGCTGGTGGGACCTTGCAGACAGCCATGGCCTTTCAGCTTCTCACCCATTCGCCAACAGCTCCCGTGGGGCCTGGGGATGGACGGGAGCAGCACCTTCTTGTCGTCGTCGTCGTTTCAGGTTCTCCAGTGGGTCAGCCAGAGGTTGTTGGGACACGTGCCGAGCGCAGGAGGTGGGGGACACACGGGGGATTCCTGCTGTCCCCCTCCCTCCCTCCCTCCTTCCCCCCATCCCTCCCTCCCTCCCTCGGTGGGAGCCCCCCAGAGCCCAGGGGGCTGTGCCTCTGCCCCGGAGCCGCCCGCGGGGCACAGTGAGAAAGGGTATTTTTTTGTTATCGTAGCGAAATTAAAAAAAAAAAAAAAAGGAAAAGAAACAAACAAAAAAATATATAAAAAAGAAAAGTTTAAAAAAAAAAAAATCCCACTTTTACAAGGAAGAAAAAAAAATAAATAAAATCTGGGTTGGAGCCACCCCAACACGTGCCGATAGCCAGCCAGTTTTCCACTGCATTGTAAAGTTCCCTTCCAGTTGGGTATGACAATTTGAAGACCTTTTTCCTTAAATTATCTCAGCTTTTAACTTCATTTAAAAGAAAAAAAAAAAAGGACTTTTGTCTAAGGAAGAGTATTATTATTATTATAATTATTATTATTATTATTACTCTGTGTTCTCTCAACGCCCTAGGATTAAAAAACCCCCTTGATATGCAAATAATTGGAGTACAAACGTGCAAACAAACCAACAAATGAGGAGAATATTTGCAAATATGAGTATAAAAAGCACAACGAGATGCAGTAAAACAATGACAAGGCTTGATTTTTTTTTATTCTGTAGAGAAATGTTTGTGCAAATTCAGTAATTCAACTGAAGAGATAATTTTACAGCTGTTCAATAAAGCCTCTTTCCAGGTAAGGTATGACAAGTGGTGTGTGTGTTTGTTGAGCAGTGTGCCCCTGCCGTGGCCAGGGCCTTCCTTCAGCAACTGGTCCCGTCTGGAGGGATAATGGGCCATACTGGTGATGCTGGGGGGGCTGGAGTTCTCCCAGGGTGTTGGCTCCCTGGTCTGTAGGCACTTGGTGGTGTCTGGAAGACGGTGGGAGCTCTGAGTCTGGATGGACCGTGGGGTTTGGAAAACCATGGGAGCTCTGAGTCTGGATGGACTGTGGGGTTTGGAAAACCATGGGAGCTCTGAGTCTGGATGGACCGTGGGGTTTGGAAAACCATTGGAGATCTGAGTCTGGATGGACTGTGGGTTTGGAAAACCATGGGAGATCTGAGTCTGGATGGACTGTGGGGTTTGGAAAACCATGGGAGATCTGAGTCTGGATGGACTGTGGAGTCTGACACCCTTAAAACCCAGAATCCACATTTGGGAAATGCCCACATTTCCCATCAGCAAGCACTGGATTTTGGTGGATTAATGGATGGATGGATGGATGGATGGATGGAGAGCCAGGTCAGCGTGGAGAGGCCCTGCTGCAGATTTCTGAGCAGGAGGTGGGTGTGGTAACTCAGGACTTGTGGAATCCAAACGCTGATGTGTCTCCTCCTGCTGATGCCCCGTGAAAGCCACAGAGCTGATGGATGGTCCAAGAGGCTCCTCTGGGGACACTTCTGGCCTCACTGTCCTTGGAAGGGACCGGCTCTGCCCGAGGCTGCTGGGAGCCCTGCCAGAAGTGGATTCCTTCTCCTCTTCCATTTCTCTCCTGCCTCTGACCGTGTGTGACCTGGGGGACTCCTTTCCCTCTCCCTGGAGCAGCACTGCAGGGATGCTCCAGGCTGGAGCCACAGCCAGCCCTGCTGGTCCCACTGCTCAGGGACAGGCACATGTCCTCCTGCCTGGCCACACTGAGCTCACCACAACCCTGCTCCTGCTGTGCTGTGTGATGTCCTGACCTGGAATATGCCTGGAATATGGGGAAAAAGACTGGAAATCTGTCAATCTTTTCCATGGAGTATCAGAATGGTTTGGGTTGGAGGAGACCTTAAAGCCCATCTCGTTCCAGCCCTGCCACGGGAGGGATCTTTCCATTAAACCAGGCTGAAGGAACACAGGAAGCATTCCACTGCCTTTAAAATATTTTCCTGGTTGTCCATCACTAGACTCAAAATCAGCTGAACCTTGGGTGCCCATGGGTCAGCACGGGCCAGGAGAAGATCTCCCCAAGTGCCGGGCAGAGCGGTGGCTGCAGGGCTGGTGGTGACAATCCCATGGGAAGGGAGCTTTGGGAAGTGCCCTGGGGTGTCCTTGGCTGTGCTGGAGAGCCTGGAGATAAGGCAGTGGAGATCAGGGTTGGAGAGCCTGTGGATAAGGCAGTGGAGATCATGGTTGGAGAACCTGCAGATAAGGCAGTGGAGATCATGGTTGGAGAGCCTGGAGATAAGGCAGTGGAGATCATGGTTGGAGAGCCTGCGGATAAGGCAGTGGAGATCGTGGCTGCTTGTTCAGCTCCCAGGTTATGAGCCCAGGCTGCAATCCATGTTTCTTCTTTCTGGTTTGCTTTTTCTCTCCCTCACTCAGGCTGAGAGTTGGATGAAGGGTTTTATTGGCAGCCAAAGGGCACAGACATCTCTCCGGGCAGGATAATCTGTTTGTCTACAAAAGCCCAGCTCTTTGTGGGACAGGGAATTCACTGCCCAGCTCTTGGTGGGACAGGGATTCACTGCCCAGCTCTTGGTGGAGCAGGGATTCATTGCCCAGCTCTTGGTGGGACAGGGATTCACTGCCCAGCCTCACTCCAGTTTTGCTCTGGCTGCAGGAGGTGCAAAGAAAAGCTGCTTCTCTCTTTCCAGTGTTGACTCAGGAGTAGTGTCATCTTTCCTCCCATTCCCAATCCAAACCCCTGAATAGGCAATGGGATTCCACTCCAGGCCATGAGGAAGAAGAATAAATTGAGATATGTATTCCCTAGTTTTGATTTTTATTTGATTTTAATTTTTTTGGTGAAAATGGATGCAGTGCTTGTAAGATTTTTGGACCAGCAGTCAGACAAAGGGAGTTTGAACTGGCAGGTCTCGTATGGAATTTGAAAACCCTCTGACTCAGCTCTGGGCCATCCCATCTAACAGTGTCTCTGCTGTGCTTTAAAGTGGGCATCAAATACTGACTTGTGCCAGTGTGGACTGGGCAGCAACTCCGGCACTGGCATGATGGGAGCAGCAACTGGTCTTGATGGGATGGCTGGGGGAGTTTGCTTGGTGTTCCCAAGGCAGAAGGAGCTGGAGGTTTTGATGTGAAATCGTGGAATCATGGAATAGTTTGGGTTGGAAGGGACCTTAAAGCTCATGTGGTTCCACCCAGGGACACCTCCCACCAGCCCAGGGTGCTCCAAGCCCCATCCAGCCTGGCCTTGGACACTCCCAGGGATCCAGGGGCAGCCCCAGCTTCTCTGGGCAATGCGTATCCCCTGTGCAGTTATGGAACACTTGGACCTCACTTGATGGAGAGCAGGGTCTTCCCACTGAGCCCATCTCGTATCAGCCCAGTTTTGGAGGCTCTTATCCAAGGGTGTGCTGCTGTCAGCCCCCCAGAAATCCTTGGAAATGGGAAACTTCCTCCTCCTTTGGGAGAGGAGTTGCTGGGTCACCCCAAAGAGAGGGAGCTGCATCTTCCAGCCCCACCACTAGAGCTTTCCTCCTGGACACCCGAAGCTCTGCTGCATCCCTGCCACTTTGGGGGTGATTGGGATCCCCAGACTCCCAAACAAAGTCGGTCAGTTAAAGCACCAGCTTCTTGGTTTTTTTTCTCTTCTCCTTGTAAAGGCAGTGGAATCCCTTTTTCTGAATAGTTTAGGCAGAAAGATTAGATTTTTTTTCCATGGAAAAAGTGGAAGAGGCTTCCCTGGGCTTGTTTTTGGAGGGTTTACTCACTGGTAATGGTTTTTTATGTATTGAAGAGGAATTGGAGCTCTCTCCCTCCCCAAGAAGAGCTGTGATCCATCAGAGGAATGGCTTTTTAGAGCAGTTCAATAAAAAAAAGATACAGTTTGGTATTTTAAGCCCTCTCTGCCTCTCCGTGCTAATAAAGACATCGGGTGCCATCTGGATTAATTCTTGGATTTCCCCATAAAACTATAAAAAGCTATAAAAAGGTTATTTTTACGTTTAAAATTCTTTTTCTTTCCCTTAGTTTTTGCACCAAAGCAGCACTGCAGGAGTGTTTGCAGCTGCCCCTCCAGAGTGCCAGTGGGAGTTCAATCCTTCAGGAAGGGAGTGCAGAACCCCACAGCTCGTGCAATCCTGCAGCCCTGGCACTTCCAGGGAGCACAGGTCACCTTTCCCTGAGTGCTGCCACCCTCCAGATGCCATGGGAATGTGCCCTGGAAAGGGGCTCGGGCTGGGGAGGGATGTGCTGCTGGCAGCACCCACCAAACTCACTAATTAACCCAGTTTTAAACCAATTTAAAGGCCCAACAGGAGGATGGGGGAATTTTGTCCCTTCCGCTGGTTGTAAGGCTGTTGCACGACCTTGCTGTGGGGACAAGGGTCATAAATCTCATTTTGGCACCTGTTTAGCACCATCTACTCCTATTTCTCCCTTTCTGGTGTTAACTGCTCTCCCTCTGCCCCCAGAGCTCCTCCAGGTCCCCCTTTTGGCTGTTTCTTTCCACATTTGTATCCCTGTGTTAGAGAAGTTAGAGGATGAAAAATAGGAACTATCATGAACCCAAATAAAGGGAATTTGGGATTGAACATCCTGCTGTTACTTAGTAAAATACTGCTTAGTTTTCCTCTGTATCTGTCTGATGAGGGAGCTTGGGCTACGAGCTGCATTTTTTGGGAAGTTTGTTGCATTTCCTCCCAAAGCACCAGATCCAAAATGTGGGCAGGTGTCATCCCACTTACCCTCAAGAGCCTCTGGAGAGCAAATTTTGGGGGTTCAGTGGGAGCACTTAAGAATTTCATTTAATAAAATCATCTTGGCCATGGAATCCCAGAATGATTTTGGTGGGAAGGGACCTCAAAGCCCACCCAGTGCCACCCCTGCCATGGCAGGGACACCTCCCACCAGCCCAGGGTGCTCCAAGCCCCGTCCAACCTGGCCCTGGACACTTCAGAGGGGTGTTACAGTGCAACTGCTCAAGTGAGAAGAGGCTGATCAAGGCTCTGGGCACGTGGGGAGTGATTCCCACCTCAACACCCCAAGCCATCCCAGTCCAGCAATGAGCCACCAGTCACTGGTCACACTTTGTCACTTGCTGAGGGCACCCTAATCACCTTGGAATCGCTTAGGTTGGGAAGCACCTCCACTGCTAACCCACTGTGTCCCCAAGTGCCACATCCACGGGGCTCTTCAGTCCCTGCAGGGATGGGGACTCACCTCTGCCAATTATAAAATGCATCTCAGATGGCTGACAGGAAAGGGAGACCTGAACAGGACCGTGGTGTTTGCACCCCCTGCACCCCCACAGGGTCTGTCCCACCTGGGCAGGCTGAATGTCACCCTGTCGGGGCCTTCCAAGGACCTGTGACAGGTGGTTTGCACCCAATTCCCTTCCATTTCTACTCCCTGTAAGGTGGGTTTTTTCCCAAAGAGGCTCGAATGTTGGACAAGTGGAGATTAATGTAGCTTTGCTCCCTGTTCAGGTCATGGATGACAACTGGAGACACCTCCACACCCGTTCCTGGGGACCCTTGCATGGAACAAGCCCTCTCCTGCAGACTGGAGCCTTGCAGCAGGGGAACAGAGGGTCACTGCAACAGCTGTACAGCTGTTGGCTTGGGTTGGGATCCTGGCCACAAAAGAGATGGAAGAAACCCCCCTTTTATTGGGGTTAAGGATTAAAAGCCTCAGCACCTTCTCAGGAAAGATCAGCCGAGCTGCTCTTGCCCACCACCAGCTGCAGGGGGGGAACCAGCGTGTCTCTGTGTGTAAATATGATGTAAATAACTGTAATTGGATGTATTTAATGTACATATCCCGAGGGTTACATTTGAGTGATCCCAAGAACTGTACATAGCCAAAACCTGCTCTCTTCTTTTCCCAGCACACCCACTGTAGATTTCTTTGTCATTGTTGTTTCTGTATCTGGTTGAATTACAGACTTTTACCCACTTTTACCTCAAGGAGTTTATGTTCTTTCTGTACATTTTATAAAGAAAGAAGAATCTGCTCTGGATTTTCTGGGTACCTTTCCAGATGCCAGCAGTATTTTCTCTCCATCCCCCCATTTCATCCCTGGGGAGCAAACCAAGAGGAACCTGCCTGGAGAAGGGTGTGCCAGAGCTGCTCCAGAGCATCTCATGTGTGGGAGGGGATGGGATGGGCACAGGTAGCTGTCCAGGGCTCTCTGCCCAGCCTGGCCCTGCAGCCTGGAGAGCCCCCTGGCAGTGTTCTTGGTTGCCCCTCTGGACCTCCCAAATCTGAGGGTTGGTGCCCGTTCTCTGCTGCGGGTACGACCCGGGTGATGCTGGTTCTTGTCCAGCTCTGAATCCTCGAATCATGGAATTGTTCAGGTTGGAAAAGCCCTGCAAGATCATCGAGTCCAACCATCCCCCAGCACTGCCAAGGCCAGCACTGACCCGTGTCCCCAAGTGCCACATCCATAGGGCTTTGAAATCCCACAGGGATGGGGACCCAGCCCTGCCCTGGGCAGCTGTGCCAGGCCTGGACAGCCCTTCCCATGAAGAATTTTTCCCAATATCCAATTTAAACTTCTCCTGGTGCAACTTGGGGTTGTTCCCTCTGCTCCTG
>JAWWEE010000158.1:62278358-62291267 GCA_035221455.1 Xenops minutus
TGCCCACCACCCTCTGGGGGAAGGACCTTTCCCTGAGATCCCCCCTGAGCCTGCCCTGGCACAGCCCCAGCCCTTCCTGCAGTTCCATGTGGGAACCTAGGGCATTTTTCCTGGCCTGACTGCAGGGAACAATGAACTCAATGGGATTTAGGCAATGCCAAACCACAGCTGCCCAGGGGGGTTGGTGGTCTGTGCCTCAGCCCCATCCCTGCTCTGCGGGCCCTGCACAGCCTGAACACCAGTTTTCATTAAACCACTTCAGCAAAACTTCCATGGATCTGAACAACGTGGATGTGGCTCTTGGGGACACGGGTTAGTGGTGGCCTGGGCGGTGGGGGGGATGGTTGGTCCAGCCTCACCCGGTCTGTTCCGTTCCAAACGGACACGCTGTGGTGGAACAGCCCAGTGCCTTTCCCTGCAGGCTGTCCCTGCCCCTGCCCTGGCAGCCCAACCCCAATCCCAACCCCAATCCCAACCCCAACCCCAATCCCGACCCCAGGTACCTGGTACCAGGCGTTGTAGTTGTAGGCCGCCTGGTTCACCTGCATGTCCCCGTCCATCAGCTGCGCCGACGCCAGCGCCGCGTCCTCCGCCAGCATCTTCTTCTCGTCCGGCTCCTCGGAGCTGGGGGAACAACAGCCTGTCAAGGGCGTCCTGGATAACTGTGGGACTCTCCCTGTTAGATCACCTGTCCGAGCGGGCCATGGAATTTGGCAATGTGCCTCAGAACAACAGCCAGGTCTAAACTGTCCTGGTCCCCACACAGAGACAGCAAAAGCCCGAGTTATCTGACCAGCCCCGTTTAGCTCTTTTGTGAAATGTAACTCCGAAAGTTATTTTCCAGTACGTGTCTCCATCCCTGGAAGTGTCCAGGGACAGGCTGGACAGAGCTCAGAGCAACCTGGGACAGTGGAAGGTGTCCCTGCCCATGGCAGGGGGTGGGACGGGATAATCTTTAAGGTCCCTCCCAGCCCAAGTCATTCCATGATTCTGTGAATATTCAATCCAGCTGTACAGCTCTACTTAGTACACAAATGATGGAAAAAGCAGTGATTTTGTTATTGCATCAGTCAGTCAGACTAAACCCACGAAACAGCCGAACAGTCACAGACTAAACAACCCCCAGTCCCTGAGGCTGCTCCCTGGACTGTCAGAGCATTCCCACAGCGCTGTGTCCCAGCTGCAGCCCAGGGTGTCACTGTGTGTGTGCTTGTGTCCCCAGGGTGGCACTGTGTGTGTGCTTGTGTCCCCAGGGTGGCACTGTGTGTGTCCCCAGGGGTGTCACTGTGCGTGTGCCCAGAGTAGCACTGTGTGGGTGTGTGTGTCCCCAGGGTGTCACTCTGTGTGTGTGTGTGTGTCCCCAAGGGTGACACTGTGTGTGTGTCCCCAGGGGTGTCCCCGTGTCTGGCCTTGTCCCAGGGGTGTCCCAGCCCTACCCGTTCTCCGCCCGCCGTTTCAGCGTCTCCTGCTCCTTCAGCAGTGCCTGGTGCTCGTCGTAGGCGTCCAGGAGCCTGTGGGGACAGGGCAGTCAGGCCTTGCTCAGCACTGCCAGCTAAACATTTTACACATTTGAGCAATCACCGTATAATCTCTTCTTGAAACTGTCAAAGCTACAACATTCTCAACCAAACCCCATCATGAATTGGAATGAGTGACCCACCATGAGACTGGAAAGCCAAAAGGCTTAGTTTATTCCAGCAGCTCAGATTCCCAACTTGCTGAATGTTCCTCACACTTGAGGCAGTGTTTATGCAGTTCCTCTACAGAGAAGTTCCCTAGAAATTGCTCGAGATGCTGCTGCTCCTTCAGTGCCTGCTCAAGATCCACAGCAGGGCTGAGATTTGGGAATCAACACTTAAAGACCAGAAGTCTCTATTATGCAAAGTCCTTCCAATCCCACAGCAGCACCTACAGCTGTTTCCCATTTGGCATGGAAGAACAAGGATGTCCTAATGGAGCACCAAAGAGCCCCGGCTAACATTCCCACAAACACTGAAATGCCCTTCCATCTGCTGCACCCAGACACACAAAACCTGCTGCTTCTGGCAGCTCTGCCCTGGGTGAGAACAGTGTCCTGCCCTCGCTCAGTGCCCTGGGACTGCTGGGGAGCTGCAAACCTCACTGTGTGGGTCTGCCTCGGGTGCCACACCTGCAGGGCCTGGCTGCCACGCAGGGGCAGCAGCATTTAGGGACAGCTATTGGCAAAAACATACAAAGCACAAAAACTAACTGGTGGTTAGTCCTGGCGAGTTATTGAGCTGCAAAATGTAAACAGAAATAAGAGCTGGTTTCACAACAGAGAATGAAGAGGAATTAAGTACATGTGGTATTGAATTAAAAACATGCATTTCTGGTGTATCCTCCCCTGAGTGTACAGTTGTTAATAGTGCTGAATAGAGAAAAATCCCATCAGTGCAGTTCTGGAAACCTCAAGCAGCAGGTCCCAGAGAAGAGTCTCAAATGACACCTGTGTCACAGACATTCACCTGCTCTTTGGGGAGCTCCTGCCTTTAGAGGGCTTAGCAAGGAGGAACTACAGTAAAACCTGACAGGCAGTAAAGTTATGCTCTATGAGTGTTTGGCAATTCAGAAAAGAAGGGATAATTTTCTGGAAAGACATTCTTATTCAAAAATTTATTCCTATTCAAAAGTCTATGCCTATTTAAAACCCAAAAGTTGGCCTAGAAAAGCAGCTGTTCCTTGGCCAAGAACTGATGGCACAAAGGAAACCATCTGACTGATGCCACCAGCTCAACCCTTCCCAGCTCCCACCAGCACCCACTCGGTGACCCCCCTGCACACAGCACATCTTACTTGTTCACATCAGACCCAAAATCTTCCAGAAACTCCACTTTTCTCTGTGAGAAGGTGATCCTCATTTTGATAGACAAGGCTCCATGGACAGCCTTGTCAAAGCAGCTCAGGATGTTCTCCTCGTTCTGCTTCAGGTCCCCACTGTACTCCATCTCCAGCAGGTTCAGGTACAGTTTGGTGTTTTCCTGTGCAAAAGATGTGTTAGAAGGGGCACACCTGGCATTTAACACTCAGTGTGTGTTCCCAGTCACACGCCAGAACATTCACACCACAAATACACACAACAGGCAATAAAGAGATTTTCCTTTCCCCCCTGGGCTGGTCTGTGTCACAAGCAGAGCTGAAGTGACCTACAGCACAGGCCCAGGTGTGGCACTTCACTCACAGGACCTGGAGTGCCAGGTATTTCTGTGCTTACACCAAACCACCCCCAAGCACTGCCCACACCAATTCTGTTCACCTTGAGACATGAACACGCCAATAACATTTAAGATCTAAACAGGAAAATGAAGGTATGAAGCACATTGTGCTTCTGATGGGAGGAAAGAGTGCAAACTTCCCGATTTCCAAGCTGGGAACTTGGCAACGTCAGTTTAGAGGGACTGTTGTCTCCATGCAGTAATGGGACATTCCATACAGTTACAATTCCTGTCATCACTGTTGCCATAATTTTAAGAAATGGTTCAGAAGGAGACAAGAGCAGGATGGGTTGGGTTTTTGGTAAGACAGTGAAGAGGGAACACATACTTTGTCAAGTTCTATGGCTTCTGACAGCACTTTTCTTGCCTTTGGGAGGTTTTTCTGCACTTTGAAGAGGTGCCGGGCTAATTTGATGGCATAGAAGGAGGCCTCGCTGATGGACTTGGCGTTCCTGACAGCATCTTCCAGCAGCTGCTCCGCCTCCTCCATGTTGCCGTGCCTGCGCTCCAGGCTCACCCTGCGCAGGCGGATCATGGCCAGCCCCAGGATACACTCCTCAAAGGTCTTCAGGATCCTCCTGGCCTCCTCGATGTTGCCTGAAACACCAGGGCAGAGCTGTGAGCTCCGGGACACGAGAGGCTCCCCAGGCAGCGCCCCCCGAGCCGAGCCCACCCTTACCCTGCTGCTCCTCGAAGGCCGCCCACAGCATGTGCACCATGGGCTTCTTGGGCAGGTGGATGGTGCAGGCCCTGCTGTACACGTGCCTCACGCCCTCAATGCTGTGGTTCTCCATGTATTTGGCATACTAGAGTTGGAAACAGAGCAGAGACAGGCCAATTTAAAGCTTGTATTTGTCTCTAAAAACATGCCAGAACGATAAAATTCTTTTGTTTAAACCCATTCAGCACCTTTATGGAACCACTAGACTAGTTTCTGTAAGGAAGGACGTAGAGAGGCAACGCAGTTGGCATATGCAGCAGTCAAATCTGGTTGCAAGCAGACCATCTCCTAATGCAACAGATATAGTTATAGATGAACAACGTTCCACAGGGTACAAGGGTTAGTCACCAGGTCAAGGTGTGCATCAGGAGAGCTGTGAGCTGCTTCCCTTACCTTGATCCAGAAGTCCTCATAGAGGGCACATGAAATGACACATCTCTCAAAGAGGACCACAACTCGCTCGTGAGTGCCATTCTCTATCTCAAACTCTAAGTACTCTTTCCAGTTTTTCAGCTGAATTTTCTCCAGAGGTTTTACATGAAAGTAAGGCCTCTTGATCTGCAAGAGTCACAGGACGCAATGGGTGACTTACAAACTCACACCAAGGTGCTCCCCCAGCCAACACCACACACAGCCGACCACGGCACTCCAACGCCTCTGCAGCGCTTGGGGTGCCGTGGCACCTCCTCACCCACTCCCCAGGGCACCCCCCGACACACCCAGGCATCTGCTGACAGGGACACCCCTCTGGTACACTGCTGTTCTAGACAGCTTTTTGAGTGATGGTGTTTACAGGTGCTGGGAAAGAACCCACTGTGGGTAATCCCTTGCAAACCTGTAACAGTGACATTTTAACAACAGTGAATGTTCTCCACCTCCACCCATATAAGGAAAGTACTCACTGTCCACCCAGCCCACACATCAAACTCAAAATTAGGTTGAGAATCATGACAAGAAATCATAGAGCACTGAACTGAACTTCCTATTAAACATTGACATCAAGCTGGTTATGCCAAGTTCATGACTTTGGCAAGATCATGTTGTTACTGATAGCTACAAGAGGGACTGGGAGGGACAGAGCCCAGCACAGACAATTTAAACATTGCTCTGTTCAAATTTAACTGTCTTTGTCTGGCATCCTGCCAGAGATCCTTGGCTTCTCCTCACCATCTTTAATTATACCTGATTATGTCTCTCCTGTAATGCAATTCCCTCTCAGTTCCAAACCCATACAAATGGATGAAGAACTTACAATAATGATGGAGAAACATCCAATTCTTCAAAGCCACCTGAAATTTAAAACCAATCCCCCCTCCATGCTCCTCACTGGCCTCTGCTACAGAACCCAACACTCTCTGCCATTTTGACCAGCTCACAGGCACCTTGCTCCTGGCTCAATAACAGTAAAACAGATCTAAATTGTTCCCAAGCCTCTGGTGACATCTCTGTCCACCCACCTCAATTCTGTTCTTCACAAGACACTGAACTTTACCTTTCCAGTTCCTCACAGGTCCAGCATGTTGGTACCCCAGAGCAGACGCTCTCTCTTGGTAGCAAAAGCCTTGCTTGTGGCCAGGAGCAAGAGGACACCCAGTTTCTCACACGTTTCCTACCCAAAGCCCCCAGTTTTAGCCTTCTCCCAAGTTCCACAGATTTGTAGCTTCGGGTTTCCCAGGGCAGGGATGTTGGGCCACCTCAGCTGTCCCTGCCCCTGCCCCAGTAAGAGGTACACAGGTCACTGACCACTGGCCCCCTGCTTGGTTTCCAGCTCCTGGTGCTGGCGAGGCACCTGGCCCAGTCCAGCCAAGTGCAATCAACCACAGACCAGCTGTGGCATCACCTGACCCACTAAGGAGTCTCTGAAAATCTGTCCCAGCTGGGTAAATACAATGTACTCTTTAAAACAGGCATTAAAATAAATTTAAAACAAGAACTGTGCCTGCCAGGAGCAAAAATATAAAGACTGAGGATGAAAACCTCAGGTTGGCTTTTTAAATGTAATCCAACTTAAATCTACAAAGTTGCATATCTACTGTGAACAAATGATTAGTTTAATTAATTACTTTTAGTATGTTATATGTAGGAGATGCACGTTGTGATGGCCACTGATAGACAACAAAAGTTATCTGATTTCAGGCCTAAGTGTGTGCAAACTGCATTCTCCTTTCAGCACAGGCTTACCTTTCACCTGGAATCACTTCATCCCCTTTACGACTTTGCAACACCCCAGAGGCAGCACTAACTCACAGGACTTTCTGGCTCAGTGAACAACACTTCACCCTGCCCCTTTCCAAACACCACTTACAGGTTTGTGAGCCATCAGATGACAGCTGCCTCTTCACAAGGAAAATGGCAAAGAAGTCAAACCCTGTTCACACTCTGAATGCCTGTTCAAAGCTCCCCAGCAGTTTAAGGCCCAACTGTCCCACAGAATTCCCAGCTGCCAGTTGTGTCCAAACCTCTGGCTCACGTTGCCTCACACCAAACCCCAACTTACCGCTTCCTCAAACGTCCACCTCTTACTGACTTCATGTTCATTGTGGTTAAAGATCTCTTGATGGATCTCAATGATTCTGTGCCTCATGTTCTCTATCTCAGTGACCAGCTAGAACAGAATTTTTAAAAATGTAACACAGGTAGACACAGCATCCCTTCTGTAACTGCACTTTATGTCAGTAACCTGCAGGAATCCTCCCATATCCATGGAATCTTGCCCTGAGCAGCCAGGGAAGGGCTGGGATGCTGCCTCATGGTGCTACAGCCCTTAGCACACAACTGAACTGGTTTTCTGTCTCATGCTAGAGCTGATTTGAGATTAAAGATGAATTTGGATCCAAGTTAACCTTGGGGTTTAGCATGTCTGTGTTTTCCCTATCGGCAATTCCTCTGGACAGCTCCAGGCTTTCATATGCCTGTGACAGCTCTGAGCCTGCCCAGCCCATGCTGATGAGCTTTCTTAGACAACAGATCCCAGTCTGTTAGCCTGGAATAATTAGTATTTGTTCTCAAAGTTCTGTACATCCCTTCCTTCCTTTTCTGTGCCCACTGCTTTACCACCCGTGCCAGCACTGAAGGGGCTGCCCCGCTAGCCCAGGAGCCGGGGGGCGGTGCCGGGCAGGGGGCGGGCACTCCCCGGCCCCGGGGGCGCTGCTGTCACCTTGGCCGGGTCGGTGATGTCCTCGGTGCCGCAGGGCAGCTCCTCGGCGGGCTGGGAGTCCTCCCCGCTGTGGCCATTGGCCGCCGCCAGCTCCCGGCGCAGCTGCACAAACTGCTCCGTGGTCAGGAAGTCTCGGGGAAGGTTGTTCTGGATGTGTTCTTTAAACCTGACAACAGCCAGAGACAAGTCAGCACAGTCTGATGTCCGTGCTGTACCGCCCTGCCCACCCAGGGCACGGTGACAAATAACTCCCCGAGGGGTTCCTCTTCATCACTCCAGTGTTACCCTGAGAGTGCAGCTGCTGCAGACTCACACACAGCATGGGACTGCCACCACCCTTCAGGCTGCTGAAGGGCCAAGCTCCAAAGGGAACCCACAGCACGGTGGACTCAGAGAGCCCTGGCCATGTAAGACAGATGGCAAAGGACAAGATCAGATATAATGGAAATACTTTATCTCCCAAGCCAAAATACTTGTATAAATTACAGGTATGACTGTGTCAATTTAATTGAGCTTGCTGGTTCCCTGCTCACTGACTGCTACTAAAGCAGAATTCCCTCATCTAAAACTTCACCAGTATTTTTCTTTGGTCAATTAAAATTAAGTGTTTTACCACTTGTGGGCATTGCACAAGGAATTAAAGTTCACAACTGCTCCATTTTCTCAAAGACACCCTCTCTTCTTCCTTACAATTCCAAGGCCTGTCTTTATTCCACAGCAGAACCTGTGAACTGACCTAAAACCAAATTCCTGAAACGTTCATCAGTACTTTAAACTGATGGACAATGAGTACAGAAGTAAGGACACAACTACACAACACTGAGAAACCGTTCCAAGTTCTCATGCTGAGGGAACATTTCCACCTTTCAGAAATGGGCAAGGTGTGCTTAGGAAATCCATGGCACTAACTAAGGCTTCGTGCTCCCTTTACCTCTGGAAGTGGTGGCTGTAGAGCTGCGTTGGGATTCCAAGGATGCGGTCATAGATGGATGTAACTTCCCTTAGGTTTCCCTGGTCATTTTCCCAGTTTATATACATTTCCCAGAGTCTGTCAGAACGGAAATCTGTCCCAGCAGCCAGGACTGCATGTTCATAGGCTCTGGAAAAGGAAATCAGTTGTTTCTGGGTGCGGTGACACAACAAGGAAGGGAAGTCCTGGCTCTTACTAAATACTGTGAGCATCCTCATTTACTTAAAATAATCAATAATTGATTAGTAATTATACTAAAGTTCTTCCAAGTATTTTCCAGGTATCTGTAGCAAGGTCTCTAGAGAGCCTCGCTCACTTTTTCCCTCCAGCACTACTACAATAGAACAGATAAAGGCAGCACCAAAAGCCACTTGCAGGAACACAGGGTAATGGGAAAATTCACCATCTTTGCCACTTCTATCTTGTACAGACTCCAGCCCCACTACTGCAGCAGTTTAACACCCAGAGCTGTGCAGCAATCCTGCAGCTCCATTCAGCTCCAGTGCAGTTAAGGTTTCTGATCAAACTTCAGTCCAAACTCTGACTCTAACCAGCACCACTGCCAGCCACAGAACTCACACACATTCCAACCATTAAAAACCTCCAAATAATTAAATTCCTAAAATCCAACGGGTTCCAATGCTGCACTAAGAATTTCCTAACATCGAGTTTGAAGCTCTCAAGCGAGAACTTGTGCCCCCTGCACCACAGTGTAGTGTCTCCCCTTTCTTAGAGAATTTGGCTCCATCATCTCCTAGAAGTCCTTAAGGTAACACCCAGCTGTTCCTAGTTTTCCCCTCATCCTAAGCACATCAGTCTGATCCCAGTCTGCTCCCAACTCACCCCCGGATGGTACTGTTAGTTTCGGGATCAGTAGGGTCCAAGGTCTCCTTTAGGAAATTTATATAATGTATCCAAAGATCAACACTAAGAGGAATTGCCTGAAGCCCTCGGCGATACACCTATGAAGAGAATATGAACTGTACTTCAAATCCTTAGTGGTGTCCTAAGAGAGAGGCAACACTGTGTTATCCGGTGAACCTTAGAAATACTAATTACTGGAATTTTGTTTAAATAATCTACCATTACCATTCGGGTGGAGGTTGGATAGAACATGGCAATGTTCTGATCTCCACGTGCAGAGTCTTGATCTTCAAAGCGCAGCGGTCCCTGCATTCTGACCAGGTTGTGTGGGCAGGCTTTGGGGTACAGACCATAGGGCACAGACCCATTAGAGCATCATTGACAGCGTCTGACCAAAAATGCAATAAGATGGAGCAATTGTGACCAGCAAACCAACTATATTGCTTTGAAATGAGTAATAAATGGAAGTGACAGAAAAGCCCTGCCCTACTTGTTAAGCTGCAGTGTAATACAGAGGCTTGCACTGCAAAGCTTGACAAACTGTAGAGGTTTAACGCACCTGCCAACAAAGAGAGAGAACATTAGCTCCAGATGCCACAGCGTGACACGTGCACACACAGGGCAGGCCTGGCACCCCGTGCCCGGCTGGCAGGACTGCAGGTGGCAGTGCTGGCCCTACGTACCTCGTCAGACTGCTTCACGTTGTCGTGCCGCTTCTCCAGGTCCGCGTACTTCTTCCAGTACCCGTAGCAGTACGGGTAGTGCGTGAAGAACCGGTCAAAGGCCTTCCTGGCTGCTGGCAGGTGGTTCTGGGGAACACACAAGGGGACCACTCAGCCCTTTGCTTAATAAACCCTTCCCATTGCTCACAGAACAATTATTAACACTGTCCTAAAGCGACTAGTGTTCAGTGATCTCTGCTGACACTGAGCAGCCTGGTCAAGTGGAAGATGTCTCTGCCCACAACGTGGGCTTTGAGGTCCCTTCCAACCCAAACCAATCTGGGATTTTATGATTCTATGGCAACATTGACAAGGGTAGCTGCTTAAGACAGCATCCATGACAGCCTGATGTCCAGCTGTACGCTTGCCACTGGAATCCCATGACTTGTTTTAGTTTTGTTTATGTGTGGAAGGCTGAGGAGAAAGGGGCAGGTACTAACCTCCTGCTCTACATACTGCAGTAGATATACCCATCCCGTGAAATCCTGGGGGTTGTCCTCGACGACTTTCCAGAACTTGTCAAAATCTGGAGGGAAGCCAGCCTCAATATCTGTGGTCTGTAAACTCTCAATGTTTGGAATCTCACTCTCCTGCGTGCCCTCTTCATTCAGGTCGGGGGAGCTGTCGGGGGACTGCTCCATCTCGGTGACACTCATGATTTCCGTGCTGAAGTCCATGTGCTGCTCCTCGGCCGCGGGCTCGGCGCCCGTGTCGGGGCCATCACTGCTCACTGTGGGCTGCTCCCCCTCCGTGCTCTCGGCGTTCTCCATGGCACTGGGTGTGCTGCTGGATCCTGCGTGGGGAGAAGGGCTCAGTGTTCCTGCAGCGAGGACTCACACAGAGCTCGGGGTGAGGCACCAGCTCAGCGCCTCCCAAGTGCTCCAGGCACCCCTGTATTTCACCACAGCCCTAATGACACCTGCTTCATGCACGAGCCTTATTCACCACTAAAAAACATTAACAGCAGTCAGAGATTTTTACACCTGCATGTACAAACTCTTGTGGGTTTTCTGAAAAACTACCATGGGAAGCTACTGAAATAGAAAACTGAATCATTACAGTTTTCCTGTATGAGTCCTGGGAGTTTATTCTAAACAATGATGTTGAAATGTCATAGAATCATTCAGGTTGAAAGAGCTCTCTGAGACCACGGACTCCCAGTGCTCCCTGCCAAGGCCACCACTAACCCATGTCCCTAAAGTCATTCAATTCTCCTACTTAGTACAAGTCAGTAACTTTTCTGCAAAATGAAGAGGTGGTAAAACACACTCTCAGTGTTTGGCTTAAGTGATGACTTTGCAGAGACAGGAATTACTCAGCACCAGACTTGGTCCCCATTGGTTGTGTCCAAACCAACCAACCAGCACCAGAGTGCCACAGAAATGCTCAGGCTGCCCCTGACACACAGCCCCTCACCCCCACCCACACCCAGTGCCAGCCACTTCCTCCCACCCCTTGGGACAGACTCCTTCTTCCTCCCACTCTTGCCTTTGATCTCCCTGCCAAGAGCCACTGCCCAGCCCTGCCCTCCTGCACCAGTGCCAGGCCAGCCTGACCTGGCTGTGTGCCACCCTGCCTCGGCTGATCCCGGCCTTCCCTCCTGGAGCTGCAGCCAGAGCTCCTCAGCTAAGCCTTCTCATGCCCCTCATGGCCAACAGATCCCAGGGAACAACATCATCCAGGACACAACAGCTCAGAGCTGTGCGTCCACCTGGGGTAAGGACAGCATGAGACTGACATCCTCAAACACACTGCACCACTCCTGGTTCCTGGGGTTTCCTTGGAGGAGGGGACAAACACGTTTTGGATTTAAAAGAGAAAACGCAAAATCCCATCCCACTGTCTGCCCAGGGTTCTTTCCCACTGAAAGCCTCACCAAATACAACGATAAACCACCAGTAAAACAATGGGAGGTAAATTCTTTACGGAAAGGAAAAACCTCTCTCTTATCTTTAGCAGCTTCAGCACCTGGGGTAACAGTTCACATTTTCCCAGGAGTTCACCAAGTAAAGGAACTCTGGCACAATGTTAAAGAGTCCACGTGGTCTACTCCACAATTTTCTAATAACTGGTTTTTCAAAATATTTCTTTTCTCCGTTGGATAAATCAGCTGGAAACCATGGGCTTGGAGTGACCTGGGCCAGCAGAAGGTGCCCCTGCCCATGGCAGGGGATGGGACAAGACTGGCCTTAAGGTCCCTTCCAACCCAAACTAGTTTGGGATTCTATTATTTTGAGAATAAACATAATTTCTAAATTAAGACATTAAACATCAAGCCACATGGATGTGGCTTTAAAAGCCACGTGGATGTGGCACTTGGGGACATGGGTTAGTGGTGGCCTTGGCAGTGCTGGGGGATGGCTGGACTTGGTGATCAACCTTCATGATTCTACTCAATCGTTTTCAACATGCAATAATATATGGCCTACAGTTATTCTGACATTGTAGAGATGATTTCCCTCTCCAGAAGGTTCAGAAGATGTACTCCATCTTAAAAACCAATCCAGGTATCTTCAGCTTAGGAGGCAAAAGAAGAAAGAGGGAGAAGCAGCAGTGGATCTCCACACGAGGTCTGAGCTGCCCACGAGGTTTCAGACTGACTCCAAGTCTGTCTGACAGCTGCTCCAAGCCCGCCCCTGGAGCCGGGGCGGATCCCCAAATCTGACAGCAATCCATGTTTTAAAGCAGCCACCGGGCCGGGCCATGCCCGGGCCATCGAATGCTTCCAGCCCGGGGAGCTCCGTGGGCGGGCACGAGGTTGGGGCACACCAGGGGACCTTCATTCCAGCGCTTTTTACCTTAATTCCTGGGTTTCTCACCCCAATACCGGGGGGTTTACCTTAATTCCAAGAATTTTTACACCACTCGGGCTAAACAACTGAACGCGTGTACGAGACACCTACACACACTGGTGTTAAATAATTGATACCAGCATGTATTATTCAGCCTGTTTCCAGCAAAGGAGGATCGCACACGGAACTGCCGCTCATAAATGAGAATGAACTAAGAGGAAACAGGCAAGAAACCCCAGAGGGGCAGGGGCAGGACCTTATCTGAGTGAGCTCTGCCCAGCCCGGCCCCGATAAGGCTGGAACCGCCCGGGCAGGGCCCAGAACCCGCGGCTGTGCCAGGACCGCGTTTGAATCACGGAATCCCAAAATCCCCGAGGCTGGCAAAGCCCTGCCAGCCCCCAGAGCCCACCCTGTGCCCGATGCCCACCTTGTCCCCCAGCCCAGAGCTCT